>CM018683.1:3003646-3556146 GCA_009363875.1 Mikania micrantha | reverse complement strand
TAATCAGTTTAATAATTCAGCATATTCCAAAAATTAACATGTAATTGAATATCACGTATTATCATAAAAAAAGAATTCGTAATAGCACATAATAGCACTCCACCATTACAATCTAACATTTAACATACCAGCACATACTAAAACCATTTCAACATTACATCTAACATAATAGCACATATCAGGACAATATGATTGGTTATTAACATAACATAATACTACAGATAACATAATAACAAATAATAGCACGACATCATTACAATCTAACATTTAACACATCAGCACAAACTAACACCATTACAATATTACAGCTAACATAATAGCATATCAGAACAATATGATTAAATGTTAATAGCACATCCCGATTACAAAATCAAAACGTAATCTGTTACATCCTGATTGAATCTTTTAATTTTAGAAACTAAATCCCATTTTTTTCGTTAAACCGTGATACCAGCAAATCAAAAAACAAAGAAATCCCTAATTTACCCTTTTGATAACCCTAAAGCCCTTTTAATTAAATTTTTTACCAATTTTAAATCTCAACCCTAGATCTTAGCACATCGATGGCCGAGATTGTTTTTCACACTTTTTACAAAAGTAACACTTTATACAATAACCCTACTCTATACATATATACATATATATATATATATATTATTAAATAACATGAATACTATAGTGAAAAAAACGTGGTTCTTTCTAGGGTTTCAGCGGTATTTGGAGGAGATAACGGTGATTTATTTTTTCTAATAAAAAATTGATGTTTGTTTAGAGATTTTAGTTTTTTTTAGCCAATTGGTTGCCGATGAGAAAGATTTTGTGAATGATTTTTTCAATTATTTTCGTAACATATTTTTATGGATTTTGTATGATTTTATTTTTTAATGAGATATTAGTATAGAGTTCGTGATTAAATATTTGATTTTGCTATGTAACTTATGATTCAATAAATAATATATAATACCCATTATCAGAATCATATTGTGATAACCCGTCGCATCACGCGGCTGAGAAAAACTAGTTATCTATAATATATGATCTACTTTATTGATAGGAGTAAAAAGAAATGATATTTAAATTACAAAATTTAAAATTTAAAACATAAAAAACTCAAAAATTTTAAATGAAATAAATGGCTTTTTGAGTGATGGTAGATTGGTAGGTGACAAGCAACAAACAAACGGCTTACCCTTCTTTATGATTTATATGATTTTAAAAAGTGGGCCATTATGCCCACATGTGCGACTTGACAATGTCACACTTAGAGGTGGGCAAACCGGGTTCAAAACCCAACCCGAACCGGGTTCAAAACCGGGTTCAAAATGGACCGGGTTCGGTGGAACCGGTTTTGAGTTAAACCCGAACCGGTTTGGAACCGGTTTCACATTTGTAGATCTAAACCCGGTAGAACCGGGTAGGGTCGGGTCGGGTCCAGAACCGGGTACACCTACCGGGTTCAAACCGGGTTCGGTTTAATTTTTTTTTTTTTTTTTTTTTTTAATTTGAATACATAAATAAAAAAAAATAATATTAAAAACATTCATTATTATTTATAATAATTTACAATAAATTACATACATAACTTAAAAATAAAAATAACTTTTAATACATTTATTTATATTTCAATTATTTAAAAAAAAAAGACATACATAAATAAATAAAAAAATACTTGATTTAAGAACATGAATAAAAATAATGATATTAAAAAAATTCATTATTATTTCTAGTAATTTTACAATAAATTACATACATAACTACATAACTACATAACATAAAAATAAAAATAACATATTTAACATTTATTTCTCTTTTAATTATTTAAAAAAATAAAAGTCATACATAACTTAAAAAGATAAATACAAATACAATAACTTGAAAACATGCGTTTTATTCCGTGCTCGTTCCCGCTTGCGTTTGCGTACGTTTACGAGCACGAGCTTCTTGTGCAAGTTCTTCATCGGATATGTCGGGAGATAATCCTTCCTCCACCTCCTCTTCGTGTACCCTTGTTTCAAGTTCGATTTCATCTTCGAGGTTTGTTATGTTTTGAATTCGATCGATCGCGTCCAAGTGATCTTTTAAGCAAATACACATCTCTACTGATTCCGGAGTAAGTCTTGTTCTTCGTAAAGATAATACGCTGCCACTAAGAGAAAACGCAGATTCCGAAGCTACCGTAGAAGCTTGGACGGTTAGTAAATCACGTGCCATAGTGGATAGAATCGGATAATCGGATTCCTTTCCTTTCCACCATGACAAAAGGTCTAAATTGTGATAATCCTCGGATTGAAAAGTGGAAACAAAATCTGTTCCAATGTACCTTCCGAGCTCACTTGAAGGGGTGTTACCCCTTTGTCGTTTTGCCGTTTCATTACGAACGGTATTAAATAAACTAAGAAGCGGATCACGAGGTCTACTACTCGAGCTTGATGCGCTCGTGCTCGTACGTATGTTTATATTAGGACCATATTTATTTAAATAAAATTCATACATACTTTGTAAACTTTTTTGAAAACTTTTTTTTGCATCATCTGAAAAATTTGGATCTTCTTCATGAATATCCAAATTATCATTTATTTCGTCTATCAAACATTCAACTCCCGTAACATTTAAAATTGGGTTTAAAGCAGCGGCACAAGTAAACACGGGTGGTAAATCTTTAAAATATTTCTTTAATTTGAGTTTCATTGGACTTATAATTTCTTCAAACATTTGGTTTTTCATTTCAAAATTTTTTAAATTTGACGTCATCAAATACAATTCTGGTAACACCAATGGACTAGTAGGATAATAAACCCCTGATAATTTTGTAGTGGCGGTTTTAAAAGCTTCAAGAAAATCTTTTAAATCTTGAATATTCTCCCAAGCTAAGTCCGAAAATTGTTCGGCGTAACCACTTTCACAAAGACTCGTATGAAATGTTTGTAAAGTTGCTCTTTGTTTTAAAGCACTTTCAAACATTTTAAAAGTGGAGTTCCACCGAGTAGGTACATCCCAATTAGGACCATAACAAGGTCTGTTCGTATCTTTACACAATTTTTTGTAATCGGTAAATGTTTTTCTACTTTTTTTAAAAACATCATGTATCATATTTCTAAAACCATATTTGAAAGTTTCAAGATTCGGTGAAGAAAGACCGTCTTGCACCGCTAAGTTAATAATATGTGCTACACATCGACTGTGGAAAAATATACCATTGCAAAATGGTTTGTATTTTAATTTTAATTTTTCCACTGCAACAGTGTTGTTTGAAGCATTATCAAATGCTATTGAAAATAGTTTATTTTCCAACTTAAATTGTGTTATTACGAAATCTAATAGTTGAAACAAATATTCAGCCGTATGTGGATACGGGAAAAGTTCAAACGCAATCGTACGTTTCATCATTTGCCACGAAACGGGATCCACCCAATGGGCGGTGACGCAAATATACGATTCCGGTAAACCATGAGGTGCAGACCAAACGTCTGTAGTTAAGTTTACACCAGTGTTTAGGTTTTCAAAAAATAAGATCAAATCATTTTTTGCCTTGTTCCACATTTTTAAACAATGACGCCTTAGCGTCCTTCGACTTACATGATTATAACGAGGCTGAAGCGTATCTCGAATCATGTTTGTTAAACGAGGGTTGTCGAAATGTCCAAACGGCAACGCCTCTTGAATCACGAACTTCGCCATTCTATCACGAACCTCGTCTACGTTGTAGTGAAAAATTCCACCATCATTACTGATTTGTGTTTGTTGACTTTCTGGATCATTCTTCAACGCCTTGCAAAATGGTTTGGTAATATGTTTCTTCAAACTCGTGTTTGATTCTTTTGCAAGAAGCATACCACAATACTTGCAACGAGCCTTTTGAGACCCATCACTCATCTCAACTAAATCCCAGTTACACCATATTTCCATGTTCCTACTATGCGTAAGAACACGGACAACTGTAACTTCGGTGTTAGAACCTTGACCGACAGAAGATGTAGAGTGAGCCATTGCTTTAACAAGGTTATACTTGTTTAAAATACGAGTGTAATAAAAATGGATCGTGAAACAAAGAGTGTAAAGCAGTCGGGTGTACGAAACGAGAGCGTTTTTTGCTTAGATTGTTCGTTTTCAAGTGTGTAATCAAACTAAACCAAGCCACAACAATTTATACTAAGTTTTGGACCAAAAAACATCAAAAAAACGGCTAGAAATCGATCCAAACGGCTAGTTCAACGGCTAGAACTCGAAATTTTCGTTAAAACGGTCAAAACCGGGTTGAAACCGGGTTGGAACCGGGTTCTAGCTACCGGGTTGGAACCGGTTCGGGTTGGAACCGGTTTGGACCCGCCTGATAATTTTAAAAACGGAACCGGGTAAGAACCGGCGGGTTGAAGCGGGTTGGAACCGGGTTGGGGGTTGACCGGGTTGGAACCGGGTCCGGTTCCGGGTTGAACCCCGGGTTCGGGTTTGAAACCGGGTACGATGCCCACCTCTAGTCACACTCTCTCCTAATAACTCTACTGACATATAAACATCTAGAATTATTCGGTGTCAATAATTAAAATCTTATATGTCTTTATGGTGAGTATAAGTCCTATACAAGATGTATACAATATTATTTAGGGAGATACATATAACTCGTATAGGCTTGTACAAAACATATAGGATCGGTAATTCTTAAAATAAAGGGTTAATTACCAACATAATCAAGTTTGACCCTCTTTTTACCGAAATAATCGCTTAAATTTATCCCCCTCGTTTCAGCTTTAGACGCCCCTTTAGTGCTGCTTTAGACACATGTTTTATATATTTTTGTGTCCCAAAAAGAAACGTATGGGCCCACATGTTAGTGGCTTTATCGGGGTCTAAATATGTGTCTTAAGACCTCTCTTCTACCAGCGTCTTAAGAGTCCTTTAAACGCTCAATTTATACGCCCATTCTGACGTCTTTTTGGAGTCTAAAGACTCCAAAGCGACATCTTTAGACGTCAGTTCTGGATAGATGCGACCTCACTAGATTTGACATCTTAAAGACTGACATACTGGGCGTCTAAAGACGTCGCTTTTGATTCCAAAAAGACGTCAGAATTGGCTTCTAAAAGCGTCTTAAGACCGGTAGAAAAGGGGTCTTAAGACACACATTTAGACCCCGACAAAGCCGCAAACATGTGGGCACGCACGTTTCTTCTTGGGACATAAAAGTACAGAAAACGGACGTTTAAAGCAGCGTTCAAAGTGGCATCTAAAGCTAAAATGGAGAGCTAAATTTCAGTTATTGTTTTGATAAAAAGATGATCAAACTTGGTTATTTTGTTAATTTCCCTTAATAAAATGTCAGCTATGTAAATAACCGAGCCCAAAGCCCATAAATAAACATACCTAAACCGATAAACAACTCCATCAGAAAGACCAAAAGGCTAAAAATTTAACTAAAGACATTTTTCAATCTTTTAAACACATTTCTTTCTTGATGGAGATGGAGAAAACACCTCACATAATCATCCTTCCCAGTCCAGGAATGGGTCACATAATTCCGATGGCCGAGTTCGCTAAGCAACTCTTTCAACACCACCACATCTCAGCCACTATCATCGTCCCTACCACCGGAACTCCTCCCAAACCCCAAATTTCCGTTCTTGAATCGTTGCCGGAGAACATCCACCACCTGTTTCTCCCACCGGTTAACGTTGACGGATTACCGAAGGATGTTCGGCCGGAGATAAAAATCATTTACATCATCCATGCCAGTCTTTCAAGTCTTCGGGATGCTTTAGCTTCTTTGAGTTCAAAGGTCAAGCTTGTTGCATTTGTGTTTGATATGTTCGGACATGTTTCAATGAAAGTTACAAAAGAGTTCAACCTCTTGAACTTCTTGTTCTTTCCAATGAATGCCATGGCTTTAACCTTCACTTTTACATTAGCAAAGCTTGATGAAGAGACTTCTGGAGAGTATAAAGACTGGCCCAGCCCGGTTAAAGTACCGGGCTCGGTCAGTTTTCACGGGCGAGAGCTAATGTCCCCCGTTCAGGTCCGGACTGATGAAGTATACAAAGAGTATCTTTTACTTTCCAAGAACTTGGCTTTGCTTGATGGCATTTTGGAGAATAGTTTTGAGGAGTTGGAAGAAGAAAGCTTTCGGGTTTTATGTGGTGGAATTGCGGGTCAAACACCAGTTTACCCAATCGGGCCGCTCATTCAGTCTGACCGTGCTAATGAGTCAGACCGACATGAGTGTTTAAAGTGGTTGGATGATCAACCAAGTGGATCTGTTTTGTTGGTGTCTTTTGGTAGTGGTGGAGTACTTTCTGTAGAGCAGGTTCATGAGCTAGCCCATGGGTTAGAGATGAGTAACCATAGGTTTTTGTGGATAGTAAGAAGCCCGGATAAGGTTTCAAATGCTTCCTTTTTTAGTGACTCTAAAGATGCTGATCCTTTAGGGTATTTACCTGAAGGGTTTCTTTCTAGGACCGCGAACCGAGGCTACATCGTGCCATCATGGGGCCCACAGATCAAGATACTGAGTCACGAGTCAATCGGTGGGTTCTTGACTCATTGTGGATGGAACTCAACTTTAGAAAGTGTGGTTCATGGGGTGCCAATGATTGCTTGGCCTCTATATGCAGAGCAGCATATGAATGCTAGAGTGATGACGGAAACACTCGATTTGGCGTTACGACTTGAAATCGATAACGACGGAATGTATCGAAGAGAGGAGATTGAAAAGGTTGTGAAGGAGTTGATGGAAGGAGATGAAGGGAAGAAGATAGCAAAAAGGTTGAAAGAACTAAAGATTGCTGCCATGAATGCTCTTAGTGATGGAGGGTCTTCTATGAAGTCATTGGCTAAATTTGCATTCCAAGTGAAGAAGAAATAACCATTTCTTTGGTGACTTGAATTCTTAAACATATAAGAAATATTGAATGTAATCATTTTCTGTTTTGTGTTTGTTTCATTCCTGTCTTTAAATTTGGGACTTATTTTAAGTAAATTCTTATGGAATAAAGCCTCTTGCTTGCTCCTAACTGGTAATTTGAGAAGGGATGCTTTCACTAAGGAGAGAATCATCAACATATAATTAAGGTATGCTTAGTAAAATGAATGGGTTGGGTTGTATTGTGTAACAGGTCAGAACGAGCGCAAATCAGGGTGCGTTTTAAGGTAACTTAGTTTGGTTTTTAATAGGTCACAATTAAAAAACACCAGTGTGTTTCAAGAAACAGGCATTCTTGAGGAGTGTTTTCCATTGTTATTCAACCAGGTTTTTAGTCCAAAGACAGATTACAATGTTTGGAGTAATGTGGCAGGTCAATTGGCCGAATATCATGCAATCAAATCACGAACCAAATGCATTTTAGTCTAGCGGTATGTTGATGGTGGGATAAGATTCAGTATCAAATGGTTCTGAGTTAAAATCTCACAAGGGAGTTTTTCAAAGTAATAATTCTTACAGAACTAATGAGTTGGTGATAGAGATTATAGTTATATTAAATATGTTGGTAATACTTAGTAGTTATGGTAGGGTTTAGAAAGGGTAGTTTGGTAATATTGATCTTTAGTTGCTTAATAGTGAGTTATAAATAGAGATTAGTCTTATGAGATTGGTGTGAAGAGAATTATTGAGAAATTAGCCTAAGTGTGCTAGGTCTCCTGTGTTGTTCACAGTGAGAAAGGGCTGTGCCCTGGGAATTACTATTTTGCATTTGTAATCATCTATAACCTAATTCGAAAGGTCATATGATCGGCTCCCTTCATCACATGATTCGAAAGCTCAACCTCTAGTTGCTGCAGTTCATGTTTCGGACAGAACTCATTCCTCAGTAAAAGTTTGAACTCTGCCCATGGCATCGTCATTGTTTCATCCCTTCCTTTTGCTCTGATTTGTGCGTTCCACCAAGTTAAAGCTCGCTTGCTGAACGAACCAGCTGCATAGCGAACTTTATGATGCTCTGGACAACTGCTAATGTCCAGAGTATTTTCCATCTTTTCAAGCCATTGGATAAGTCCAACAGCTCCTTCAGCACCAGTGAAGCTTGGGGGTTTGCATCCTACAAAAGATTTGTAAGAGCAGTCTGAAGTGTGGCTAGTGTTTCCACTAGCTTCTCCAGTAGTATGGCCAGAGTTGTTGCCATGACTTTGAATCCGGTTTATCATCTCTGGGATGACATCTTTCAGTTGGCTTGTTAGTTGCGTGCTCAGAAGTGTCGCCAAAGCGATAGTAGCAGGGTCTATCATCTGAACACTGCTTGAGCCTGGTGGTGGTGAGTGTGGAGGAGGCGGAGGAGGAGGAGGTGGCGGTGGTGAATCTGCAGGTGAGGGTGTAGAAGAGTGTGGGGCAGAAGTCTGAGTAGTAGGCTGTTTTCTTGGCGGCATTCTGATCATAACCAAAAGAGTTTGGTTAGTGCACTGATCGAATGCAGAAAACATAATGCAAACATACTCCTAAGTTCTCTACATGAGGGTCCCTAAGTTATAGTCTAGGCCAAACCATTTGAGTAAATGACCTAATATTCTCTATAACCTTGAGCTCTGATACCAATCTGTCACACCCCGGGCCGGCGGGGTTGGATCGGAGTCCCCGTCGGGCGGAAGGTTCCCGGGGCGCGATATCGGGTGTGATAATCGGGTTGATCAGATTGTTACATAGCATCAATGTTAAGAATCACTAAAGCACAATTAAGCATATGAATAGGATTACAAAGTTAAATTACAATGTCAATGTTTAATAATTTAACTTGGTAAACCTAACAAAAGAATTAATGTATTCTATCTTGTAAACTGTACAAGATATCCAAGAATGATTTGTATGATCAACAAAATATGTGCTTCCCAAAATCACTAGGTCCTCTATCTAGGCCGCCTAGCATGCAATCCAAAAGCATATGTTTAAACCTGTGCATCACCTGAGAAAGCATGTAAGAAAACAAAGTCAACACAATGGTTGGTGAGTTCATGTAGTTCATAAGTTTAAATAGCTTTAGCATAACTCCTTTCGGTAAAACCTTAATCTTATTAACTCCACATGTAATATCCAAATCGGTATGCTTATATATAGGGCATACCCCTGGGTCAAGCCTACAACCCGCCCAGACGACGTCCCACCACATACTAATCCGGATATGACACTGTTATTAATAATAATTAAGCCCTTTACCGACCCGTCCGTATAGTTTCCCTGTCATAGTTTAAACACTTCTGTTTGTAAGTTTACCCCATACATCCATAGTATCCGTGAGTTTGATTGAATGTTACCGGAATAGACAACTAAATGCCCGAAGGAATTCAGTATCAGTCCATACCAGCCCCAGGATTTACGTGTAACTTAGGGGGAGATAAGGGCTACTCATGATGACACAAAGTCATCTAAGATTCACCAATACCGTCCTAGTCACTGATCACCTGAGTAAATAGTTTATGGGAAACACTGCATGGCAAGCACTGAGAGGCCATCAGTCCATTTCCTCGATAAGACTATGAAGAACACATGAAGGCAAGCACTGAGAGACCAACTATTGTTCTTCAAGTCCCGGCTAGGAGAACACCTGAAGGCAAGCACTGAGAGACCAACTATTGTTCTTCCATAGCCTATAGTTTTAGCATACAAAGAGTCCAGCATTTACGTAACTTGTGCACAAGAACTAGCTTTACAACAGGTAAGGCAAGCACTGAGAGGCCAAACCGTTGTTTGAGCATGGCAATCACATAGCATTCAAGAGTTTATAGTATCCATAGCATTCAAGTGTTCAATGTGTATGTGTGTATGATTGTGTTTAGAATTCCCATAGCATAATAGAATCATTAGCATTTAGTGTTTGCATTAGTTTCTAGCATAAACCCATAGCATTAGCACATAGTACAGTCTCATAGCATTTGTATTAAGCATCACCCGTAGTATTAACAGTTTGTTTCCCCATTAGTCTTAATGTTTATCATGACTCATAGTTTTAGCATCCACAATAGCATCATCAGATAGTAAATACCCTTAGCACTTGGTATTAACACATAGCTTTAGTATTTGCATATAGCTTATGCCTTTAGCACTTGGCATAATCAAATAGCATTTAGTTTCCATAGAGTATTATGCCTTTAGCACTTGGCATAATCAAATAGCATTTAGTTTCCATAGAGTATTATGCCTTTAGCACTTGGCATAATCAAATAGCATTTAGTTTCCATAGAGTATTATGCCTTTAGTACTTGGCATAATCGAATAGCATTTAGTTTCCATAGAGTATTATGCCTTTAGCACTTGGCATAATCAAATAGCATTTAGTCTAAAATAGAGTATTATGCCTTTAACACTTGG
The DNA here is from genome assembly GCA_009363875.1 of Mikania micrantha. Lineage (NCBI taxonomy): Eukaryota > Viridiplantae > Streptophyta > Magnoliopsida > Asterales > Asteraceae > Mikania > Mikania micrantha. The sequence goes on along the minus strand of CM018683.1, from coordinate 3,545,864 downwards.
CATAATTCATAGTATAAAAGCATTTTGTTAAATTTAAAACATTTGTTTTAAAATGTATAACATGCTTCTCAGTCCCGAGTTAAAAACCAAAAATAGTTTGAAAAGGGACAATGAACTCACCTTGTAGTTGTGGTAGTTGACTTAGTCTCAAACAAGGATGCACGCTCTCTCTGTTGTAATTGATGTTGTTTTCACAATCCTGTATTGATTTCACGTTGTTTAACTTTGTAAGTATAAGTTGTATATGTTTAAACGTGTGTGTGTAGGTGTTAGCCATGTTTTTGGCTAACACGCATAAGTCTCGTTCGTTAACCGGCCCTATGTGTTTGTCATGCCTTTGTTAATGGTTAACCTTTTAGCTTTAGATTAATTCACTTTGTCATTGGTCTTGTTTTCCACTTGACTCATTGTCATGATCAAAGTGTTCTAGGTTTAAGACTTATATCTTCTTGTTTAGATATCACTAATTCTTAACATCTTGTATCACAATTATTTACTTCACTTGTTAACATCATTAAAATACTTTTCTTAAATCTTTAAGAATCTAACCCAAATTTAATAACTTAATAATAGTTTCGAAATCAATGTATCGCATCAGTGATATTGAGTTACGTTCGTGATTACGTTTTAAGTCCAATGATTTGCATCTATTATTACATGGGCCGAATTAACAAATTGTAAGCCGGTTATTGGGCTTTGGGCCGATCCACACAATTCGAACAATCAAATATTACTAGGCTAATAAATTGGACCGTAGCAAATTTCTGTTGGGCCTGTTAAGGTTATTGGGCCTTTGACAGAATGCATGGACATGGGTTGCAAGGTTATCGTAAGCCGAATGATTGGCTGTTGGGCCAACCAATTGGGCCGCAACTATACTTGGGCCAAATCAAATGCATTGGGCCGAATCAAGTATGTTCTGGTCCAACTGTTGCGTTAAACTAAATAAGGTACTGTTGGGCCGGGGTTGATATGGGCCGACTAGATGGATTGAGTAGTTCACAGTGGGCCGAGTTATTGAACTGTGGGCCGAAAGTTCCTGGGCCTGTTGCGACATTGGGCCTGTTTAAAGAATGGTGGACCAAGAAAATTTGACGAATCTGTCATCTTGGCCTAAGCTGGTTCCAGTTGATCGTGTATGTTCTGGGCCCATTTGTTGGGCTAGGCCATAGAAAGTGTCATTGGGCCAGATTAAGTTCTGAATGGAATGCTGCTGGGCCCAAAGGTTGTCTAGGTGGGCCGTAGAATGATGATGTTGGGCCTGAACTTGGGCTAACCGAATGAACATCTAAACCTTAGGTCAAATGAAGTTGTGAGTCGAGTGTGATGTGAGGGTCGGGTGGGGTGATGGTTGGTCGAATGATAACCCACGAATGAAGATGATATGTGCATGGGGTGGCCGAATGAAAAGTGATTGCCGACTGAGGTGTGAGTGTCGAATGAACCTGCCGAATGTGAAGAGAGTATGAAGGGCGAATATGGGTTGGGTGTCCGAGCGAATGAGGGTGGCGAAGGGGGGGTGGTAACCTGCGAATGAGGACTTTCGACCAAGGGCCATTCGACCTTAGGTCATTCGACCTGTTGCCTTTCGACCGCCCTTGGCCATTCGGCCGGCCGCCTCCCAGCGGTGTCCCCTCGACCAGGTGGTGGTCTCCGGTGGTTGTGTTATGCAAGGATGTGTTTTCAAGAGTATAAGGCTCGAAGGAGATGGGGTGGAGCCGGTTTAGAGGTGGTTCAACAAAAGGGTTGCGAAAACCCTATTTTTCGTGGGTTTTGAAACTCATTACCTGCGATTTCAGTGGGTTTCTTTCTAGATCTGCTGTACTTTCACGTAGAGGGTGATGAGAGCTTCGTGTGGGTTCAAAAATCACTCGAATTGGTGGAGTATGGACCAAGATATGAAGACTTGAAGGTGGAAGATGGTGGTGGTGGCTACAAACCGGGAATTAGGGTTTAGGAGGAAGAAGGAGGTGAAAGAATGAGTTAAAATGAACTCATTAGGGGTATTTATACCCCGTGTGGGTTCGGGTTCGTTTTTGTTGCTCGGTTCGCGTTTTCGTCGCGTATCCGGAATTTACGCGCGTTCTTCTTAATTAAAATAAAAGAATTATTTTACAATCGTTAAAATTTACAAATGTGTTTCTAATATCACAATATTTATTTATTTAGTTAAAATTAATTTAAATAACGTTTATATAATTTATTTGACGAATTTCGTATTTTTTACGCGTTAATTACATTTATTCGCGATTTTTCTTAAAATAATGTAATTTAATTTATTAAATGATGAGTTTCAAAATTGTAAAATAAGATTTATCTTATTTCTTTGAATTTATGGTCGTTCGTATCTTTTATCGTTTTCGTTTTCGTTTCGTCAGAACGCGTCACCATCGCGCGTATTCGTTCGAATCGTCATTCGAACGAACACGACGATGGTTTTGCTTTCCGACTTTTGTTTTCTACTTTTCAGTTATTATTTCAGAACGTTAAACTATCAGAATCATTCGTACAGATCGTCACCTATACGAATAACTCATCGGTTTAGCATTCCGTAACAACAACTGTTATCGTTTCGTCTTGTTTAACCTCGCATACGTTTACACATAATAACACATCGATAGCATTAGTATCACTGTTCCATGTTGTCTGATGTGTTTCTGACTGTTAAACTGTTACGTTTAATCAGATTTCAGAAACACTAGCATAATAGTTTACTGTTTCACATTACGTATTCAACAGTACATCAATAGTTTGCATAGTTTGTACCTGAGTTACTGTGCCGTTACTGTTCCGTTCACTGTTCCGGTGACGGTTCCGACACAGTTGTTACAGTCTCCCCTTGTTAGAGAAATTTCGTCCCGAAATTTAAGCATTGCTATCGGGTACAGCTTCCTCTGTGAACAGTTGGGGATATTTGTTTCTCATGTGGTCTTCACGTTCCCAAGTAAACTCGGGTCCGCGCCTTGAGTTCCAACGCACTTTGACAATAGGAATACGACTTCGCCTTAGTTGTTTAACCTTGCGATCCATGATTTCTAACGGTTCCTCAACAAAACGTAAGTGTTCATCCAATTGAATTTCTTCAATCGGTATGATAAGAGTTTCATCAGCAAGGCATTTCTTTAAGTTTGAGACGTGAAACACGTCATGTACACCACTAAGTTCATCCGGTAAGCTTAGTCTGTATGCTACAGGACCAATACGTTCGATGATTTCGAACGGTCCCACATATCGTGGTGTTAGTTTGCCTTTCTTTGCGAATCGAACCACGCCCTTCCATGGGGAAACCTTCAACATGACTCGGTCTCCCACTTGGAATTCCAACGGCTTACGCCGTTTATCGGCATAGCTCTTTTGTCTACTTCGTGTCGCCTGTAATCTTTGTTGTATCTGAGCAATCTTGTCTGTAGTTTCTTGTATCAGTTCTGGCCCTGTGATTCGATTATCTCCCACTTCGGACCAACAGATCGGTGATCGACACTTTCGGCCATAAAGAGCCTCAAATGGGGCACAACCGATGCTGCTGTGATAACTGTTGTTGTAGGAGAATTCGATTAGTGGCAAATGAGAATCCCAATTACCACCGAAGTCTAGAACACAAGTTCTCAACATATCCTCCAGGGTCTGAATAGTACGCTCGCTTTGACCATCCGTTTGTGGATGATAAGCTGTACTCAAGTTCAACCGTGTCCCTAGAGATTTCTGTAACGATTGCCAGAACCTTGATGTAAATCTGCTATCACGATCTGAGATGATAGACAATGGCACACCGTGGCGTACCACTATCTCGTCAATGTAAAGCTTTGCTAGTTTATCCATAGTGTATGTTTCTCGCATTGGCAAGAAATGAGCAGATTTGGTTAATCGATCAATGATAACCCAAATGGTGTCATGTCCACTGGAAGTGCGGGGTAGCTTGGTAACAAAGTCCATAGCTATTTGTTCCCACTTCCATAGTGGAATTTCAGGCTGTTCCAGTAAACCAGAAGGTTTCTGGTGTTCTGCCTTCACCTTAGCACACGTAAGGCATCGACCAACATATTCAGCTATGTCTTTCTTCATGCCCGGCCACCAATAAAATGCACGTAAGTCTTGATACATTTTATCAGCACCGGGATGCACCGAGTACTTGGTCTTGTGTGCTTCATCAAAAATAAGCTTCCTTAACTCATCTACTGCAGGAATCCATACACGATCTTTACAGTAAACAAGTCCATCGGGTTTTGTTTCTAAATGTTTCTCCATTCCACAATCTAAGTCTCTCTTCAAGTTTCCTCGCTCAACTGCCTCTTGTTGTGCTTGCATAATGTGGTCATGTAAGCTTGTCTGCACGGTCATTCCCATTGCTCTAACGCGCAGGGGTTTGACTCGTTCCTTCCGGCTCAAGGCATCAGCAACAACATTTGCCTTGCCCGGATGGTACTTGATTACACAGTCATAATCATTCAGAAGCTCTACCCAACGTCGCTGTCGCATGTTGAGTTCCTTCTGATCAAATATGTGTTGCAGACTTTTGTGATCTGTAAATATGGTACACTTGGTGCCATATAGATAATGTCTCCAGATCTTTAGAGCAAATATCACAGCTCCCAGTTCCAGATCATGAGTAGTGTAGTTCTTCTCATGAACTTTCAGTTGTCTCGAAGCATATGCAATGACTTTGTCTCGCTGCATCAGTACACAACCGAGTCCCTGATGGGAGGCATCGCAGTATACTACAAAGTCATCACAACCCTCTGGGAGAGATAAGATCGGAGCATCGCATAACTTTTGCTTCAACGTCTGAAAGGCTTCCTCCTGCTTTTGTTCCCAAACAAACGGCTCGCTCTTCTGTGTTAGCTTTGTGAGTGGCAGGGCTATCTTTGAGAAGTTCGAGATGAACCTTCGATAATAGCCTGCTAAACCGAGAAAAGAACGTATCTCCGTCGGTGTCTTCGGAGTGTCCCAATCTTTTATCGCCTCGATCTTGGCGGGATCAACGTGTATGCCTTCGCTGTTAACAACGTGACCTAGGAATTGAACTTCTTTTAACCAAAACTCGCACTTAGTGAATTTGGCATAAAGCTTCTCTTCCTTTAACAGCTCCAAGATCGTTCTAAGATGTTGCTCATGCTCTTCTTTGCTTTTAGAATAGATCAATATGTCATCAATGAACACGATAACAAATTGATCTAGGTACGGCTTACACACACGGTTCATGAGGTCCATGAAAACCGCGGGTGCATTCGTCAAACCGAAAGGCATCACCATGAACTCGTAATGCCCATATCTGGTACGGAACGCCGTCTTCGGTATATCTTCGTCTTGCACTCTGAGTTGATGGTATCCGGAACGTAGATCGATCTTTGAAAAGAACTGGGCTCCTTGCAATTGATCAAACAAATCATCAATCCTCGGCAATGGATACCGATTCTTGATGGTTAGTTTGTTTAGTTCCCTGTAGTCTATGCACATCCGAAAAGATCCATCCTTCTTTTTCACGAACAAAACCGGAGCTCCCCAAGGTGAGTAGCTCGGTCGGATGAAACCTTTATCCAATAACTCCTGCAATTGGTTAGATAACTCCTGCATCTCCGAAGGTGCTAACCTGTAAGGAGATTTAGCAACAGGTGTTGCTCCAGGAACTAAATCAATACGAAACTCTACCGGTCGCACAGGTGGCAAGCCAGGTAGATCTTCAGGAAACACTTCAGGATATTCTTTCACTATCGGCACGTCTTGAATGGTTTTCTTGTCTTTTTGTTTCTCCACCACGTGAGCCAAGAAAACTATACATTTCTTTTGTAAACACCTACGCGCTTTTATGCATGATATGATCTTTACGTTTCTCTTTGATTGATCCCCACGAACTTCCAACACACGATCATTCATCACTGGAATCCGAAGTAGCTTTTCAGAACAAATGACTTCAACTCTATTGAGTGATAGCCAATCCATTCCCACAATGATGTCGAAACTGCCCAACTCCATCGGCAACAAGTCGATGGTAAATGTGTGATCTGTGAGTGTAAGTGGGCAGTTCCTAAGTATAGTGCTAACTGTAACCTGCTTTCCGTTCGCTACTTCGATAATGTATGGGGAATCTAAAGGTTCCTCAGTAAGATTAAGTTGGCGTGCAAAGTCAGATGAAATAAAACTCTGATCCGCACCAGTGTCAAATAAAATAGATGCATAAGAGTCATGTATAAGAAATGTACCAGTGACCACGTTAGGGTCTTGGCGTGCAGCATTGGCTCCAATAACAAAAGCCCTTCCACGTGGTGCTTGGGCTCCTTGTTGTGCTCGTTTCGGACACTCTCGGGAGAAATGGCCTATTTCTCCACAGTTGTAGCATCCTCTGTTGTTGTTGTTGGGATTGTCAGGTCTTGGTGGTGGTGGAAGTGCTACAGCAGCGTTGTTAGCAGTATGAGTTGCCGGTGCACGGCATTGCTGAGCACGGTGACCTAATCGGCCACAGTTGTTGCATTTACGGCATTGCGCCGTAGTAGGATGATGAAATCTGCATCGTGCACACTGAGGATGCGGTCCCACATAGTTCTTGGGTGCAACCTGAGCAGGTGCTGCAGTAATTTGTTGGAGAGGAGTGACAGCCGCATAGTTCTTTACAACCTTTTGCTTCTTCTTTTGATGATAATCTGGTTTCTTCGCTGTTGTTTCCTTGGTTTTTCCAGCATCATCTTTTAGAACTCCGGATTTTACCATCACTTTAGTAAGTTTGGCTGAGAGGGAGATGGCTGACTCTAGCGTAGCAGGATATGCAGCCAGTACGATACTTTGAATACAGGAGGGTAATCCCGCTACATATCGATCGATCAGCTTTTCCAGTGTCGGTACCATTTCCGGCACAAGAGCTACCAGTTCATGATAGCGGTTGGTATAGGTCATATGATCGGCTCCCTTCATCACATGATTCGAAAGCTCAACCTCTAGTTGCTGCAGTTCATGTTTCGGACAGAACTCATTCCTCAGTAAAAGTTTGAACTCTGCCCATGGCATCGTCATTGTTTCATCCCTTCCTTTTGCTCTGATTTGTGCGTTCCACCAAGTTAAAGCTCGCTTGCTGAACGAACCAGCTGCATAGCGAACTTTATGATGCTCTGGACAACTGCTAATGTCCAGAGTATTTTCCATCTTTTCAAGCCATTGGATAAGTCCAACAGCTCCTTCAGCACCAGTGAAGCTTGGGGGTTTGCATCCTACAAAAGATTTGTAAGAGCAGTCTGAAGTGTGGCTAGTGTTTCCACTAGCTTCTCCAGTAGTATGGCCAGAGTTGTTGCCATGACTTTGAATCCGGTTTATCATCTCTGGGATGACATCTTTCAGTTGGCTTGTTAGTTGCGTGCTCAGAAGTGTCGCCAAAGCGATAGTAGCAGGGTCTATCATCTGAACACTGCTTGAGCCTGGTGGTGGTGAGTGTGGAGGAGGCGGAGGAGGAGGAGGTGGCGGTGGTGAATCTGCAGGTGAGGGTGTAGAAGAGTGTGGGGCAGAAGTCTGAGTAGTAGGCTGTTTTCTTGGCGGCATTCTGATCATAACCAAAAGAGTTTGGTTAGTGCACTGATCGAATGCAGAAAACATAATGCAAACATACTCCTAAGTTCTCTACATGAGGGTCCCTAAGTTATAGTCTAGGCCAAACCATTTGAGTAAATGACCTAATATTCTCTATAACCTTGAGCTCTGATACCAATCTGTCACACCCCGGGCCGGCGGGGTTGGATCGGAGTCCCCGTCGGGCGGAAGGTTCCCGGGGCGCGATATCGGGTGTGATAATCGGGTTGATCAGATTGTTACATAGCATCAATGTTAAGAATCACTAAAGCACAATTAAGCATATGAATAGGATTACAAAGTTAAATTACAATGTCAATGTTTAATAATTTAACTTGGTAAACCTAACAAAAGAATTAATGTATTCTATCTTGTAAACTGTACAAGATATCCAAGAATGATTTGTATGATCAACAAAATATGTGCTTCCCAAAATCACTAGGTCCTCTATCTAGGCCGCCTAGCATGCAATCCAAAAGCATATGTTTAAACCTGTGCATCACCTGAGAAAGCATGTAAGAAAACAAAGTCAACACAATGGTTGGTGAGTTCATGTAGTTCATAAGTTTAAATAGCTTTAGCATAACTCCTTTCGGTAAAACCTTAATCTTATTAACTCCACATGTAATATCCAAATCGGTATGCTTATATATAGGGCATACCCCTGGGTCAAGCCTACAACCCGCCCAGACGACGTCCCACCACATACTAATCCGGATATGACACTGTTATTAATAATAATTAAGCCCTTTACCGACCCGTCCGTATAGTTTCCCTGTCATAGTTTAAACACTTCTGTTTGTAAGTTTACCCCATACATCCATAGTATCCGTGAGTTTGATTGAATGTTACCGGAATAGACAACTAAATGCCCGAAGGAATTCAGTATCAGTCCATACCAGCCCCAGGATTTACGTGTAACTTAGGGGGAGATAAGGGCTACTCATGATGACACAAAGTCATCTAAGATTCACCAATACCGTCCTAGTCACTGATCACCTGAGTAAATAGTTTATGGGAAACACTGCATGGCAAGCACTGAGAGGCCATCAGTCCATTTCCTCGATAAGACTATGAAGAACACATGAAGGCAAGCACTGAGAGACCAACTATTGTTCTTCAAGTCCCGGCTAGGAGAACACCTGAAGGCAAGCACTGAGAGACCAACTATTGTTCTTCCATAGCCTATAGTTTTAGCATACAAAGAGTCCAGCATTTACGTAACTTGTGCACAAGAACTAGCTTTACAACAGGTAAGGCAAGCACTGAGAGGCCAAACCGTTGTTTGAGCATGGCAATCACATAGCATTCAAGAGTTTATAGTATCCATAGCATTCAAGTGTTCAATGTGTATGTGTGTATGATTGTGTTTAGAATTCCCATAGCATAATAGAATCATTAGCATTTAGTGTTTGCATTAGTTTCTAGCATAAACCCATAGCATTAGCACATAGTACAGTCTCATAGCATTTGTATTAAGCATCACCCGTAGTATTAACAGTTTGTTTCCCCATTAGTCTTAATGTTTATCATGACTCATAGTTTTAGCATCCACAATAGCATCATCAGATAGTAAATACCCTTAGCACTTGGTATTAACACATAGCTTTAGTATTTGCATATAGCTTATGCCTTTAGCACTTGGCATAATCAAATAGCATTTAGTTTCCATAGAGTATTATGCCTTTAGCACTTGGCATAATCAAATAGCATTTAGTTTCCATAGAGTATTATGCCTTTAGCACTTGGCATAATCAAATAGCATTTAGTTTCCATAGAGTATTATGCCTTTAGTACTTGGCATAATCGAATAGCATTTAGTTTCCATAGAGTATTATGCCTTTAGCACTTGGCATAATCAAATAGCATTTAGTCTAAAATAGAGTATTATGCCTTTAACACTTGGCATAATTCATAGTATAAAAGCATTTTGTTAAATTTAAAACATTTGTTTTAAAATGTATAACATGCTTCTCAGTCCCGAGTTAAAAACCAAAAATAGTTTGAAAAGGGACAATGAACTCACCTTGTAGTTGTGGTAGTTGACTTAGTCTCAAACAAGGATGCACGCTCTCTCTGTTGTAATTGATGTTGTTTTCACAATCCTGTATTGATTTCACGTTGTTTAACTTTGTAAGTATAAGTTGTATATGTTTAAACGTGTGTGTGTAGGTGTTAGCCATGTTTTTGGCTAACACGCATAAGTCTCGTTCGTTAACCGGCCCTATGTGTTTGTCATGCCTTTGTTAATGGTTAACCTTTTAGCTTTAGATTAATTCACTTTGTCATTGGTCTTGTTTTCCACTTGACTCATTGTCATGATCAAAGTGTTCTAGGTTTAAGACTTATATCTTCTTGTTTAGATATCACTAATTCTTAACATCTTGTATCACAATTATTTACTTCACTTGTTAACATCATTAAAATACTTTTCTTAAATCTTTAAGAATCTAACCCAAATTTAATAACTTAATAATAGTTTCGAAATCAATGTATCGCATCAGTGATATTGAGTTACGTTCGTGATTACGTTTTAAGTCCAATGATTTGCATCTATTATTACATGGGCCGAATTAACAAATTGTAAGCCGGTTATTGGGCTTTGGGCCGATCCACACAATTCGAACAATCAAATATTACTAGGCTAATAAATTGGACCGTAGCAAATTTCTGTTGGGCCTGTTAAGGTTATTGGGCCTTTGACAGAATGCATGGACATGGGTTGCAAGGTTATCGTAAGCCGAATGATTGGCTGTTGGGCCAACCAATTGGGCCGCAACTATACTTGGGCCAAATCAAATGCATTGGGCCGAATCAAGTATGTTCTGGTCCAACTGTTGCGTTAAACTAAATAAGGTACTGTTGGGCCGGGGTTGATATGGGCCGACTAGATGGATTGAGTAGTTCACAGTGGGCCGAGTTATTGAACTGTGGGCCGAAAGTTCCTGGGCCTGTTGCGACATTGGGCCTGTTTAAAGAATGGTGGACCAAGAAAATTTGACGAATCTGTCATCGTGGCCTAAGCTGGTTCCAGTTGATCGTGTATGTTCTGGGCCCATTTGTTGGGCTAGGCCATAGAAAGTGTCATTGGGCCAGATTAAGTTCTGAATGGAATGCTGCTGGGCCCAAAGGTTGTCTAGGTGGGCCGTAGAATGATGATGTTGGGCCTGAACTTGGGCTAACCGAATGAACATCTAAACCTTAGGTCAAATGAAGTTGTGAGTCGAGTGTGATGTGAGGGTCGGGTGGGGTGATGGTTGGTCGAATGATAACCCACGAATGAAGATGATATGTGCATGGGGTGGCCGAATGAAAAGTGATTGCCGACTGAGGTGTGAGTGTCGAATGAACCTGCCGAATGTGAAGAGAGTATGAAGGGCGAATATGGGTTGGGTGTCCGAGCGAATGAGGGTGGCGAAGGGGGGGTGGTAACCTGCGAATGAGGACTTTCGACCAAGGGCCATTCGACCTTAGGTCATTCGACCTGTTGCCTTTCGACCGCCCTTGGCCATTCGGCCGGCCGCCTCCCAGCGGTGTCCCCTCGACCAGGTGGTGGTCTCCGGTGGTTGTGTTATGCAAGGATGTGTTTTCAAGAGTATAAGGCTCGAAGGAGATGGGGTGGAGCCGGTTTAGAGGTGGTTCAACAAAAGGGTTGCGAAAACCCTATTTTTCGTGGGTTTTGAAACTCATTACCTGCGATTTCAGTGGGTTTCTTTCTAGATCTGCTGTACTTTCACGTAGAGGGTGATGAGAGCTTCGTGTGGGTTCAAAAATCACTCGAATTGGTGGAGTATGGACCAAGATATGAAGACTTGAAGGTGGAAGATGGTGGTGGTGGCTACAAACCGGGAATTAGGGTTTAGGAGGAAGAAGGAGGTGAAAGAATGAGTTAAAATGAACTCATTAGGGGTATTTATACCCCGTGTGGGTTCGGGTTCGTTTTTGTTGCTCGGTTCGCGTTTTCGTCGCGTATCCGGAATTTACGCGCGTTCTTCTTAATTAAAATAAAAGAATTATTTTACAATCGTTAAAATTTACAAATGTGTTTCTAATATCACAATATTTATTTATTTAGTTAAAATTAATTTAAATAACGTTTATATAATTTATTTGACGAATTTCGTATTTTTTACGCGTTAATTACATTTATTCGCGATTTTTCTTAAAATAATGTAATTTAATTTATTAAATGATGAGTTTCAAAATTGTAAAATAAGATTTATCTTATTTCTTTGAATTTATGGTCGTTCGTATCTTTTATCGTTTTCGTTTTCGTTTCGTCAGAACGCGTCACCATCGCGCGTATTCGTTCGAATCGTCATTCGAACGAACACGACGATGGTTTTGCTTTCCGACTTTTGTTTTCTACTTTTCAGTTATTATTTCAGAACGTTAAACTATCAGAATCATTCGTACAGATCGTCACCTATACGAATAACTCATCGGTTTAGCATTCCGTAACAACAACTGTTATCGTTTCGTCTTGTTTAACCTCGCATACGTTTACACATAATAACACATCGATAGCATTAGTATCACTGTTCCATGTTGTCTGATGTGTTTCTGACTGTTAAACTGTTACGTTTAATCAGATTTCAGAAACACTAGCATAATAGTTTACTGTTTCACATTACGTATTCAACAGTACATCAATAGTTTGCATAGTTTGTACCTGAGTTACTGTGCCGTTACTGTTCCGTTCACTGTTCCGGTGACGGTTCCGACACAGTTGTTACAGTCTCCCCTTGTTAGAGAAATTTCGTCCCGAAATTTAAGCATTGCTATCGGGTACAGCTTCCTCTGTGAACAGTTGGGGATATTTGTTTCTCATGTGGTCTTCACGTTCCCAAGTAAACTCGGGTCCGCGCCTTGAGTTCCAACGCACTTTGACAATAGGAATACGACTTCGCCTTAGTTGTTTAACCTTGCGATCCATGATTTCTAACGGTTCCTCAACAAAACGTAAGTGTTCATCCAATTGAATTTCTTCAATCGGTATGATAAGAGTTTCATCAGCAAGGCATTTCTTTAAGTTTGAGACGTGAAACACGTCATGTACACCACTAAGTTCATCCGGTAAGCTTAGTCTGTATGCTACAGGACCAATACGTTCGATGATTTCGAACGGTCCCACATATCGTGGTGTTAGTTTGCCTTTCTTTGCGAATCGAACCACGCCCTTCCATGGGGAAACCTTCAACATGACTCGGTCTCCCACTTGGAATTCCAACGGCTTACGCCGTTTATCGGCATAGCTCTTTTGTCTACTTCGTGTCGCCTGTAATCTTTGTTGTATCTGAGCAATCTTGTCTGTAGTTTCTTGTATCAGTTCTGGCCCTGTGATTCGATTATCTCCCACTTCGGACCAACAGATCGGTGATCGACACTTTCGGCCATAAAGAGCCTCAAATGGGGCACAACCGATGCTGCTGTGATAACTGTTGTTGTAGGAGAATTCGATTAGTGGCAAATGAGAATCCCAATTACCACCGAAGTCTAGAACACAAGTTCTCAACATATCCTCCAGGGTCTGAATAGTACGCTCGCTTTGACCATCCGTTTGTGGATGATAAGCTGTACTCAAGTTCAACCGTGTCCCTAGAGATTTCTGTAACGATTGCCAGAACCTTGATGTAAATCTGCTATCACGATCTGAGATGATAGACAATGGCACACCGTGGCGTACCACTATCTCGTCAATGTAAAGCTTTGCTAGTTTATCCATAGTGTATGTTTCTCGCATTGGCAAGAAATGAGCAGATTTGGTTAATCGATCAATGATAACCCAAATGGTGTCATGTCCACTGGAAGTGCGGGGTAGCTTGGTAACAAAGTCCATAGCTATTTGTTCCCACTTCCATAGTGGAATTTCAGGCTGTTCCAGTAAACCAGAAGGTTTCTGGTGTTCTGCCTTCACCTTAGCACACGTAAGGCATCGACCAACATATTCAGCTATGTCTTTCTTCATGCCCGGCCACCAATAAAATGCACGTAAGTCTTGATACATTTTATCAGCACCGGGATGCACCGAGTACTTGGTCTTGTGTGCTTCATCAAAAATAAGCTTCCTTAACTCATCTACTGCAGGAATCCATACACGATCTTTACAGTAAACAAGTCCATCGGGTTTTGTTTCTAAATGTTTCTCCATTCCACAATCTAAGTCTCTCTTCAAGTTTCCTCGCTCAACTGCCTCTTGTTGTGCTTGCATAATGTGGTCATGTAAGCTTGTCTGCACGGTCATTCCCATTGCTCTAACGCGCAGGGGTTTGACTCGTTCCTTCCGGCTCAAGGCATCAGCAACAACATTTGCCTTGCCCGGATGGTACTTGATTACACAGTCATAATCATTCAGAAGCTCTACCCAACGTCGCTGTCGCATGTTGAGTTCCTTCTGATCAAATATGTGTTGCAGACTTTTGTGATCTGTAAATATGGTACACTTGGTGCCATATAGATAATGTCTCCAGATCTTTAGAGCAAATATCACAGCTCCCAGTTCCAGATCATGAGTAGTGTAGTTCTTCTCATGAACTTTCAGTTGTCTCGAAGCATATGCAATGACTTTGTCTCGCTGCATCAGTACACAACCGAGTCCCTGATGGGAGGCATCGCAGTATACTACAAAGTCATCACAACCCTCTGGGAGAGATAAGATCGGAGCATCGCATAACTTTTGCTTCAACGTCTGAAAGGCTTCCTCCTGCTTTTGTTCCCAAACAAACGGCTCGCTCTTCTGTGTTAGCTTTGTGAGTGGCAGGGCTATCTTTGAGAAGTTCGAGATGAACCTTCGATAATAGCCTGCTAAACCGAGAAAAGAACGTATCTCCGTCGGTGTCTTCGGAGTGTCCCAATCTTTTATCGCCTCGATCTTGGCGGGATCAACGTGTATGCCTTCGCTGTTAACAACGTGACCTAGGAATTGAACTTCTTTTAACCAAAACTCGCACTTAGTGAATTTGGCATAAAGCTTCTCTTCCTTTAACAGCTCCAAGATCGTTCTAAGATGTTGCTCATGCTCTTCTTTGCTTTTAGAATAGATCAATATGTCATCAATGAACACGATAACAAATTGATCTAGGTACGGCTTACACACACGGTTCATGAGGTCCATGAAAACCGCGGGTGCATTCGTCAAACCGAAAGGCATCACCATGAACTCGTAATGCCCATATCTGGTACGGAACGCCGTCTTCGGTATATCTTCGTCTTGCACTCTGAGTTGATGGTATCCGGAACGTAGATCGATCTTTGAAAAGAACTGGGCTCCTTGCAATTGATCAAACAAATCATCAATCCTCGGCAATGGATACCGATTCTTGATGGTTAGTTTGTTTAGTTCCCTGTAGTCTATGCACATCCGAAAAGATCCATCCTTCTTTTTCACGAACAAAACCGGAGCTCCCCAAGGTGAGTAGCTCGGTCGGATGAAACCTTTATCCAATAACTCCTGCAATTGGTTAGATAACTCCTGCATCTCCGAAGGTGCTAACCTGTAAGGAGATTTAGCAACAGGTGTTGCTCCAGGAACTAAATCAATACGAAACTCTACCGGTCGCACAGGTGGCAAGCCAGGTAGATCTTCAGGAAACACTTCAGGATATTCTTTCACTATCGGCACGTCTTGAATGGTTTTCTTGTCTTTTTGTTTCTCCACCACGTGAGCCAAGAAAACTATACATTTCTTTTGTAAACACCTACGCGCTTTTATGCATGATATGATCTTTACGTTTCTCTTTGATTGATCCCCACGAACTTCCAACACACGATCATTCATCACTGGAATCCGAAGTAGCTTTTCAGAACAAATGACTTCAACTCTATTGAGTGATAGCCAATCCATTCCCACAATGATGTCGAAACTGCCCAACTCCATCGGCAACAAGTCGATGGTAAATGTGTGATCTGTGAGTGTAAGTGGGCAGTTCCTAAGTATAGTGCTAACTGTAACCTGCTTTCCGTTCGCTACTTCGATAATGTATGGGGAATCTAAAGGTTCCTCAGTAAGATTAAGTTGGCGTGCAAAGTCAGATGAAATAAAACTCTGATCCGCACCAGTGTCAAATAAAATAGATGCATAAGAGTCATGTATAAGAAATGTACCAGTGACCACGTTAGGGTCTTGGCGTGCAGCATTGGCTCCAATAACAAAAGCCCTTCCACGTGGTGCTTGGGCTCCTTGTTGTGCTCGTTTCGGACACTCTCGGGAGAAATGGCCTATTTCTCCACAGTTGTAGCATCCTCTGTTGTTGTTGTTGGGATTGTCAGGTCTTGGTGGTGGTGGAAGTGCTACAGCAGCGTTGTTAGCAGTATGAGTTGCCGGTGCACGGCATTGCTGAGCACGGTGACCTAATCGGCCACAGTTGTTGCATTTACGGCATTGCGCCGTAGTAGGATGATGAAATCTGCATCGTGCACACTGAGGATGCGGTCCCACATAGTTCTTGGGTGCAACCTGAGCAGGTGCTGCAGTAATTTGTTGGAGAGGAGTGACAGCCGCATAGTTCTTTACAACCTTTTGCTTCTTCTTTTGATGATAATCTGGTTTCTTCGCTGTTGTTTCCTTGGTTTTTCCAGCATCATCTTTTAGAACTCCGGATTTTACCATCACTTTAGTAAGTTTGGCTGAGAGGGAGATGGCTGACTCTAGCGTAGCAGGATATGCAGCCAGTACGATACTTTGAATACAGGAGGGTAATCCCGCTACATATCGATCGATCAGCTTTTCCAGTGTCGGTACCATTTCCGGCACAAGAGCTACCAGTTCATGATAGCGGTTGGTATAGGTCATATGATCGGCTCCCTTCATCACATGATTCGAAAGCTCAACCTCTAGTTGCTGCAGTTCATGTTTCGGACAGAACTCATTCCTCAGTAAAAGTTTGAACTCTGCCCATGGCATCGTCATTGTTTCATCCCTTCCTTTTGCTCTGATTTGTGCGTTCCACCAAGTTAAAGCTCGCTTGCTGAACGAACCAGCTGCATAGCGAACTTTATGATGCTCTGGACAACTGCTAATGTCCAGAGTATTTTCCATCTTTTCAAGCCATTGGATAAGTCCAACAGCTCCTTCAGCACCAGTGAAGCTTGGGGGTTTGCATCCTACAAAAGATTTGTAAGAGCAGTCTGAAGTGTGGCTAGTGTTTCCACTAGCTTCTCCAGTAGT
Source organism: Mikania micrantha (assembly GCA_009363875.1). Classification (NCBI taxonomy): domain Eukaryota; kingdom Viridiplantae; phylum Streptophyta; class Magnoliopsida; order Asterales; family Asteraceae; genus Mikania; species Mikania micrantha. Next base: position 3,529,150 of record CM018683.1, on the reverse strand, counting down.
ATGGCCAGAGTTGTTGCCATGACTTTGAATCCGGTTTATCATCTCTGGGATGACATCTTTCAGTTGGCTTGTTAGTTGCGTGCTCAGAAGTGTCGCCAAAGCGATAGTAGCAGGGTCTATCATCTGAACACTGCTTGAGCCTGGTGGTGGTGAGTGTGGAGGAGGCGGAGGAGGAGGAGGTGGCGGTGGTGAATCTGCAGGTGAGGGTGTAGAAGAGTGTGGGGCAGAAGTCTGAGTAGTAGGCTGTTTTCTTGGCGGCATTCTGATCATAACCAAAAGAGTTTGGTTAGTGCACTGATCGAATGCAGAAAACATAATGCAAACATACTCCTAAGTTCTCTACATGAGGGTCCCTAAGTTATAGTCTAGGCCAAACCATTTGAGTAAATGACCTAATATTCTCTATAACCTTGAGCTCTGATACCAATCTGTCACACCCCGGGCCGGCGGGGTTGGATCGGAGTCCCCGTCGGGCGGAAGGTTCCCGGGGCGCGATATCGGGTGTGATAATCGGGTTGATCAGATTGTTACATAGCATCAATGTTAAGAATCACTAAAGCACAATTAAGCATATGAATAGGATTACAAAGTTAAATTACAATGTCAATGTTTAATAATTTAACTTGGTAAACCTAACAAAAGAATTAATGTATTCTATCTTGTAAACTGTACAAGATATCCAAGAATGATTTGTATGATCAACAAAATATGTGCTTCCCAAAATCACTAGGTCCTCTATCTAGGCCGCCTAGCATGCAATCCAAAAGCATATGTTTAAACCTGTGCATCACCTGAGAAAGCATGTAAGAAAACAAAGTCAACACAATGGTTGGTGAGTTCATGTAGTTCATAAGTTTAAATAGCTTTAGCATAACTCCTTTCGGTAAAACCTTAATCTTATTAACTCCACATGTAATATCCAAATCGGTATGCTTATATATAGGGCATACCCCTGGGTCAAGCCTACAACCCGCCCAGACGACGTCCCACCACATACTAATCCGGATATGACACTGTTATTAATAATAATTAAGCCCTTTACCGACCCGTCCGTATAGTTTCCCTGTCATAGTTTAAACACTTCTGTTTGTAAGTTTACCCCATACATCCATAGTATCCGTGAGTTTGATTGAATGTTACCGGAATAGACAACTAAATGCCCGAAGGAATTCAGTATCAGTCCATACCAGCCCCAGGATTTACGTGTAACTTAGGGGGAGATAAGGGCTACTCATGATGACACAAAGTCATCTAAGATTCACCAATACCGTCCTAGTCACTGATCACCTGAGTAAATAGTTTATGGGAAACACTGCATGGCAAGCACTGAGAGGCCATCAGTCCATTTCCTCGATAAGACTATGAAGAACACATGAAGGCAAGCACTGAGAGACCAACTATTGTTCTTCAAGTCCCGGCTAGGAGAACACCTGAAGGCAAGCACTGAGAGACCAACTATTGTTCTTCCATAGCCTATAGTTTTAGCATACAAAGAGTCCAGCATTTACGTAACTTGTGCACAAGAACTAGCTTTACAACAGGTAAGGCAAGCACTGAGAGGCCAAACCGTTGTTTGAGCATGGCAATCACATAGCATTCAAGAGTTTATAGTATCCATAGCATTCAAGTGTTCAATGTGTATGTGTGTATGATTGTGTTTAGAATTCCCATAGCATAATAGAATCATTAGCATTTAGTGTTTGCATTAGTTTCTAGCATAAACCCATAGCATTAGCACATAGTACAGTCTCATAGCATTTGTATTAAGCATCACCCGTAGTATTAACAGTTTGTTTCCCCATTAGTCTTAATGTTTATCATGACTCATAGTTTTAGCATCCACAATAGCATCATCAGATAGTAAATACCCTTAGCACTTGGTATTAACACATAGCTTTAGTATTTGCATATAGCTTATGCCTTTAGCACTTGGCATAATCAAATAGCATTTAGTTTCCATAGAGTATTATGCCTTTAGCACTTGGCATAATCAAATAGCATTTAGTTTCCATAGAGTATTATGCCTTTAGCACTTGGCATAATCAAATAGCATTTAGTTTCCATAGAGTATTATGCCTTTAGTACTTGGCATAATCGAATAGCATTTAGTTTCCATAGAGTATTATGCCTTTAGCACTTGGCATAATCAAATAGCATTTAGTCTAAAATAGAGTATTATGCCTTTAACACTTGGCATAATTCATAGTATAAAAGCATTTTGTTAAATTTAAAACATTTGTTTTAAAATGTATAACATGCTTCTCAGTCCCGAGTTAAAAACCAAAAATAGTTTGAAAAGGGACAATGAACTCACCTTGTAGTTGTGGTAGTTGACTTAGTCTCAAACAAGGATGCACGCTCTCTCTGTTGTAATTGATGTTGTTTTCACAATCCTGTATTGATTTCACGTTGTTTAACTTTGTAAGTATAAGTTGTATATGTTTAAACGTGTGTGTGTAGGTGTTAGCCATGTTTTTGGCTAACACGCATAAGTCTCGTTCGTTAACCGGCCCTATGTGTTTGTCATGCCTTTGTTAATGGTTAACCTTTTAGCTTTAGATTAATTCACTTTGTCATTGGTCTTGTTTTCCACTTGACTCATTGTCATGATCAAAGTGTTCTAGGTTTAAGACTTATATCTTCTTGTTTAGATATCACTAATTCTTAACATCTTGTATCACAATTATTTACTTCACTTGTTAACATCATTAAAATACTTTTCTTAAATCTTTAAGAATCTAACCCAAATTTAATAACTTAATAATAGTTTCGAAATCAATGTATCGCATCAGTGATATTGAGTTACGTTCGTGATTACGTTTTAAGTCCAATGATTTGCATCTATTATTACATGGGCCGAATTAACAAATTGTAAGCCGGTTATTGGGCTTTGGGCCGATCCACACAATTCGAACAATCAAATATTACTAGGCTAATAAATTGGACCGTAGCAAATTTCTGTTGGGCCTGTTAAGGTTATTGGGCCTTTGACAGAATGCATGGACATGGGTTGCAAGGTTATCGTAAGCCGAATGATTGGCTGTTGGGCCAACCAATTGGGCCGCAACTATACTTGGGCCAAATCAAATGCATTGGGCCGAATCAAGTATGTTCTGGTCCAACTGTTGCGTTAAACTAAATAAGGTACTGTTGGGCCGGGGTTGATATGGGCCGACTAGATGGATTGAGTAGTTCACAGTGGGCCGAGTTATTGAACTGTGGGCCGAAAGTTCCTGGGCCTGTTGCGACATTGGGCCTGTTTAAAGAATGGTGGACCAAGAAAATTTGACGAATCTGTCATCGTGGCCTAAGCTGGTTCCAGTTGATCGTGTATGTTCTGGGCCCATTTGTTGGGCTAGGCCATAGAAAGTGTCATTGGGCCAGATTAAGTTCTGAATGGAATGCTGCTGGGCCCAAAGGTTGTCTAGGTGGGCCGTAGAATGATGATGTTGGGCCTGAACTTGGGCTAACCGAATGAACATCTAAACCTTAGGTCAAATGAAGTTGTGAGTCGAGTGTGATGTGAGGGTCGGGTGGGGTGATGGTTGGTCGAATGATAACCCACGAATGAAGATGATATGTGCATGGGGTGGCCGAATGAAAAGTGATTGCCGACTGAGGTGTGAGTGTCGAATGAACCTGCCGAATGTGAAGAGAGTATGAAGGGCGAATATGGGTTGGGTGTCCGAGCGAATGAGGGTGGCGAAGGGGGGGTGGTAACCTGCGAATGAGGACTTTCGACCAAGGGCCATTCGACCTTAGGTCATTCGACCTGTTGCCTTTCGACCGCCCTTGGCCATTCGGCCGGCCGCCTCCCAGCGGTGTCCCCTCGACCAGGTGGTGGTCTCCGGTGGTTGTGTTATGCAAGGATGTGTTTTCAAGAGTATAAGGCTCGAAGGAGATGGGGTGGAGCCGGTTTAGAGGTGGTTCAACAAAAGGGTTGCGAAAACCCTATTTTTCGTGGGTTTTGAAACTCATTACCTGCGATTTCAGTGGGTTTCTTTCTAGATCTGCTGTACTTTCACGTAGAGGGTGATGAGAGCTTCGTGTGGGTTCAAAAATCACTCGAATTGGTGGAGTATGGACCAAGATATGAAGACTTGAAGGTGGAAGATGGTGGTGGTGGCTACAAACCGGGAATTAGGGTTTAGGAGGAAGAAGGAGGTGAAAGAATGAGTTAAAATGAACTCATTAGGGGTATTTATACCCCGTGTGGGTTCGGGTTCGTTTTTGTTGCTCGGTTCGCGTTTTCGTCGCGTATCCGGAATTTACGCGCGTTCTTCTTAATTAAAATAAAAGAATTATTTTACAATCGTTAAAATTTACAAATGTGTTTCTAATATCACAATATTTATTTATTTAGTTAAAATTAATTTAAATAACGTTTATATAATTTATTTGACGAATTTCGTATTTTTTACGCGTTAATTACATTTATTCGCGATTTTTCTTAAAATAATGTAATTTAATTTATTAAATGATGAGTTTCAAAATTGTAAAATAAGATTTATCTTATTTCTTTGAATTTATGGTCGTTCGTATCTTTTATCGTTTTCGTTTTCGTTTCGTCAGAACGCGTCACCATCGCGCGTATTCGTTCGAATCGTCATTCGAACGAACACGACGATGGTTTTGCTTTCCGACTTTTGTTTTCTACTTTTCAGTTATTATTTCAGAACGTTAAACTATCAGAATCATTCGTACAGATCGTCACCTATACGAATAACTCATCGGTTTAGCATTCCGTAACAACAACTGTTATCGTTTCGTCTTGTTTAACCTCGCATACGTTTACACATAATAACACATCGATAGCATTAGTATCACTGTTCCATGTTGTCTGATGTGTTTCTGACTGTTAAACTGTTACGTTTAATCAGATTTCAGAAACACTAGCATAATAGTTTACTGTTTCACATTACGTATTCAACAGTACATCAATAGTTTGCATAGTTTGTACCTGAGTTACTGTGCCGTTACTGTTCCGTTCACTGTTCCGGTGACGGTTCCGACACAGTTGTTACACCAACTCCCGCCGATTTCATATTTTATTGATTGATGTTACAGCTGCGCAAACGATGTAATCGTGGATTACAGCGTCCGTCGAGTCCAATTTCATCATCGTGTTCCTGATTTTCTTCTATTTGTATCATTCTAATTACGTCCGTCTTCTGTCGATTCAATTTCAATCTTCATCAATTTCAATATCAATTTCTGTTGATTAAATTTTAATTTCTGATTGCTTTCAAAGTCAATTCTGATTTGATTTGATTCAATTTCTGTTGATTCGGTTGGATTCTCCACTGTGTTGTTCTTTTTTACTCCTTCATATTTTCCTTATCAATCATGGTTAATCAAACCTTGCGATTAGATGCTCATGACCAACAGAGCTTTCAACTTCATAATGAGGTGGCAGAAATCAAAACTTCACTCAAATTGTTGCAAGAGAAGCGATTGGCTTCAATTGAATTTCGCAAAACTATTCTCGAGTGGATGAAGACACAAGACAACCAATTTGTTGAGGATCAATGGGGATCATCTGGCATTCTTTTGCCTGATTCCAAGACTTCTTCAGACACCAAGGATAGTTCAGGGGATTTGCAAAAGCTTCAATTGTCTGCATTCAATGGATTTGAACCTCCGAGAGACATTCCAAAGGTGAACCTCAATTTGGGTACACATTCTACTCCTGAAGCTTTGGCAGCAGACATTGAAGAAGAGATGGTTCTCCCTAATCCCAGCAACAATTCGGTTTCTCTTTTTAGGGATTTTAATTCCCTTAGGCCTTTTGAAGCTACTAACATATGGGGCCAGTCTATGCCCACACCGGGTGGGTCACCTCCATCCTATGGCCGACAGTCAACGCCCCTATCAAAGAAGCCAGACTCGTTCCCTGCCAATCGATCAAGAGCCTTTTCTACTCCTGAGTCAGGACATGTTTTGCATCGTGCTCGAGGAGGACGATCTCTACTGAGCTTGGAATGGAAAGGACGTAGGAAGAAAGAACATTGTTTGCGTTGGGGAAATCGATATGGGCCAGCTCACAAATGTCCGGATGGCAAGTTCATTGAAGCGAGGCAGGATTAATGGTTAACTCCCAAGTCTTGAGGACAAGACTTTTAAATAAGGGGAGAGTAATGATAGAGATTATAGTTATATTAAATATGTTGGTAATACTTAGTAGTTATGGTAGGGTTTAGAAAGGGTAGTTTGGTAATATTGATCTTTAGTTGCTTAATAGTGAGTTATAAATAGAGGTTAGTCTTATGAGATTGGTGTGAAGAGAATTATTGAGAAATTAGCCTAAGTGTGCTAGGTCTCCTGTGTTGTTCACAGTGAGAAAGGGCTGTGCCCTGGGAATTACTATTTTGCGTTTGTAATCATCTATAACCTAATTTCCTTATTTGATTCAGTCTTCTATTCCATTATTGCTATATTACTGGATCGTTCTCCATCAGTTGGCGTGGTAGATATGATCGGATGACACTCCTGCTGACATAATGATGTATGATACGTTAGTGATCCGTCAGTATTCTAAAAGTTAAACGTCGAAAAAAAATAAAACTTATCGAGTCACAAACGGTATTAATGATTTGGGTGCCCATTCAAAACTTATTGTATGGGGTGCACATGCACTAATTACCAGACTTAAATTCAAGGGATTAACCCACTTGACTAAGGGATTGTTTCTTGAAAATAAAGTTTTGGGTTTAAATTTAGGTAAAGACAGAATAATTAGAAGTAATTTAATAACATGAGTACATGACTAAGATGGTATTGTTTTTTTTTTTAAAAAAAACATGCTAATATTATTGGCGTATGAAGTGATTAATAATCTATAATATAATTTATTATAAAAAATATTAACTATTTATTATTCCAAATTTGCTCTTGCTTTAAATGAAAATTAAATGATTTTTTTTTTGACATAATGTCTCACCTAATAAAGCAAAGACATGGCCGGGAGCCCGGGAGGAGAAAAAGGTTATGATGTCATCATAAGGGTGTGGTTGGGTTACGGCCCTCAGTTTCAGATACCTTAACACGAAACGACTTTAACACGTTACGTATTTAATTTAGCATTTTCGTGTCTAAACAGGTTGACATGTTAATAGTTGTTTAGTTTTTGTGTCTAAACATGTGAAAAACCGTTAAGACTCGTTAAGACTTGTTTGAGATTTAAAATTAAAAATAAATAATATAATTGCATATGTGGGTAACCGATTACCTTCTAAAATTATCTAATTCTCTAACTCTATTTCCTTAACATGTTCATTAACAAGTTCTTTAACATGTCATTTTTAGTGTAAATTGTTAACAGATTTCTTAACAGGTATATTAGTTTTATGGGTTGTTTGACATTCTTTTAATGAACTTAATAAGACATTATTTCATAATTGATAAGATGTTGGGCTTTTGATATCTTCTTAGCAACATCACCAAATACTTCAACAAACATTTTAATGATTAAGCTGAAAACACGTGTTGAATAAAATCATTTTTCAACTCACAAATATTTATTGTATCTTCTAAAAATTTGATATTTTTGAAATTCTTTTAATATTTATTTGCCAAATTTTTATTCATTCACTTTCCTTAAATTTGTATAGGTTTTAAGAAGTTCAGGTCTTCTTGAAAGTTTAGGTTATAATAAGTTGTATATATACTGTCTTTAATGTTCCTTAAGTTCCTTTCTTCCGTACAAGAAGAGGTCGAATTGTTAGATCTTATTACGACATAAAGATACAAGTGGTTTATGGTTAATAAAAATATTTAGGAGTTGTTAAGGAAAAAAAATCAACGTATAGAATACTCAAACGATTTTAAGCCACTTTACATAATATTCAATTAATTTAGGAATACATAGTTCTTTTTGAATTATAGTTTTAAATAATATACATATCACGTATAACACTTTGAACAAATTTTAAATACCAACTAGCTAGTAGTATTATCAACTAAAGTACTTAAGTTAGGTAAACATATGTTTGATAGATTAATCCTGATAAATTTGAGTCTTGTAGTTAATAAACTAGAGTCGGTATTTTATAGAGAGTAAATATCTGCGTTTATCATTTATTATATTAATTAGTTGGTGTTTGATAGAACTTACAAATCAGATGCCTGATAATACACAATTAGACATTTTAAGAAAAAGTATAGTATATAATTTTATACGTGTTTTCAAATTATAAAAATTAGGTAAACATATGTTTGATAGATTAATCCTGATAAGTTTGAGTCTTGTACTTAATAAACTAGAGTCGGTTTTTTATAGAGAGCAGATATCTACGTTTATCATTTATTATATTAACTAGGTTATAGCCCGTGTATTACACGGGTTGAGTTATAAAGGAAAAAAGTAATTTGTAGTATTTTATAAACATATTATTTAAAGTATTGTTGTCTATCATATGAAAAAAACATAATAAGCATTTGTTATGTTAGAAAGATTAATTAGATACAAATGTTTAAAAGAATTTACAAATCTTTAAAATTTTCTTGTGTACATCATTCAAAGTTTTATTTTTCCATTTACCAAATTTATCTAATTAATAATTTAACTCCGTATATGCTTTTGGAAATATTCAGATTTTTTAATGTTTTGAAAAATATTTTGTTACACAAAGTCGATAAGAGAATATATTAAATTAGATCACATAAGTCGGTAATGAGAAGATCCTCAAATATGTCTATAATTATCACCATCATTACCTTTACCAACATTTTCTTCTCTTAAACCCAAGAGTCATTGTGCAAAGAATTTAGTCTGCTTAACATTTCCTTAGTTGTAACTTCATGTCCTTTAAGGGATGGAAATATGGAATCAAGTGAAATGGATTTTGTGATGGGCTGGAAAAGGGGCAAAAAGGACTCATAAACCACATGGTTATGACTATTACCAAACTAATTATCTTATTACATCCTGAGCTATAACAGTTAATAGATTTTGTCAATTTGGACTTGGTTTTAGCAAGGAGAGATTGAATAATTTTGTTGCCTAAATTTTTGCAAACATTACAAAATTATGTAATTTCTATCCGTAAACTCGTTTAATAAACGATGTTAGGATCTTGTGTTAATTTGGATAGTGTAAAACTTATAATTGTCTTCCAAATTGTATACTATGATGTCGATCTTAAAAGCAAATATGTTATCCTCCAAATTCTTGAGATTATCGGGGAAACAAATCCATATCAAAATCATCCTAAAAACAATATAATATGAATTAATATAATATTATAAAAAATATATAGTTAGGTATAAAATAAATAATTAATACTATAAATGATACTAAGTTTATAATTGATTTTTTAGTAATTTATATTCACAATTTCATCTAGAAATGTTTGTACACTACTACACTTTCTTTATAAGATTGCTTCCCAGTCCCATAAAACCAATCACACACAACCAGTTAAGTCATGAACATTGATAGGAATTTTATACATTCAACATTTACAAAAATGATATAATAGTAACAAATCATTATATTAAATTATAACGAATTATAAATAAAGCATAACTTAATCATTTATAATCCTCAAAAGATTCAAACATATTATGTTCCCATTTTTTGCAGTCATACACATTCGATTAATTGACACCATTCTCATCAACCGTGTGATCTGGTAGTATTTCTATAAACTATTTGTTGCAGATCTTGCAAGCATCATAGTACCAATTTGTAGCACAAGGAATAGACATAACAACACAAAAATTATATCTAGCTTGGCCTACCAGAATATTTATAAATAAATTTAGTTTACTCACAATGGTAATAGATAAAAGTAAAAAAAAAAAGTGTACATTTTTAGTTTCATCCACTTCATCAATGTATTTATAATAAATTCATCATAAAAGGATAACTTCATGAAAGGACCTTCTGAAAGACCACTGATGATACATGATTTCCATTAATAAGCAAGCAAGCTGATAAAGATAGTTTGTGTGTCAAAAGATAGTTTATCATTTGTTTGGCAAACGATTTCCCCAAGATTAAATATATTTTTCAGCCCCTATATAAAGTAATATAGTTAAAATCAATAAATATGAAATATAGAAGAATATTTCAAATATAAAATAAATAGAAATAAAATGTACTTACTCTAAATCTTCACTTGAAGAGATTTTTTTTGACTTCTTGTCATCTGTTTTAGTGAATCCATAATTAAAAAAAATAAGAATTAGTTTAACCAATGATAATTTTCACCTATGCTTGGTTTTTTAATCAACAAACATTCCTTACATATAATAAATTTTCCAAAGTGTGTAAACCATCTATTAAGTACACTTTCTTGCATTTGATTGCCTAATAAGAAACATAAAATAAGAGCAAAAATCTTTAGTAAAACTAAAATTTTATATTATCTTAATAATACATCCTCATCATTTAAACCATCTCAATTGAATATGTTTCTGTCGGAGCAGGGGCGGTTCTTATTGAGGGCCCGAGGGGGCTCCGGCCCCCCTGTTTTTCCGGTCAGAAGAGTCGATATAATAGTATTTCGTCGAAAAATCCTTCGGTTCCTCTCATTTCCTTCCTAAAAATCCCTCGGCCTCCTCCGTTTTCTTCCTAAAAATCCTTCGGCCCCCTCCGTTTTCTTCCTAAAAATCCTTCGGCCCCCTCCGAGCTATTTTTCAAGCTCCGCCACTGTGTCGGAGATCATAGGTGGCCTCAGAGTCATATTATGTGAACTTTTTTAACAGAATCATACCTACAAGTAATACCTAAATTTGTTATACTCTTCTAAATAAAGTTTTTAATCATTTTAAATTAATGGTTTATCAAAATATATATTAGGTTATTAACTATATGCTAAGAATGAATAATAACATACCTAGAAGAGTCTTCATAATATCATTAATAGAACATTTCACTAAAGTGCCCACTACTATATCCATGGAAGCATCTCTTACACACAACGCTTTTGCATCCTTCATAAATTTCTAATACAAATAAAATTAAGGTAATTAAGATTTGCAAATAAGGAAGAAAATAAGTGAAAATCATGAAAAAAAACACATACAGCATGAATGAACTTGAATTTTGTTGGGGGCAAACCTAAAGTTTGTGCTGCAGGTTGAGCATATTTTTACGTCTTCGATATCGGGTCGACCGTTGACACCAACAACAACCAAAAGCTGCATTGCTGTAATATTTGAGATTAGAAGTTCCAGCTCTAGTCATGAAGATATTTGCAACATACCTTTTTAATTTACAAAAAATTTCAAGTTATAACATGCAATCTTAATTAATGAAAATTGTCATTACAAAAAAGCAAAAACAACTGTGACATAACACTTTCAATATACACAAATAATTAAAGTGATTATTAAGATGTTGAAAACCAACGATCAAACTTTACAAAATCAATCTCAAATACCCCTACTTAAGCACCTCATGAAAGTATTATAAACTTTCAAGTCTGTAGTCACAATTTGCTGCATATTCATATAATCAAAAACTTAATAATCCTTAAAGCAGGGGATAACGTAGAAAGATATCCAAAGATATAACATGTTACATGGAAATTGTTGCTATAACAGCAAGGGCCCAAAAATGAAATATGATTTGGTAAAGGCATTAGTGATATATGGTAATAGAAAGATTAGTGATCCCTAGTAAAAAGAACATAATAGAATTAAAGATAAAGAGATTAGTGATACAGAAGGATCACTTACAGACAATGGTTGTGCATCCTATATAAATTTCTTCTCATGTTTATAAATCTCTGATACAAAAAAAAAACGTAATGAAGATTTGCAAATTATCACAGAAGAAAAAAAAGCAAAAATTATGAAATACACATATTTTTGGGACATCGAAAATCGGAATAATTGAAATTTGGGGTTTTAATCTAATATTATTGTAAATAAGAAGAATATGAACATAATTAGAATTAGGGTTTACAAACAAAATAGGACCAAAATCATAATAACATATTCACATGTGAATAACTTTATTAAAAGCAAGAATGATTATTGGGTGGATGAAACTTACTATGATGCCGATTACAGAGAACTCCGGTCAATGGTGATGCCGATTACAACTTGTGGTGGACTGTAAAACCAGAACTTTTACAAAATCAAAAGAACATGTTAATATTAGAACAATAAAGTATCTCAAAGATGATTAAAACAAAGATGATTATCATATGAGGGCGATTTATAAATGACGACGCAGAATCAGACATATAGGATTTGCTCTACACACAATTGACGAAATCATAATCGGAAGAACATTTGGATGAAACTTACACTACCGATGGCTGCTGATGGAGATGGCTAGCTACCGATGGAGAACAGATGCCTGTAGAGAAAACAATTTAGGGTTTTAGTGGGAGAGAAAGTGATTCAGGTGAAAATAAGCATTTATACTTGGGTTAACAAATACAATTATTTACCCATGGGCCATGACCCGCGCGTCAAAATTGTAAGAAGCAGTGGGCGGGAATTTTAAGCCAAAAGTGGCTCCATTGAGTGACACGTGGAGGGACAAAACATTCTTTTATTATTATACATAGATTAGTTGGTGTTTGATAGAACTTGCAAATCATATGCCTGATAATACACAATTAGACATTTTAAGAAAAAGTATATTATATAATTTTATACGTTTTTTTCAAATTATAAAAATTCGGATATTAGGCTTATCATTTTTATTTTTTTGTAACATAAAATATAGATATTCTATGCTTAAATAATTACCGGTCATCTTCATGTTTTATATATGCATTAATCGAGACGTTTTTAACCTATCAACACTAGAAGACCTATTTTGACAACCCTAATATTTAAGTTAAAATAAAATACATGAGGGGCAAGTATCAAGACTTGTTTATTAATTAGTCTATAAATAGGTTTATTTGGGTCTTTGTTTTGTATGGTTTTTATTAATATTAATGAAGTTACGGAGATTAATTTACATAAATCAACTTTTGTTCATTAAATTTTCATTGTGTTTTGCTGTTTTAATTCAATTGTGCCAACACTTTTCAATCGAATAGAATTTTGACTATGAAGAAAACAATAATTATGTTAAGTGAATAATGAATATAGCCGTGCATGTTTTGTTTTTTCATATAATTAAAATTTTGAGGCAATTACATATATGCCCCTATAAATTTCATTTATTACATATATACCCAATCAAAAATTTTAATTACATATATCCCCTCCTCTAATGCTAAAAATTTCAAATATACTTGTTTTAATTAAAAATGAATTAAAGAATTATTATTTTACCCTTGCTTTAAAAATTTATTATACCCATTTCTAACTAGTTTTCTTTTTACGTTTTTTTCCTTTTTCTAACTTTTTTTTTGTCTTTTTTTCTTCATTCTTCGGGTTTTTCTTTTCATTTTTAATCATAGGGTTACTTAAAAAAGCTGCTTTAGAGCTAAATCAAAGCTGCTCTAAAGAAGAATTCGAGCAAAAATAATGGAGTCCATCAACTTTACAAAATATTGATAGAAAATGGGTCTACCCGTAATTTCTTGAATGAAAAATGGTTGCAAAACTAAATTATCCAATTCAAACAATTTTGATTACATACCAGTTAGCACAGCAGATGGTTAGTTACAACCATGGCAGATGGTTACATACAACTTTGATTACATACTAGTTTCTTGAATCGAGATGGGTTGATGCAGGTAGGTGGTGATGATGCGTCGGTGTTGATTGCAGGTCGATGGTGATGATGTATCGGTGTTGCCCTAGCCGGTCGATGGTGCTCGTATGGAGGGACGACAATGGTGCAGATAGAACGTGCTGCACACGTATGAAGGTGGGGCGACGGAGGAGGGGCGTTGCCGGAGGAGGGTGGCGGGGCTACAGTCGTATGGAAGAAGGGGGCGGTGGTGCTGGAACGTTGAGTTTTACATATCTGGTATTTGGAATTGAAAGAATTATATGAAAGGGTATTTTTGTCACCAATATGTAAAAATTATTAAGTTGGGTATATGTGTAATTAGAATTTTCTGATGGGTATATATGTAATTAGAACTCTAAAGAGGGATATATATATATGTAATTCTTCCTTTATATAATAAATTATACATAAGAGGAAATTTAATTTGTCCATCTATAATAAATGCCAATTAAAGGCATTACATGCTACTATGCTAGCAACATCTTTTTTGTGGGATAAGGCTTATGAATCATAAGGTCTTGGGCTCAAATCTTATATGATAGTTCTCAAAGTATGGAGTTTCTCGTAAACTGGTAACTTGGTAGTAGATATGATCGGGTGATAACGATGGTGGTACGATGATGCTACATTGATTTATTAGTAATCCAAAATAGTCATTAAAAAGATAAAATTATGAATGTTGTTTAGAAAAGTAAAAAACTGAGAATGCTAATAATAATAATAATAATAATAATAATAATAATAATAATAATAATAATAATAATAATAATAATAATAATAATAATAACAACAACTGCTGCTGCTGCCTTTTTTACAAGTTTAGCAATCATTAAAGAGAGCTTTAATAGTCGATATTAATAGTCATCGTAATTGGTAACCTAAGAATAATTCATTTGACAGAGACTTTATCTTTAAATTGAAGATTATAAGTATTAACCCGAACAATTGCAATTAAGGTTTGAGGTAGTTTAGAAGTATAAATACGATAAATTTGCAGTTAAACAAAAGATACTGATTGATAAAATTCTAATACAATGATAAGAAACGGAGTCTCTTAGCTAAAGTATCATCCAAGGTTCCATGTATACATAATACGCCAAGCATTAGCATCAGGAAAACTGACATCGTGTTTAGAAAAATAAAAACCAATCCTAGTGATGATCCAATAACATCTATTCATTCTAAACAAATTTTGACCACATAATTTTATGATTTCATGATCAAAAACAGGAAACATGATTTCTTTTTTAGCATTATAACTTCCATTTTCTTCAAACCAATAGAACCGACAGTTATAACTGGTTGTTTCCCAAAAATTCATACGAAACTTCCAGGAAACCGACTCACTAGGTCGAATTAGCTCCGCGCTACGATCTTCGCATCCCACCACAACTTCTGGAACGTCTTTGTTAGTGATTGTAACTCTATAAGGTTCAAGCCATTTGCTTGAAGGTGGGGTGGTGTTGGCATTCAGAATGCTAAAAAAATGAAACAAAAGAAAAACATAAACAGAAAGTTCAGGTAAGTAACCCATGCTTAAAAGTTGACTTTCAAACATGTTTTCATTGTATATATACACATAAAAACAGAATGGCAATTGATGTCTTAAAAACATTGTATGTTGAAACCAAGACAAAGTATTAATTAGTTGTCATTATATATATATATATATATAGGATATATATAATTTGAAAAACACTTCTTAGTGTAAAAACTACGTAAAAATCATGTTAAAAAAATTCTGAATATTTTTTACAAGTTTGTAACATTATTTGATACATTTTTATAAAAAAAATTAAAAAAACACCAAGTAAATTTTTTTTGAAAAAAATATTTTTAAACCCACGTAAAACACAGTAACGATGTGCACAGAGATTACGTATCTTTTACGTGGGTTTACAAAATAATTTTTTCAAAAAAATTTAATCGGCGTTTTTTGAATTTTTATAAAAATGTGTCAAATAATGTTACAAACCTGTAAAAAAATCAGAAAAAAAAAGTTTTTTTACATAATTTTTACTTGGTTAATTTTCATAGTTTTCACATTAAAAGGGGGTTTTCAAATTATATTTCTCCTGTATATATACACATATGTATGTATGTATGTATGTATGTATGCATGCATCTAAACACATACAAACATTGAAAACTCGTATATTACATGAGTTGAATTAATTGTTTTTGGAAGGCAATGTTTCACGTACGTTGTCTTAACCGAGCCCACCGGAGACACACTCCCATATGCGCGGGAATTCTATGTAATAGGTAAACCCTCGCCGCTCATCGAGAAACTTGCGATAAACATCAGGATCATCATATGGGATATGTGTGCTCCATCTTGACCTCAACTTGAGTATAACTCAAAATCTTTACAATGAAGGTTGGAGCTCTAGCCAGTGGGCTAAGAAATGGTTGACACATAAGTTGAATTAAATAAAGGCTTGTTTTTTAACAATGTGATATATTAAAAAACCAAAGCTTTATATTTTTAGCACATATATTTTTTTCATTGAAAACTTTATCATTTCTTGCCCTCTAAATCAACCATAGCATACAATCGCGACCACGTGCACCACTTGGACTTGCTTCTATAGTAGATTGGGGAAACTGTAGTATCTCTTTGGTGGCAGTTAAGGGTGTGTATGGGCTGGTTTGAGTCGGTTTTTGGGTTTTTTTAACCCATTTGGGTTCGGTTTTTTCGAATTTAGTTTTTTGAGTAAAGTGCACTTTTGATAAATGACTAATTTTGCTATTTTGAATACTTAAAGGACTAATTTTGCTATTTTGAAACATAAAGGACTATCTCTGAAATTTTGTGTAAAAATAAAAGATCAAAAGTGCAATTTACTCTGATTTTTTAAAACTCATTTGGGTTCAGTTTGGATTTTTCGATAATTCTACTTAGGCCTAAAATTATGTTTATAAAAAAAACAAAGCAAAATATTGTATTTAAATTTAGTAAAAATAATATGTGTTTTTGGCACTGTTGTAAAAGTCGGTTTTCAAGGCCGAGTACTCTCCGAGTACTTGCTCCAAGGAGTTGTCCCGAGGCCGAGTACTTCCTGAGTATTACCCGAGTACTCCCGCCTAGGGCCGAGTACTCTCCGATTACTCGCTCCAAGGATCTGTTCCGACCTAGGAGCGCCTAACGACTTTTGCAACGGTATCATAAACCTAAAAAATAATAAAATGTACAATTTATATATGACTTTTGGTATTAAGAATCAAAAAAATAAAAATAGAAGGTTTATAAATTTTTGAAATTTTTGAAATGTGATATATATACACATACATACACATGCATTCGGTTTATTCGGTTTTTATTTTAAGTAAACCAAACCCAAACTTTAATTTCGGTTTTTAAAAAACTTATACCAAACCCCTCAGTTTATATTGGGTTCGGTTATTTCGGTTTAGATTTTACGATATTTTGGTTTTGGGTCTGTTTTCTCGGTTTCATGCACACCCCAATGGCAGTGGAGCTTGGCAAAATAAGAAGCTTATACCAAAGTGAAACCTCTCTTCATAACATGACAAAAGATTATTGACCCTCTTCTTACTAAAGCCACCCTTTTTAAGGGACAATTTTATTATCTTTGTGAACTTGCCAACGTGGTTAAACAAGTTGGTTATGGATAAGAGTTTTTATTGATTGTTATGAAAACCACACCTGGTTACCCGTTTTCCATTCTCACACTTGGTTTTTTTTTTTCTTTTAGGTTAACCACATAGTGGACAGCATGTTCAAACAAGTTTGATGTTGGGCTAACTTATAGCTTGACTCGTGGAGAGGTACTCCATAGATGTTAGGATTGGGAGTTTAATGGTCTAAGCAAAGTTCTGAGTAAAATTTAGAAATTATAAAATTATATTTAAGTTTTAGATAAGTAATAAAATAATAATATTATAAAAAAATGAAAAAAAAGGTATTATTTACTTTTATATGTGTGTGATATAATTTGTTTTGGTAAGAAGAAGACAATTGTCATTTAGTGGTCTTTTTTTTTTTTTTTTTTTTTTGAACGGCAAATAATTTTATTAAAACCAACCAAACTAGCAAGATGCTAGAAAGGAAAAATACAACACCAAGATTGCATTACACCAAAACTACATGATTACATTAAGACAACCCATGGAACTCAAAATGTTTCCACCTATCCCAATCCAATGCTTGATACTTGGATCGATTCTTGATCCATAAGAAACCCATACTTTTAACCTCTTCCACTATTCTTCCAATTGAAGTTGTTGATCCGTTGAATACCACCTCAATGCGTGATTTTCAGATACTCCACACACCAATGATGATTACCGCCTGAATAATGTTCTTGTTTATGCTGGCTCCTTTTTGAAAGTTGGCAATCTCGAACAAGTCCCGCACCTGAAAAGCAAAAATAGGAGGTATCCTACACCATTGTGATAACACCTGCCAAACAACACTTGCAATCTGACAAGCAATAAAAAGATGTTCGGCTGATTCCTCATTATCGTTACACAAAGGGCATGCCGTAGACTGGACCATCACTCCTCTTTTCCGAAGCTCCATGCAGGTTGGAAGCCTATTCATGACCGCTCTCCATGCAACTATATTGACTTTGGCCGGAACCCATTTGCTCCATTTGAGAATAAAGTTACCATTTGATTCAATTGGAAGCCTCCCTTTCAATGATTTTACTGAGAACACCCTATCTTTTGAGCCAAGCCACACCCATCTATCTTTTCGAATGGAGAATGTTACACTCGATAATAGAGTCTTCAAAGCCTCCAGCTCGTCCCTATGTTTATCCTCCCACGGTTCTGACCTCCATTCCCATTTCAGCGATTGTCCAGAGCGAGAAAAAGACACCCTATCACAAACACAACACCATTTCTTCCTTTCCAGCTTAAACAGTTCTCTAAACTTGAAACAGAGAGGGATTTCTCCTATCCAGAGATCCGACCAGAAACATAATAAACTACCGTCTCCCACTTCGCCTTTGAACAGTACTTTTAAATTCAGCCCCCTTCGATGAAAACTACTATCAAGCTTTGTTAAGTTTGACCAAACACCCGATACAATTGGTCTGCTGGGAACTAAATCCCCGACCACTGTTATGTGATGGATTGAGTTAATAACGCGACACCATAAGCTATCCGGTTCCATCTTGTATCTCCACCACCATTTTGCGAGAAGACATAGATTAATATCCGACAATGACCCCAAACCAAGACCTCCATGTTCCTTTGGTTTTGTCACTGTATCCCAAGCAACCCAATGGATTTTTTGATGTCTTTCAGCATCACCCCATAGGAAACTTTTCCTAATTTTATCAAGTTTTTGTATAACAGCCACAGGAACTTTATATATAGAGAAAAAATAAGTTGGAAGGCTATTAAGAACAGATTTGATTAGGACCACTCTCCCCCCCCCATAGATAAATTCTTTGCCTTCCAAAGTGATAACCTTTGTTCAAAAACATCAATTACCGGTTTCCAGTTTCGAATAATGTTCATATTAGCCCCAACTACAAGTCCAAGATAAGTGAATGGGAGCGAGCCAACCTGGCAATGGAGAGAATCTGCCATCCTTTTAACTGCCTCCTCTTCCATGTTTAGACCAACCAAACTGTCACACCCCCAAATTCCCACTCGTGGCGTATGTCCACGTGGATGTGACGTGTCCAGAATCACAGCTCAAGGTCATATAGAACACCTCTATATGCGTTTACAAATCCAAGTTTGACACATACACATAACAAAATAATTTGCAGCGGAAAAATATGTCATAGCAGCGGAAATGAAAATTGTCAGATCAAAATAACATTGTTTAACATAATGAAAGTAAATTGTTTTCAAAATGACAAGACAAGATGCATGCGAGTTCCTAGTGCTCGTTCCTTAGTTTGTGCATTCCTGTCCACTTGCTAGCCACGCTAGTTTCCTGAGAATACAAGTTAGAAAAAGTGTCAACACAATGGTTGGTGAGTTCACAGGTTTTGATATACATATAGTAAGAAAAGTGTGTCATGTTGTTTATCAAATGTTAGTACCGAGCCCTAGGCCCAAAGTGTCAGTGCGTCACTACCGAACTAGACTTGTTTGTCCTTGCCTCCGCTATGCCTCGTATGCATAGCAAGATAGGTCAGAATTTGCACGGGTTATGACACTCAGTCAACATGGTGCCCCGTGGGGTTAGTCATTCCCTAATGGATCCATCCAAATCTACCACGTTGTTCGTACATTAACGGTAAGACTTTGTGAGGGCTTGTTACGAGTTCAACACTTAATGTTTGTCCAATAAACCAGCATACACAAAAATGTTTGTAACAGTGATAATGTTTGACTCGATGCAACTAGTATTCTCCCCCTATTTAAAAGCGTTTGAAAAAGAGTAAAGAGGGGCCGTAAACTCACCTTAGTGATATGAACGGATGAAAGCGTAAGCTCCTGAACGTCAAGTAGCACGTCGGTCACTGGCGACCTATATCGTATACCGCATGTGAGTTCGCATAAGTGACCGTGCTAGTGTTAGTGCTCGTGTTTGTGCTCAACAACCCTTGGTTGTTCATGTTTGTCCGTGTCGGTCCACAATGACCGTGTTTGCTCGTGTTGGTCCATATTGACCGTGTTTGACCATGTTTGACTGTGTTTGACCGAAGTTGACTGTGTTTGACCAAGGTTGACCGTGTCAAGTCAACGACCCGTTGGTGAACCGTGTGACGGTTTGTGACTCGTGTAGCAATCGTGTCAGTGTTTGTCGTGTGCAAAACGCGTAGGTCGCGTTTATGGACAACTTACTATTTATAGTAAGTTTCCATTTTTAGAAAGTTCACAAAGCATGACGGTTTTATAGTTCTAGCATGTTCAATAGTCCTACGGGATCATGTTAACACATAGCACATCATCATACGGATTCACATAAGTCGTTTACAACATGTTAGTGCACAAAAGTTTCCTAAAATGGAAAGTTTCCATTTTTAGCATACGTGACATCGGAAACCATCTAACTTAGTATCTAATCCACATATTATAACATAATAAATCATTTAGCATGTTCAAGTCATACAAAATGTTCTCGAGTCGGTTTTTATAAAAATAAAGTTACTAAATATAGTAACTTTGTAGTTTTTGCATCAAATCACCATTTAAACATTTCTAAACAACTTTTCATATCATCATTCATCATAATATGTCATCTAACAACATTTAATCATGTCAACATATCCGATTTCATCATCTATCAATATTCTTACCTAAAAAGTTACTAAAAATAGTAATAACACTAAATATGATCATAGACATCATCAAGACTACTTTCTAACACATCAAATCATCATGTTATCCTCCTAGCAACAATTCTATATACATGCATGCTTATCATATATCCCAAATCATCAATTTGTAACTAAAAAGTTACTAAAAATAGCAAGTTTGCCTCTAAATCACATTTCGATCATTATAATCACAATCTAATCTTGCAAGGACACTTATACATTATCATGAATCATTTCAATATCAACAAAACTATCTAAAATTCCTTAGATCATACATGCATGTCCATATCTCATCACAAAACATCATTCTAAGCAACAAGACCCATACCCATCATCTTAGATCGTCATAGATCATTATATAAACACTTTAAATCATCATAAAACACTGATGTATCAACAAACCCAGATCTAAACATTACAAAATCCGTGCATGTGATGGGGTAGTGCTTGCATGTGTGATTTAACACTTGTATGTGGGCGTGGGAGTGAAAGGAGTGTGTGTAAGCATGTAGAGGATACCTTACAAGCTTTAGATCGTCAGAAGGGTGTTGGCAAAGCTCCTGGAGACTCCTGGACCGTAGGTTCAAGTAGTCTCAAGGTGGTGATGGTGATCCTCAAGCTATAATATCCTTCTCCTTCAAGTTCTTGATAGAAACCAAGCTTCAAAGCTTCAAGAAGGTCCTCTAATGGCTTCCACAGGGTAGGATTAAGTGTTTCAGTGGTTTGGGAAGAGAAATAGCCGAGCTATGGCGTGTAAGAATGGTTAAGATAGGTGAAATGATGATCTTGGAAGTTTAAAAAGAAAACCTGCGAATCTATGAGTCAGGCGTATCGCCTGACGTGGGTGGTTTCACCCTGTCGTTACGCGCGGATCCGGTCGGACGAGGCGCTCAAGTTCCACCCGCGCGCATCGCCTGTCGCGGGCATCCCGGGCCAGGCGTACCGCCTGGCCTGAATTTCAAGCCCAATAAGCTTGTTTTGTTGTTCTGGCCCATTCTTGCCCGTTTCTCGACTGTAAAACATCATTCGGACGTCGTTTGGACTTTATTGATCAATTATTAGCTATAATTGACTTGTGACAATGTTTCGTGAAGTTTCGAGTGTTGTGCTACACAATGTGTTAGACGTTCACCAACGTTCGTGTGTTTTGACACGTGTGTGTTGTTCGTCGATAATTCCACGAATTATCTTGTCGTATGCCAGTGTTCGTACTGTCGTGCCACGTGTCACACTAAATTACTCAAATTCTAATGCCACGTGTACGTAATGCATTTAAATAAACATTTAAATAAATAAGATGCTGACCTGGAAATTACGGGGTGTCACACAAACTACATTTATGCATATTCATCCGCAGCCCCGATACAATATAGAAGCCCCTCATTATTCTCCTTAAATTAGCCAAGTTGGAATTCGTCCATTCTCCCAAAATTATTGCATCATCCGCAAAAAATAAATGGGACAACCTCAAATCACCATTCTTAAACTTGATTCCACGAAACAGCTCCATATGACAAGCACGAGTGATGTAACAGCTCAATGACTCCATCATAATAATGAAAAGGAATGGTGATAAGGGATCGCCTTGCCGTAGACCGCGTTGACATTTGAACTCGCTGGTTGGCGCTCCATTTACTAGTACTGATGCTTTTGAGGATTCCAGTGAGCCTTTAATCCATTTCCTCCACCTATCCGGAAAATTAATTTGGCCCATTAAAGCATCGAGATAATCCCAAGAGATAGAGTCAAAAGCCTTATCAAAATCAATTTTTAGTAGGAACGCTCGAGTTTTGGACTTCCTAAGCCACGATATTGTTTCATTTAAAACCAGTGCACCATCCGTGATGTTCCTATTTCCCAAAAAAGCCATTTGTGATTCAGATATTATAGAGTCCATGACTTTCTTTATCCTATTAGCAAGCACCTTTGATATCACCTTATTAATACATCCAATTAAGCTGATTGGCCTGTAATCGTTTAGCGAAACTGGATCCACTTTCTTTGGGATTAAAGAAATGAAAGATGATTTGCAACTGGTTGAGATACTGCCATTATGATAAAATGCATCCAGGGTTACTTTAAACTCCTCCTTCAGATGGTCCCAGAAATGCTTGATGAAAGCGAAGTTGAAACCATCGGGACCCAGAGCTCGGTTGCTTCCACAATCCCACACCGCGGTTTTAATTTCCTCAATCGTAAAAGGTTCTGTGAGCATCTGGCCTTCCTCCAAAGACAACTTTTTAGACAACGGACATGTGAAGGAAGGACGATTAAGGCAAGGCTCCATAAACTTGTTCTTAAAAAAACTCCAAATCTCTTCTTATATCCTTGAAGGTTCACTGCACCACGATCCATTGATGTGTAAACCATTGATCCGATTGTTCTTAACATTATGATTCATGATGCCATGGAAAAAGGATGAATTTTCGTCCCCCTCTACCGCCCATTTAATTCTAGATTTCTGTTTAATATCTTCCTTTCTTATCAATTCAAGGATCGCGATCTCATTCTTGACAGATTCCCAGTTCTCTTTATCAACCTCCGATAGGGAACCAAGAGCCGCTGCTTTCTCGAAATCACAGACTTTTTGGTTCAAGGAAATTAGACTCTCATTATTCCTAGCCTTGGTAAGTTTAATCCAAGGTTTGAGAGCGTACTTGACTGCCTTCAGTTTTAATGACAGCACCACATCTGGCCTATTGCCTCTGGGGACTGATTCAAGAGCCGAAATAAGACTCTTTGTATGATATTTCTTTTTCTTTTTTTTTTCCTTCAAAAATGTGTAGTATAATTTTATCATTTAATTGTGGAGTTATTGCCAACATAAGACTCTTTGTATATTAATGTTAAAGATTAAAAATAAAAAACAAATTGCCAAATACATTGTTGTCATTAAAGCACTTTCTAGTTTTATTTAATACTCTCAATGTTATACTCTTAGACACATGATGGCACACATTGGAAACCAACACATGCACACAAAAACGATTAACATGTAGTAAAACAAAATGTAATTGACAAAACATAATTTAAAGTGATCCAGTTGATGTAACATGTGTTGACAACTACAACTTGAGTTTTCTTTAACGAAGGCCACTTAACAAAGGAGGTATGGGGCAGTGCCGCTAGCTAGTAAGGGTCCTAAGGCGTCAACATCGAAAATTGATTTACGACATGACTTGCTAGTATTTCAGAAGTAAAATTGTGTATAATCAAAAGTAAAACAATACTTCAAAAGTTGTAATTCAGAAGTAAAATTGTTCTTCGAAAGTAAGCTGGCTCTTAAGAATCTGTAAAAATAATGTTTGTTTTCATAAATAAGTCACTTATTTCGAAACAAGTTGTTTGGAAATAAAATGCTTCCTTCTAAAGTAGTTATGTATTTAATTCATAAATATCAACAGTTTGCTAGCTGTCAAACCATTTCTAAACCATTTCTAACTATTGCGATGGTTGATATTGACAATTTCCATGCTATATAAAGGCCATTTTTGGTCAAAATGCATGCATGAAATTTCCTAACAGATTTTGTTTTTTTTAATCTTTAATTCTTATCATAAAAAGATTTAGTACCTACAAAATAGTGAATCCTAAAGCAAATTCTACACAATTATCAAAGAATTCAAGGAATATTCACTCACTAACTTACCAATCTCTTTTAGTTGTTAGGTAATGTGTCTGTTTTAAATAATCCTAACCACCTATCAGATTATATATATATGTCTCATAAGTCATAACCTTCCCAAAACCCCTCTCATAACCTTCCCAAAACCCTTAAGGTATATATCAGGTTTTACATGTAAGGTAGTATATCTATTACTTAGAAAAAACAAAAACAAAAACAAAAGAAAATAAAATAAAATAAAAATTTGTTACCTAGATCAAAACCTATGGGGTATTTATCAAGTATGATATGTGAGATAAAAAATTTGGGATTTGAGTCATCTCATCCCTCCATTCCAATTCAAATATTATTATATGTTGTCTATAAAAACATCTCTAACAGATACGTGGAAGAACATTTGTTCTATTTCTTATGATTTATCTAATTTGTCTATTTGCCTTGGACATTTAACAAAAGGCATAATTGGAGACAAAAAAAACATTCTTTTCTTATTGGATTGGTGGGTGGGGAAGAGACTATATATGGACTATGAGTTTTTTTCCTCTTTAACCTTAAAAGTTTACAAAAAGTAGTCTGACATAACATGTTAGACACAAACACCACATGATTACTAATCATGTTATTTTTTTCAAACACGAACCTGTATAGAAACATGTTACACGATACGACATATTTAAGGACACGATAAAAATCACAAATTTATTTTTGTCTAGTTTTACAAAATATATACAGTTTTAAGTAGGTTAATAGGTGTTTAGCATGTCATTAACATGTGTTTGAACATAAAAATGCCATTAACAATTTTAAATACATGTATAACCAAGTTTAAACAGAT
The DNA here is from genome assembly GCA_009363875.1 of Mikania micrantha. Taxonomy (NCBI): domain Eukaryota; kingdom Viridiplantae; phylum Streptophyta; class Magnoliopsida; order Asterales; family Asteraceae; genus Mikania; species Mikania micrantha. Next base: position 3,503,783 of record CM018683.1, on the reverse strand, counting down.
TATTTTACATGTCATTAACAAGATTGTTAACTAAATAACTTATGTTTAACATGTTTAGACACGATTTTTCCGTGTCTTACGACAGAAAACCTGTAAAACTCAAACATGAAATATTTTTAACTTCGTGTTATATCATGATAACCGGTAGATGTCAAAAAATGTAGGCCCATGCAAAAAAAGGAGCTTGGGTTCTTCGCTGCCTTCATTTGCTGGGATATTACCAAAACGGGCCTGATGTTCTATGCAGCCCAATTGAAAGCCCATTTAAAAATATAAGAAAAACTTTGTCAAACATTACAAAAAAAAATAGAAACCAGTTTTCATTTGCAATCTTATTCCTCAATGTTTCGGTAGGTCTATTAGTTTTATAGGTTGTTTGATATTCTTTTGACAAATTTAATAAGAGATTATTTTTTAAGTGGTAAGATGTTGGGCTATTTAATTGTATCCTCTTAACAACACCACTGAATTATTCAACAAACAGTTTAATGATTAAGCTGAAAACACGTGTAAAATAATACACTTTTAAATGCACAACATTTTATTATATCTTCTAGAAATTTGATATTTTTGAATCAATCCATCTTTGAATATTTATTTGTCAAACTTTTATTCATTCACCTTCCTTAAATTTGTATAGGTTTTAAGAAGTTCAGGTCTTCTTGGAAGTTTAGGTTGTATAGTCTATATAACAAGTTGTATATTGTATCTAATGTTTTCTTAAGTTCCTTTCTTCTATACTAGAAGAGGTCGAATTGTTAAGTTTTATTACGACATAAAGACACAAGTGGTTTATGGTTAATAAAAATATTTAGGAGTTTTTAAGGAAAAAATCAATATATAGAATACTCAACGATTTTAAGCCACTTTATATAATACTGGACTATAAACCCGTGTATTACACGAATTTAATATAAAATATAAACCAGCTAATAACTAAAATTTACGTATTTATAAGTACGTTAGGTAAACAATAATTAAAATTTTTAATAACTAAAGAATCAGTACCCGAGTTTATTGATTTGTGACAATTGAAAATTTTTAAAGTAACTGACATCAAAACTTTTATTTGTTTTTTGTCATAAACTATTTGTTGCAAAATTAAGATGGTAATGTATCATTTTTTTGTTTTATTAAATTTAAGTGACCAAATCTTTGAAATTATTCTTAAATATAAACGATCAAAAATATACTTTTTCCGACAAAATTAGAAGGTAAGGTGCAATTTCTTTTAGTTATGTCATTATTTGAAAATATCATTAAACATAAAGTATCAAAAGTGTAATTTTCGCTATCATGTTTTAAACTTTAATATTTTAAAGTATTTATTTTCAGGCATTTCGTGTTAAAAACGTCATTTGTTTATAAAAATCTTATTATTTGAGATCTTTGTTTTATAGTTTGTTTTATTCTTTTAAAAAAAAATTGTTTTTTTGAGAGGAACTTGTTTATTAGAAAAAAATAATAAAAAATAACGATTTAAAATCTTTCTTGTCATTCAAAAATTTTGTATTAAGAAAAATTTCATATTTTAGAAAGTTTTTTAAAAGTATGTTTTTTAATAAAAAATTTTGATTTTGATTTTATTTAAAACTAATTTTAATATAGAAAAAGAAAATAATATAATTAGTTAATACTTAATAGGAGAGGTAATTATGAATTTATTTAATATGGAAGATAATTGAATGATATCTTAAAAGGATGACATGTGTCATTATTAGTCTAAAAATGTGACAAGTGGCAAAAAAAATTTTTTGTTTATTATAAAAGTAAGATAAGATTATGTTAAAATCTCGTGTATTACACGAGTTTAAAATAATAATACTTTATATATACACATCAAGTAACAAATAGTATTGTGACAAAAAAGCATGTACATTACATAGTTTAAATAAACTCATGTTTTATATATCTAAATAAAATATAATATAATTTGTTAACACATACAGTCGTCAAATATGTTTAAAAAACTTTGATGTGATAATTATAAATTATGTTTCAATTTTTTTTTCCAACTATGTGTTAACATTTTTATGTAATCTAATTGATCAATGTTAATTTAGTTAAAGCGTATATATTTGTTTAAATATTTTCTTTACACACTTAAATTAGCTTTAACTAAAATTTATATTAATACATATAAAAAATTATGAACAAAAAATTAGATTTTGTAAAATTATTTATTTTTGTTATTTCAATGTAGTGTATTTTTATCACTCAGATCACTCAATCACATTAAATATTTTGAAAGTTTAATAAATCACTCATAACAAAAAATTTGTATAATTCTTGTTTTGTTTTTAAATACTTTATGAAATATAATTTGAATTTGGTGTTATTTAAAGAATTAAATTAAAGTATTTAAATAAAAATAAGTCATTTTAAATTCATTTAGTTAATAATATATTAATTATTATACATATTATAAACTACTGTCCATAATTTTTATTTAAATAATAAAATATAAATAATTAAATAAGAGAAGCAATCGAGAAAATAAAACGTAAGCGGTCTAAAAGGTGAAAAGTGTCCAGAATCATTTTTATTTATTAATATTAATAGATAGATTCAATTAAAATAATACATTAATTTAGTGAAACATGGTTTCTTTTAAATTAAAATTTAAAACAATATCACGTGTATCACTTTGAACAAATTCTAAAATAAAATAATAGAGAATGCTAATAATAATAATTATTATCTTTTTGACAAGTACAAGCGTATAGCAATCAATGTGTAGTGGTCATATCACTATCGCTCCACATAGGCGTCACATAAACAAACAACGCTATCACCTCACATCACTCTACATCATCACCACATGTGTTATTTCATCATTCTTCTATCACTCCATGTTATCACTACCTTTATTTAATATTTTATTATTTGATTTTTTATTTTTTTAATTAATAACTCATTAGAGGTCATTGTTTCAAACATTATTATAGGATGTCGGTGATCGTCTCGTTGATGAGAGCCTCATCAAGCGATGTGACAATTTTGTCACTCCTAGTGTGTGCAATCAATGCTTCCAAGCATACCGGGAAAGTCGTGGACATGTTCATGCAATGGTCACGCCCTGTGATGCCCCTCACGCCACAGCCCTCACGCCCTGGTCAAGCCCATGTGTAGTGGGGGAGGCCGCCAAAGGGGTGTGACCGGCCCCTATCTCGCCTAATTCACGCTTTAGTACACATGGTCTAAAGAAAACTTTTGATAGTTATTTTAATAATCATCTTAAGTACCATTTTCAGATTAATTCATTTGGCTGAGACTTTATATTAAATAGAAGATCGATTATAAGTTTAAAATAGAACAATTACACTTAAGGTTTGAAGTAGCTTAGGAGTACAAGTATGATAAATTTACAGTTAAACAAAAAAATAATAATAATCATAATTGATTAATTGATAAAATTCTAATACAATGATAAAAAAAAATGGAGTTTCATAGCTAAAGTATCATTCAGGCTTCCATGCATGCTTAATATGCCATACATTAGCATCTGGAAAACTGGCATTTTTGTGTGAAAAATAAAAACCAGCCCTACTGATGATCCAATTGCATCTACTCATGCGAAACAAATTTTGACCACATAATCCTATGATTTCATCATCAAAAACAGGAAACCTAGCTTCTTTATTAGCAATTCCATTTTCTTCAAACCAAATGAACCGACAATTGTAACTGGTTGTTCCCCAAAAATTCATACGAAACTTCCAGGAAACCGACTCGTCGGGTCGAATTAGCTCCGCGCTACGATATTCGCATCCCACCACAACTTCTGGAACGTCTTTATTAGTGATTGTAATTCTATATGGTTCAAGCCATTTGCTGGAAGGTTGTGAGGGGGTGGCATTCAGAATACTAAAAAAATGAAACAAAAGAAAAACGCAAAAAGAAAGCTCATGTAAGAAACTCATGCTTAAAAGTTGACTTTCAATCATGTTTTCATTGTATATATATACACACAAAAACAGAATGGCAATTGATGTCTTAAAAAAATTATCTCTTAAAATAAGACGAAGTATTAATTAGTACCGAGTTTTTTACCAAATTAGTGTTGGTGGTAAAAATATTATCAAAATAGTGTTTTCAATATATTTAAGAACTTCCATTACATATGCAATTTTTATCACTTGAGTAAATATGTAATAAATGATATTATGAAAGAAAAATATGTAAATGACCATTATTAAAAAGCATTAAAATAGCAAATAGAGATAGATGATTAAAATTCACATAAATACATATACTTTTACACATATTGTTGAAATTGAGCTTTCATCAAGTAAGCATTAAATTTTCCGTTATCGAGAGATTAACATGGCAAATATGAGTAAAATGAAACACAAGGGCCTAATTTTTTTTGCATGATTTTTAAATTTCTTTAGATTAACCAATTAATGGTAAGTGAGAGTCTTGTCACCCTAGACATCAAATGTATCCTCCCTGATACCTATTTTTTTAAATATGCAGAAATTGGTTAAAACGAGATACTAAACTTAAAAAGTATATGACTTTCTATATGGGTTTTAAGTGTTCCGAGTATTATAAATTAAATGAATGTCAAAACATATGAATCAGAAGGCATTAATTAATATCTGTGAGAGAAATGAGTGTTTAACTTTATTTTAATATTTTGAATATTTCTTTGACACCACATTTATCATGTGTGCCTTACCATTAATTGCAAATGCTATGACAAAAGAAGGTACGTTTCTCAGCCATAATACATTACATGGATTATCTAGCGTATTATAGGAATGTAAAATTAATAGTATACAATGAACTTAATCCAAAATATAAATTAAAAATTTAATGTGTTACTTAACAAAAATATTAATAATTATATTTTAAAAGCGTAATATTACATGCATTTAATATTCTTGGTTTATTGAGCATTAACTGATCCAACGAAAACAAGATTCCACTTGCATTTTCGTCATTAACAATTATATTTTAAAAGCGTAATATTACATGCATTTAATATTACATGCATTTAATAATTACATTTTAATGACCACTAATGGATGTTTTATCTTTTTTTTTGAACGGCGAAGGTCTCGATTGTGTGAACCCACTGTTTCCAGGCATGTCACCAAGGTCTAGTTACCTGGACCTCCCATGAGCCACCACAACCACCCCAGGAGAAAACCCCACTGAGAAAACCCCCTGACCCCCCACAAACCTTTTTTTTTGCTGCGGGAGGGATTTGAACCCAAGACCTCCCATTTGGAAGAATCTTGGGTACCATTGAGACAATGCCTCTTTGGTAATGGATGCTTTATCTAGTCATTAACAAACTAATTAATTTGCAATATTTACAATACAATAGGGATTGTGTGTGTGTCTATACGTGTGTGTGTGAAAACCTGATTTTAGAGAGAAAATCTTTCAAACACAAACCTGTTTAGAAACGTGTTACACGATACGCATATTTAAGGACACGATAAAAATCACAAATTTAGTTTTGTTTTATTTTATAAAATATATACAGTTTTAAGTAGGTTAATAGGTGTTTAGCATGTCATTAACAGGTGTTTAAACTTACTTAAAAATGTCATTAACAGTTTTAAATAAATGTGTAACCAAGTTAAAACAAATTATTACATATCATTAACAAATTAATATGTTTAAGCAAATTGTTAACGTAATAACTTGTGTTTAACATGTCTAGACACAATTTTTATCGTGTCTTACGATAGAAAATCTGTTAAACTCAAACACAAACTATTTTTAACTTCGGGTTGTGTCACATTAACAAGTTAACAAGTTGATGTCAAAAAGTGTCGGCCCAAGAAAAAAGGAGCTTGGGTTCTTGACTGCCATCATTTGCTTGAATATTATCAAAATTGGCCTGGTGTTATATACAGCCCAATTGAAAGCCCATTTAATATATATATATATATATATATATATATAAAACTTTATCAAATATTACAAAAAAATAGAAACCAATTTTCTTTTGCAATCTTATTCCTCAAGGTTCGCAGGTCTAGCAGTTTTATAGGTTGTTTGATATTATTTTAACAAATTTAATAAGAGATTATTTTTTAAGTGGTAAGATGTTGGACTATTTAATTGATATCCTCTTAACAACACCTGTAAATCATTCAACAATCACTTTAACAATAAAGCTGAAAACAAATGTTGAATAAAACACTTCTTAACTCACAACTTTTTATAATATCTTCTAGAATTTTTGATATTTTGAATTAATCCTTAATTTAATATTTATTTGTCAAACTTTTATTCATTCTCCTTTCTTAAATTAGTACAGATTTTAAGAAGTTCACGTCTTCTTGGAAGTTTAGCTTGTATAGTCGATTTAAAAGAGTTTTTTACCAAATGGGCGTAACTGAAAAAAATATTTACCAAATAGGTGTTGTTTAAAACTTATTTACTAAAATTGGTATTTTTCTTTATTTAATTACTTTTAACTAATCAAAAAAGAAAAACAATAATAAAGAAAAACACCTATTTTGGCAAATAAATTTTCAACTACACCTTTTTGGTAATTATTTTTTTTCAATTACACCCATTTGGAAAAAAACTCTAACAAGTTGTATGCTATCAATGAGGCATTGCCTTAATTGTATCCCAAGATTCTTCCAAATGGGAGGTTTTGGGTTCAAATCCCTCCCCCAGCAAAAAAGGGTTTGAGGGGGGGGTCAGGGAGTTTTCCTAGTGGGGTTTTCCTGGGGTGGTTGTGGTGGACCGGTGGTTCATGGGAGGCCCAGGTAACCACACATTGGTTACATGGCCTGGAAACAGTTGGTTCACACGATTGAGACCTTAGTTGTTCTAAAAAAAACAAGTTGTATACTGTCTCTAATGTTTTCTTAAGTTCCTTTCTTCCGTTCAAGAATAGGTCGAATTGTTAAGTCTTATTACGGCATAAAGATGCAAGTGGTTTATGGTTAATAAAAATATTTAGTAGTTGTTAAGGAAAAAATCAACGTATAGAATACTCAACGATTTTAAGCCACTTTATATAATATTAAGTTAAAAATTTGGGTGTTACACATGTTGAAAAAATAATATTTTATATATACATATCAAGTAACAAATAGTATTGTGACAAAAAAAAAACATGTACATTACATAGTTTAAATAAACTCATATTTTATATAGCTTAATAAAATAAAATATAATATAATTTTTAACTCATACAATATGACGATCCTGAGGTTTATCCCAGGTTTCTTGATGGGGTGCGAGGGTTTACCTATTCCACAGGGTTTCTGCACATCTGGGAGGCATGTCTCCATGTTATCACCACCTTTATTTATTATTTTATTATTTGATTTTTTATTTTTTGATTAAAAACTCATTGAAGGCCACTGTTTCAAGCATTGTTGTAGGATGTTAGTGATCACCTCGTTGATGAAAGCCTCGTGAAGCGATGGGGCAATTTTGCCACTCCCAGTGTGTGCAATCAATGCTTTCGAGCATACTGGGAAAGCCGTGGACATGTTCATGCACTAGTCACGCCCCTGTGTAGGGGGGAGGGCGCTAAAGGGGCGTGACCGACCCCTATGACGCCTCATTCACGCTTCAGTACACATGGTCTAAAGAAAACTTTTGATAGTTATTTTAATAATCATGTTAACTGTCATATTCAGATTAATTCATTTGGTTTAAACTTTATATTTAAATAGAAGATCGATTATGAGTTTAAAATCAAGCAATTGCAGTTAAGGTTGAAAGTACCTTAGGAGTATAAATATGATAAATTTGCAGTTAAACAAAATAAAATAATAATCATAATTGATTAATTGATAAAATTCTAATACAATGATAAAAAAAAAATGGAGTTTCATAGCTAAAGTATCATTCAAGCTTCCATGAATGCTTAATATGCCATACATTAGCGTCTGGAAAACTAGCATTTTTGTTAGAAAAATAAAAACCAATCCTATTGATGACCCAATTACATCTACTCATGCGAAACAAATTTTGACCACATAATCCTATGATTTCATCATCAAAAACAGGAAACGTGACTTCTTTATTAGCAATTCCATTTTCTTCAATCCAAATGAACCGACACTCATAACTGGTTGTTTCCCAAAAATTCATACGAAACTTCCAGGAAACCGACTCGCCGGGTCGAATTTGTTCATCACTACGATCTTCGCATTCCACCGCAACTTCTGGAACGTCTTTATTAGTGATTGTAATTCTATATGGTTCAAGCCATTTGCTAGAAGGTTGGGGGGTGGTGGCATTCAGAATACTAAAAAAATGAAACAAAAGAAAAACACAAAAAGAAAGTTTAGGTAAGAAACTCATGCTTAAAAGTTGACTTCCAAACATGTTTTAATTGTGTATATATACACAAAAACATAATGGCAATTGATGTCTTAAAAAAATTCTCTTAAAACAAGACAAAGTATTAATTAGTTGTCATTATGTATGGTGTTTTTTACCAAATTAGTGTTGGTGATAATAATATTACCAAAATAGTATTGTTTAAAAAATAACTACCAAAATAGTGTTTTTAATATATTTAAGATCATTTTTTGCCTTTGACTTTGATTAATTACATTATCATTGCAATAGATGTCTTTTTTCATATATTTGTTCTTTCAATGTACTGTATTTTATCATTCAAATATTTTCTTAACACACATAAATTACATTATCAAAAAGTGTATCTATTCTTTTAAATATTCTCTTAACACACTTAGATTATCTTTAACTAAAATTTATAGTAATACATATAAAAAAGTAAGAACTAAAAATTATATTTTATAAAATTATTTACTTTTGTTATTTCAATGTAGTGTATTTTATCATTCAAATCACTCAATCACATTAAATATTTAAAAACTTTAAAAATCATTCATAACAAAAAATTAGCATAATTGTTGTCTTGGTTTTAAATACTTTATGAAATATTTGAATTTGGTGATATTTAAAGAATTAAATAAAAGTTGTTAAAGTTCATTTAAAAGCTTCATAATTAATTTCATTTTAAATTCATTTAGTTAATAATATGATAATTATTATACATATTACAAAACAACTGTCCATAATTATTAACAAAATAATAATTATAACTAATTATATAAGAGAGGGAAGCGGAAAAATAAAAAAATAAATGGTCTAAAATGGTGACAAGTGTCCACAATTATTCTTATTTATAATATTAATAGATAGATTCAATTAAAATAATACATTAATTTAGTGAAATATAGTTTCTTTTAAATTATAGTTTTAAACAATATCACGTATATCATTTTGAACAAATTCTAAAATAAAATAAGGGAGAATTCTAGTAATAGTAATAGTAATAGTAGTCATCATCATCATCATCATCTTGACAAGTATAGGCGTATAGCAATCATTAAGGTCATGTGTAGTGGTCACACCACTATCACTTCACATAGGCGTCACATAAACAACCAACGTCATCATTCACATGTCACTCTACATCATCACCACATACGTTATCATCACTCCCATATCACTTCATGTTATCACCACCATTATTTAATAATTTATTATTTGATTTTTTTATTTTTAATTCAAAACTCATTAGATGGGCACTGTTTCAAGTATTATTGTAGAATGTTGGTGATCACCTCATTGATTAGAACCTCGTCAAGCTATGGGGCAATTTTGCCACTCCCAGTGTGAGCAATCAATGCTTCCGAGCATTTCATGAATGCCATGGACATGTTCAAGCACTGGTCACGCTCGTGATGCCCCTCACGCCACAGCCTTCACGCACCTGGTCACACCCCTGTGTTGTGGGGGAGGGCGCCAAAGGGGCGTGACCGGCCCCTATCACGTCTAATTCACGTTTCAGTACACATGGCCTAAAGAAAACTTTTGATAGTTATTTTAATAATCATCTTAACTGTCAACTTCAGATTAATTCATTTGGTTTAGACTTTATATTTAAATATAAGATCGATTATGAGTTTAAAATTGAACAATTGCAGTTAATGTTTGAAGTAGCTTAGGAGTATAAAATTTGCACTTAAACAAAAAAAAACAACAATCATAATTGATTAATTGATAAAATTCTAATACAATCATAAAAAATCCATAGCTAAACTATCATTCCATTCATGCTTAATATGCCATACATTAGCATTAGGAAAACTGGCATTTTTGTTAGAAAAATAAAAACCATTCCTAGTGATGATCCAATTACATCTACTCATGCGAAACAAATGAGACAAAGTTTGACCACATAATCTTATGATTTCATCATCAAAAACAGGAAACCTGACATCTTTAAAAGCAATTCCATTTTCTTCAAACCAAACGAACCGGCAATTGTAACTGGTTGTTCCCCAAAAATTCATACGAAACTTCCAGGAAACCGACTCGCCGGGTCGAAGTTGTTCATCACTACGATCATCGCATTCCACCACAACTTCTGGAACGTCTTTATTAGTGATTGTAATTCTATATGGTTCAAGCCATTTGCTGGAAGGTTGGGAGGTGGTGGCATTCAGAATACTAAAAAAATGAAACAAAAGAAAAACACAAAAAGAAATTTTAGGTAAGAAACTCATGCTTAAAAGTTGATCGACTTCCAAACATGATTTAATTGTGTATATATATATATATATATACACACACAAAAACATAATGGCAATTGATGTCTTAAAAAAATTATCTCTTAAAACAAGACAAAGTATTAATTAGTTGTCATTATGTATGGAGTTTTTTACCAAATTAGTGTTGGTGGTAAAAAATATTACCAAAATAGTTTTGTTTAAAAAATTATTACCAAAATAGTGTTTTCAATATATTTAAGATCACTTTTTGCCTTTGACTTATTATCATTGCAATTAATGTCTTTTTTTCATATATTTGTTCTTAACTATTTAAATAAAAAAACTAAACAAGATTGATAATTAACTTCATGCGTATTTTTAGTATAAATTCACATGTATTTTATAATTAATATTAAAAATTAGCAGGAAAAAACAACCCTTTTTAAAAAAAAAAAGACATTATTTTGGTTTGGTTAAGCTTTAGTTTAGCTAAATACGTTTCTGTTAATGAATTGAAAAAATATTTTATTTTATTTTTTGAAAATATTTTTTTAAAAAGGTGCATTTTATATAAATATAAAAAGGCACGTAGTCATATTTTTTAAATGGTTTATTTTATATAAATATTAAAAGTAGCTCTATTTTTTGTTTATAGAATATAATATATTTATAGAAATTCATTAAGAATAAAACGTATTCTGAAAAATTCAATTTTAAACCAAATAATATTTTTTCAAAAAAAAATTATTTTTTTCCTATTAAAGTTTATCCAATATTTGTTAACGATTTTTTAATTTTATATATTATTAAAAATATATGTAAAGTGTTTTAGTTATTGATTAGTTTTTTATTTAAATATTTTAACAATTATATGAAAAAATTAATTGTAAAGAGAATTTAATTAATCAAACTTAAAGTAAAGAAGTAGACTGCTAGAAAACACTATTTAGGTAATTAGTTTTCAAAGAACACCTTCTTGGTAAATATTTTTATCACAAACACTAGTTTAGGAAAAAAAAAGTCTTATGTATGTATGTATGTATGTATGTATGTATGTGTGTGTGTCTGTTTCTGTGTGTGCGCGCGCATCTAAACACACACAAACATTGAAAACTCGTATATGTAAATAAGGCTTGCTTGTTTTTTAACAATGTGTTGCATTAAAAAACCAAAGCCTTGTGTATAGTTTTAGCATATATATTTATTGCCCTCTATATCAACCATAGCGTACAATCGCGACCGCGTGCAGTCATGCACCACTTTGACTTGCTTCTTTACTATAGTAGGTTGGGGAAACTACAATATCTCTTTGGTGACAGTTAGGGACATGCATGGGTCGGTTTGAGTCGTCTTTTGCTTATAAACCCAAAACCTAAAATTTCGGTTTTTGGATTTTTTAACACGTTCGGGTTCGGTTTTTTCGGTTTTTATCTTTTTAAAACTCATTTGGGTTTGGTTTGGGGTTTTTTTGTTTTTTACTTAGGCCTAAAGTTATGTTTACAGAAAAGCAAACCAAAATATTGTATTTAAATTTAGTAAAGATCATATTTGTTTTTGGTATCAAGAACCAAAAAAAAATAAAAATAGAATGTTTATAAACTATAATTTTTGAAAGGTAATATATGCACATACATACATGGGCGGCCTGGAGGAGGGGCAAACCCGACCCCCGTCCCGGGCTCATTTTTTAGAGGGGCACAAAAATTTTTATACATACGTATATATAGAGATTAATTTAAATGAAAATTAATAAAGTGAAGTGAACTAAAAAGAAACATTTATAAAAACATTATTTCATGGGTGCAAAAAATCATTTTTTAAAGTATAGGAAGTTGCTTTCATGTCCTTTAAACTAAATATGTCCTTTGGTTCGGTTAACGGTTTATTCGGTCTGGTTTAATCGGTTTTCAATTTTTTTCCTATCAAAAAACCGAACCGAATTCGAGAAGTGGTTCGGTTCTAATTTCGTTTAAAACCAGATAAACCGTTTAAAAGTCGAATAAACCGATCCAAATAAACTGAATTCATTCGAATAAACCGACCAAATAAACCGATTAAAAACCGAATAAGCCGATCTCAATAAACCGAATTCAATCTTATATATTATTAATAAGATAATAAATTAAAACTTGAATTCGGTTTAATCGGTTAACCAAACAAACCAAATTTATAAAAAAATTGAAATTAAAAACCGAAATTCAGATATGGTTAGGTACCGAAACGAAAACCGAATTCGGAATTTGGATACAGCTAGAACTTAAACGAAAACCAAATTCAGAATTCGGTTTATTTTTTCAATCACGAATACATTTATGTTTTCGATATTAAACGGTTTTTTGGTTTTTTGAACACTTCCACTTTAATATTTGAATTCGCTAGGGGGCCTTTTTTTCGGCTCGTCCTGGTCATCCCAATTCTCAGGGCCGCCCCTGCATACATACGCACGTATTCGGTTTTTTCAGTTTTATTTTAAGTAAAATCAAACCCAAACTTTTGGTTTTCTAAAAAAAGTAATACCAAAACCCGTCGGTTTATATTTGAATTCGCTTATTTCGGTTTGGATTTTACGATTTTGGGTTTTTGGGTCGGTTTTTTCGGCTTTGTGCACACCCCATTGGCAGTGGAGCTTGGCAAAATGAGAGGCTTACACCAAAGTGAAACCTCTCTTCATAACATGACACAGGATTAGTGACCCTCTTATTGCTAAAGCCATCCTTTTTATGTGAGTTTTATTATTGTCGAAGAACACCTGCCAATGTGGTTAAACATGTTGGTTCCAGATAAGAGTTTTCATTGATTATTATGAAAACCAAACCTGGTTACCAGTTTTCCATTCTCACACATTTTTTTGAACAGCTTGGTACGACGACATTCAAGACGGGATTTCAACCGTCCCCTCGAATTTGACGCTCTGGGCTGTACGTCCGAGCGCACCTAGGAGGAACCCACAGCTGGGTAAACCCCTTACCTTGTCTCAACAAATATGATTCGGCTCATATTCGAACCCAAGACCTCTCGTAGAGAAGTCAAGGGGTATAATTATGCTAGAAGCCATTTGTTTCTATTCTCACACATGGCCTGGATTTTTTTTTAAGTTAGCCTCATAGTGAACAGCATTACAGCAGGCTCAAACAAGTTTGATGTTGGGCTAACTCATAGCGTGACTCATCTGAGTTACTCCATAAATGTTAGGATTGGGAGTTTAATGGTCTAAGCAGAGTTAGGAGTAAAATTTAGAAACTATAAAATTATATTTTAAGTTTTAGATAAGTAATAAAATAATAATATTATAAATAGAAAAATGAAAAAAAAAAAAAATTTTACTTTATATGTGTGTGATATAATTTGTTTTGGTAAGAAGAAGACAATTATCATTTAATGGCCATTAAAGATATGCTAGTAAGTAATGATATTTATTTTTATTTTCCTTCAAAAATGTGTAGTATAATTTTATTATTTAATTGTGGAGTTATTGTCAACATAGGACTCTTTGTATATTAATGTTAAAGAATAAAAAAAAACAAATTGTCAAATACATTATTGTCATTAAAACACTTTCTAGTTTTATTTAATACTCTCAACTTAATACTCTTAGACACATAAATACATAATGGCACACATTTGAAACCAACACATCCACACATAAATGATTAACATGCAATAAAACAAAATATAATTGGCATAACAAAATTTAAAGTGATTCAGTTGATGTAACATGCGTTCACAACTTAGACGTTCAAAAAAAATACATTCACAGCTACAACTTGAGCTTCTTTATAGACTCATTATCAGTGGCAAATCTAGGATTTTTTTGTTAGTGGTGGCAACAAATAAATGCTTAAAAACGGGTCAAATGATGATATTTCAGATAATAGTGAAGATTGTTATATATATTATTGTTATTAAAAGAGATTTTTACATATATCCCTTATTAAGAACTTCTATTTCATATTTACCTACCTCTTAAAATTAATTTCATATTTTTGTTGAGAAGAAGAAATATGTAATTGACTTTTTTATTTAAAAGGAAAATTATGTTTTAGAAAGAGAAAATATGCAATTAACTTTTATTACTTGAGTAAATATATAATAAATGATATTATGAAAGAAAAATATGTAAATTGCCATTATTAAAAGGGGTAACTTTATATAAATGTAACTAACTTTCAGCTTTGTTCCAATTAGGTCACTCATACTTTTTTTTGTTCATATTAAGTCACTCATACTTTTTTTTGTTCCGATTAAGTCACTCATACTTTTTTTTGTTCCGATTAGGTCATTGTACTTTTAATTTTGTTTCAATTATGTCACTTATATGAGTGGCTTAATCGGAACAAAAAAATATATATGAGTGACCTAATCGGAACAAAAAAAAGTATGAGTGACTTAATCGGAACAAAAAAATAAGTATGAATGACTTAGTTAGAACAAAAAAAAAGTATGAGTGACTTAATCGGAAAAAAAAAAAGTATGAGTGACCTAAATGGAACAAAGCTGAAAGTTGGTTACATGTGTATGACGTTTTCCCTTATTAAAAAGCATTAAAATAGCAAATAGATAGATGATTAAAAATTCACATAAATACATATATTTTTACAAATGGTTGAAATTGAGCTATAATCAAGTATGATAATTTTAGTTTTTTTTTAACAGCTAAACAAGTCCTTGGACCCAGCGACCCACGCGCTGCGACCACAGACCGCTACCAACCACGGAAACATTCAAAGCTGGGGGTTGGCGAGTTCCGAATCAAGGAACCGTCACACCATCTAGGAGGAAACTCACACTGAGAAAACCTCCTAGCTCACTCAGAACATTTTTTACTACAGGTGAGACTCGAATCCAAGACCTCTCATTGCTGATGGTCAAGGAGTATCATTAGGCTATAAGCCCAATGATGATAATTTTAGTTAATAGTGAATATTAGTAAGCATTAAATTTTCTGTCATCGAGAGATTAACATGGAGAGTAAAATGAAACACAAGGACCTAATTTTTTCGATTGATATTTAAATTTTTTTACATTAACCAACTAATATTAAGTAGGGGCCTTGCAAGCCGAAGGCATCAAATGTATCCTCCCTTGATATCTAGCTTTTTAAATATGCAAAAAAAAGTTAAAAAACGAGAAACTAAACTTAAAAAGTATATCACTTTCTTTATGGGTTTTAAGTGTTCCGAGTATTATAAATTAAAAGTATGTCAAAACATATGAATCAGAAGGCATTAATTAATATATGTGAGAACCAATAATCCTTAGCTCAAGCGGTTGAGGAGAGGTACCATGTGGTTTCAATATTGGAGAGGTCACAGGTTCACGTCCTGACATGGACTAAATAGGGGTTCCATACTAGGCTACGGGGTTTTCTCTCACCTATGGTGGGTTTCCTCCTATGGAGTGTGGATATGATCGGGTGGGTCTATGACCCGTCAGCGATCCAAATTGCCGTTCAAAAAAAATTAATATCTGTGAGAGACATGTGTGCCATACCATTAATTGCAAATGTTATGACAAAAGAGGGAACGTTTCTCTGCCATAATACATTATAAGAGTACATGGATTATGCAGCATATTATAAGAATGTAAAATTAATAGTATACATTAATGAACTTAATCCAAAATATAAATTAAAAATTTTAATGTGTTACTTAACAAAAAAATTAATAATTATATTTTAAAAGCGTAATATTAATAATGTGTCATCATGAATAGATAATGCGTCCTAGCATTAACTCCAATGACATTTTCGCCATTAACGACCACTAATGGATACTTTATCTAGTCATTAACAAACTAATTAATTTGCAATATTTTTTGAACAGCAAACGCCCGATCACCCGAAATTACCCTGGTAAATAGATCACATTTCCATCCGAATAACAGAGCGTGGGGACTTGACCCACCCGTCCAGGAAGAAACATACAACTAAGAAAACCCCTTGGTTCAACCCAGAGGAACATTTGTTTTAGGTGAGACTCCAATCCAAGACCTCTTATAAGAGAAGTCAAGGGGCTACCATTAGGCTAAAAGCCCTTTGGTAATTAATTTGCAATATTTACAATACATATGTGTGTGTGTAGGGGCCGCATCAAATACAATAGGGATTGTGTGTATATACTATACACACATATACATCTATATATATATATATAGGAGGTGAATACAATACAAAGGGTTATTAACGTGAGAATGTAGGAAGGAATCTGAGCCCTTGATCAAATAAATGAATTGTTAAGAACTTAAGATATAGTGGTCCCCACATCTTATTTAAAACTTACGTGAATCAATGCTGAAAGGGAAAAAAAGGAACTGCCTACATTTGTTGACTTTTTTTTTAGAATTAAGTTCCACCATTCTTTTAAAAATCGAATAACTTTTAAACGCTCAATTATTTTTAAAAAAAAATTACACCATAAAATAGAGAATTTTATTATCTTTAATTTAAGTATAGTATTGTTATAGTTTTTTCGATTTTTTTTACGTGGTACGTGATTTTAATGCCTGGTACGTGATTATTGATACACAATTATGCAGTTGTTCCTTTGATATGCAAGGCAAATGACGGTCTGTAATTTTCGTATAACGTGGTACGTAATTATATGGTCCGTAATTATGCAGTTTGTCATTGAATATTTGTGTTAAATTACAGTCCGGAATTTTATGAATCACGGTCTTTAATTTTATATGGACCATAATACCCCTTACCCTGATGACACATGTCAAATTCTTATGGTTTCTTATGCTTCTCACGTTAAAATCCTTTGTATTATAACCGGCCTATATATATACACACACACACTGAATTAATAAAATGAAATCTCATTTTAGTGAGAAAATCGTTAAAACAAGACAAAAATCATGTAAAAAAACGTATTTTGTTTGAAATTTTTTACAGATTTGTAACACTATTTGGTACATTTTAATAAAAAATTCAAAAAAGCGCCTAATGAATATTTTTAAAAAATATTTTATAAACCCATGTAAAACATAATTAACGCTGCGCCAGACCTGACGAAATTTTTTTTACATTTTATTACGTATGTTTTATAAAATAGTTTTTTTTAAATATCTAATCGGCGTTTTTTTGATCTTTTTATAAAAATTTGTCCAATAGTGTTAGAAACCTATACAAAAATTAAAAAAAAATACGTTTTTTACATAATTTTTGCGTTGTTTTCATGGTTTTCTTACGAATAAGTGGTTTACAAATTATTTATTTTCCGTATATGTGTGTGTGTGTGTGAAAACCCCATCTTAGATAGAAACCCTTAAACTCTATCTGTGCTATTGATTTGGAATCTTCAAAACATAAATATGTGGTCAACATTAAACCACATTTGTTTATTCAAACCCAATTTTTATTCATGTTTAAAGTGTATGACATATTTATTTTCAAATTCTAAATTAATTATAAGGTTAAATGTAATAAGAAAAAAAATAAATAGAAATATATAGTTCATAAAGTTACGTATATGTATATAATGAAGTTTCTTATGTAACTTATATAATTACATACATGTAACTCATACATGACATATATATTTTTTGTTCTATTTTCTTTCTTTCTTTTTTAGATTTTTAACCTTATAATAGAAAAACATACAAAAAAAAAATGATAAAATGCTTGACTGATGATGGTTGTGAATAGTTTTATAAATTTTCTGTAAAAAGAAGATATGAAGGATGAAGTGATAATTGTCATGCAAACTTTAATGTTTTTATGTGACAATTTTCAGAAAAACGTGGAGTTATCATAAAAAAAAATTCATGTAAATAGATTTGCATGATAATTCCATGTATACGTGTGAATTATCACGCATAAACATACAATTGCATTCAATTTTGCGTTTACATAATAACTGATCATATACACACTGAGAAAAAATCAAAAGAATCCGTTAAAACTCATAATTTCATAAAGTTATAAGTTAACTATTTGAATTAATAAAAAAATGTTATCTTAGAAGCTTTTTTTAAGAGGGAAAGACCCTTTTAAGGTTAACACCACAGGGCACAGGCACACACTCGGGCAAGAGACATGGGCCGAAACAACCACAAAAATAATTGCACGAACACGGGCTCCCTGTTCCTACTAAGCCATCAGACCATTGGGCATATAAAATGGGCTTTCAATTGGGCTGCACAGAACACCGGGCCTTTTTGATAATATTCAAGCTAGGGTTAAGGACTTAAGCCAAGCCATTAACTAACTTTAATCGAACCGAACCTATTATTGTATATTTGTTTTTATTTTAATATTTATATGTGTGTTTATTTTTTTTTCTCTCAAGAAGTTATGATCCAAATTAAGAATAGAAGATGAGTTATAACTTTTTATTGAATAAATAAAATGGGCTTTCAATTGGGCTGCACAGAACACCAGGCCCGTTTAGATAATATTCAAGCTAGGGTTAAGCACTTAAGCCAAGCCATTAACCAACTTTAACCGAACCGAACCTATTATTGTATATGTGTTTTTATTTTAATATTTCTATGTGTGTTTATTTTTTTTTCTCAAGAAGTTACGATCCAAGTAAAGAATAGAAGATGAGTTATAACTTTTTATTGAATAAATACATTATAGGTTATATTAGCAAATTCGTTAGTGTTCATGTGATTTTTACTTTTTTCGCTCATTCTCGGTCATTATAAAGTTATACAAGTGTTACTTAGTTTTTAATCATTAGTATACCTCTAATTCACAAACTTATTTACAAGTCTTTTTTAGTTATTCAGAATTTCATTATTAACCGAATTTAACTGAAACCGAACCATAACCGTTGGTTAACCGATTAATGTTTAACCAAACAATTGGTTACGGCTATCGATATGAATTTAGAATTAACTGAAGTAGCGGTTTGGTTATGTATATGACCATAACTGCACCATGCACACCCCTGATCAAGCAAATGAAGGCAACCAAGAATTCAAGCTCCTTTTATCAAGGGCACACAATTTTTGACATCAACTTGTTAACGTGACACAACAAGAAGTTAAAAATATTTCGTGTTTGAGCTTAACAGGTTTTCTGTCGTAAGAGATGATAAAAATCGTGTCTTAACATGTTAATATGCTAACAATTTGTTTAAACATATTATTATGTTAAGGACATGTAAATAATATGTTTAAACTTGGTTTCGCATTTACTTAAAATTGTTAAAGACATTTTTAAATTTGTTTAAACACATGTTAACATGTTCACGATCTGCTAAACACCTATTAACCTATTTAAAACTGTATATACTTTATCAGCCAACTTTGTTTAGACTTTCGAGAATAAAGAGGAAAAATTATCAACATCCATAGATAAGTCGCTTCCCCACCCTCCAATCCAATAAAAAAAAAAAGAAAAAAAAAGAATGTTTCTTCTGTCTCCAATTTTGCCTTTTGTTAAATGTCCAAGGCAAATAGACAAATTAGATAAATCATAAGAAATAGAACAAATATTCTTCCATGTATCGGTTAGAGATGCATTATAGGCAACATATGATAATATTTGAGTTGCAATGGAGGGATGAGATGACTCAAATCCAAACTTTTTTTATTTTTCACTTATCATACTTGATAAATACCGTATACGTTTTGATCCTGGGAACCTTTTTTTTTAAAGTAACAGATATATTCAAAACCCATGAGCATAACCGACAGGTTAAACTAGATATATACCTTAAGAGTTTTGGTAAAGGTATGAGACATATTTATAATCTGTTATGAGGTTAGGATTGTTTGAAGCAAACACATTATCATCCAACTAAAAGAGATTGGTAAGTAAGAGATTAAGTATTCCTTGAATTCTTCTTTCGCTTTAGGATTTACTATTTTCTGGGTACTAAATATTTATTCTGATAAGAATTAAAGATTATAAAATAAAAACAAAATCTTTTAGGAAATTTCATGCATGCTTTTTGACCAAAAAATGCCTTTATATAGCATGGAAATTGACAATACCAACCATCACAATATTTAGAAACGGTTTGACAGGTAGCACAAATGCTTATATTTATGCATTATATACATAACTATTTTAGAAGTTAATATTTTATTTCCAAACAACTTGTTTAGAAGTATCTTATAAACAACTGCTTATATTTATGCATTAAAACAAACTTTATTTTCAAAGATTAATATACTTCTGAAGAGCCAACTTACTTCCAAAGAGAAATTTTACTTCTGAAATAAAACTTTTGAAGTATTGTTTTACTTTTGAGACACGTTTTAACTTCAGAAATACCAACAAATCATGTCCTTAAATCAATTTTAGAGACCCTTACTAGCTAGGTGCATTGCTCCCAGACCCTCTTTGTTCAGTGGTCTTCGTCTCCTTGACACCACACACCCTTTAAGGTGGGGGTAGCCGCCCACATTGAAAATTTTTTTTAGTTGTTTATATATGTTAAAATATCGATCGCCCTCTTATAAAATTTTACAATTGTCACCCTTTTACTTTTAATTTCTAAGTGTTAGTTAATAAAATCAAGTTGAAAAAACCAACTAATATTTTTAACTCACTTTAAAACCAAGTTCATCATTAATTTTAATAAGCTAAACCACCACTAGTCCATTTTAAATAACTCTAGTATTAATTTTAAAAACCTATTAACATAATATTTGAACTCAGATTTACGTAATCTTTTTGGTGAAGAGAATTTAAACAATAATTGTATATGTTTTGTGGATAAAGAATTACTTAAGAAAATTTCACTATATGTTCTTTTGGATAGATTTCAAAAATGAAAAACAATTTTATATGTATTGTATTCTCTTTATGTTTTCATATATGAAATTTAGTTTGATTGTCTTTTTTTAATATGACCCGGCCCCACCCGTCCCAATCGAACATAACGTAAGAGAAAAATTACTATATGGCAATGCTCAAATGACCCTAAAAAATGTTTACCCCATGAAAAAATTCTCGGATCCACCACTGTGTGTTGTTGTGCTATTATTGTTGTTAGAAATGAGATCTTTGCTAGAATCCAGGTCCAGGTCAAAAGCATTACCGATGACATAACTGGGCACAGTCCCAAAATCAAGAATCTTTGCTTGGAGGTTTGTGGATGGTAGCATATTGCAACTCTTGAAGCCTTGTCTAATCATGGTGTGATATTTTAACATGTTTTTTGCTTTAATTTTGGAATTTAAAGGGAAAATGCGTATCATGTGCTTGGGGGGTCTCTAGTCACTAGCTGGTGTATCCCGTTTGAGACTTAATAATATATTATGTATGTGTGTATGTGTCAACGTGAAACTAACTCATTTACTAGAATTTTTACCTTTATGATAAAATGTTACAAGTTAAACACGTGCATACTGTAATTTCGTTTAAAAGTAAAAGCATTATATATTAACCTTATAAAAAATAAACATCACTTGTTTGTCTTTAGAAGAAGAAAAAAATTATATATATAAAACTTAACATGCATATGATGCATTCAATATTCATTCATGGTATAGGTAAAGGCTAAACAGTCCAATATGTCTATGAATGATTAGTTGCTTTCTAAGACCCTCCGGTGTGCCGGGTGAAGGGGCGTGGGAGTGGGCGTGGAGGGGCGTGGCACACCGCCCCCCCTAGGGCGTGATCGGGGCGTGGGTGGAAGAAGTGGCTGGAACAACGGCGTGAGGCAAGCGCTCTCTCTCTCTTTCTCTCTCTCTACACACACACACTCACTTTCTCTCTCTTTCTCTCTCTCTCTTACACACACAGACTCTCACACACATATATATATATATATATATAAAAGTTAAAAAAAGGAATGATGACGTGGAGTGAGTGGGGTAATGGGGCATTTCCACCAAAATGGTGGGGTGAGTGGTTGTGGTGAGTGCTTATGTGGCGCCTACGTGGCGCACACGTGGAGTGATTGGGGCGCCTTGGCACACCCAATAGTCTAACTTGCTACTGTTGTCTACTGATGTTAAGTGGAAAGGATGCACCCCACATGAATGTAAGTCGGCCACATACATTCCATTAAATGTCTTAGGTGCCTAGAAACATGTGCAAAATAATATCAAATTTTAAATGTTCTTTTATTAATCAAACATTAAAACACATGCATCTTAACTAACATAATATTCCGTTAAAAAACATATGGTTTTTATAACTAGAATGTCTAGGTTATAGGATGCAAAATTAAAAAAAAATAAATAAAGAGTTATTTTTAATATTTACTAGAATCAATTTGATTCATCTATGAACCAGATAGAACTAGTTTGAAATTGTATATATGGTTTATAGATGAACCAAGCTAATTCATTCTTAAATTAGGTTCATCATTCTAGTTTTCGAGATTTTACACCTCTAGTAAATGTCAAACAAACTTTTGTTCTACTAATATGAATCACGAAATAACATTATGCCACCAGCAATACCACACAATCATATTCACACTGACTTATCAGTTCAGAAGAAAAATCAATATATGAAGAAAATCTTTTTGTACAATTCGAACCTAGGACCTTATGATTTCTTTAAGTTTTTTCCTATCACTAAAATAATGTTAGGCCATAATACCTTCGACATACGCCACACAACTATAAGCAAAAGCACATGCTGTTTACTATAACTATAAATGTTTTTAATTAACTAAAAATGATCTAGAAAAAGGAAAGGAAGGATGAGATTGAGATGGATAGGTTTATAAATAAACAGCACATCATATTTTAATACTAGCAAATATGTACATACCAATCATGTTATCCTCAAATTGTGTGGTCCCACATCCAAATAGCATGGGGGAAGACACAATATAGGCATCATGACTCATGACTAACCTTTAGATTCTAAAAGCAACCCATCAATATCCAAATAAATTAGACCAAAGAAAAAACAAGTTACACCAAGACAAATATAAAACCAATTTCCACATTGTCCCCCTCTCATTCCTACATCAAATCTCACTTTAATCCAACCAAATCATTCCCCATCCCATTTGACATCTCAATGTTTTTTACCATTTTGCCCTTCTCCCACAGGGCCAATTTGGTAATTTCACCACCGAGGTTGGTGGGTGTCAACAGGCCGATGGGGTATGATGGTGGCTCGGGGTAGGAAGGGGTTCTGCTTTTGGTGGTTGCTGGGCATTGGGCCATGTAGGGATTTGGGGAGGCTGGTTGAGCCGTTGGTAGAAGATGTGGCAGCTGCAGAGGAGGATGATACAGCTACACGCTCGCATTGAGGGCACATTGTCAAGGTCGTTGGAGGGTTCATGTTCATGTAAAATTGTGGTGATAGTTTTAGAGCTCTAAGCTCATTGACCTCCTTTTGCAACCGTCGGTTTTCTTCGGTTAATGTATCACAACAACGCTTTAGGTACTCACAATCCACCTCCGTTTGCTTCAACTTCGTCCTGCAAGATCCGGAGTATCTTATAAACAATATGATCAAACATTAAATATGATCAAACATTAAAATACGACAATGTTTGACCTCATATAGCTTAGCATATATATATGCTTTCTTTTTTTAGAACAGTGGTTGCATTGCCTTTAGAATACAGTGACTGAGTATCGAAACCTCAGTCTTACATTCATGTTACAATTGTAACAAATCTATGTTACACATGCGATATATAACATGTACTTGCAAGAGAAAAAACATTCACCTTCAGCCCCAAGATACCCCCCTTAAAGACACATAACTTATCATACATTATAACATTTTTCGTAAGGTTAATGGTAACATTTTACCCGTCCAGGAAGATCTACCATTATGGTCAAAAATTAAGTTTACATGTAGACACTAATTTTCTTGAAAATATAAACTCATTGGTATTAATTGAGTTGACTTTATTGCAATATTAGTTGGTCAAGGCCTAATAAAGATATCATAATCAATGACATTTCATACCCCTTATTGGCTATAAACTACGAATAGCAAAAACCACCAAAAATGCTCAACCAAATGTACAACTACTGATGCATGCATGTACTCCAAAACCCCCATGTTGTGAAAGTACCAAGGTACTTCATATAGTCAAATCCAACCCACTAGTACCTTGTGCATTAACAATGGTACCCAAATCAGATTTCAAATTTTATAGTACAATTAATTTCTTGAAGTTTAAGGCTTTTAGATGTACAACTCTTAATGCACGAGCAATGCTTTCTCAGAATGCTACAGTATTAATAGAAAAGGTAAGTTTATTTGTACTATATGCATTAATGACAGTACACCCCGTGTAAAGACAACCCATGCATTGTGAATTTGTACTATGGATATATGCATTTCCGAAAGTACCCTCAAGGATAGAGTTAATTTCACACCTTGCCCTTCTGTTCTGGAACCAAACTTCCACCTGCCTTGGCCTCAGATCCAGCTGTTTCGCTAATGCCAGTTTTTGCTTCTAATAAATTGAGAATAAATAGTCAACGAGATTAGTCTAAATTTATAAGTAGTTTTAAATGATGTATATAAATTAATAAATTATTCTTCTACGTGTTTAATAAAATAAATATACCCTGTAAATTTTACCAATTAATTTAAATATATTTTAACTCGTAACGTTTAAAACTACTCTTAAATAGTTAAATTAAATATATGTTATTTGTTTTGTTAGAAAACAAAAAAATATATAAATTATTTCTTCGCAAAGAAGCTTTGAATTAAATTACGAAACATGCCACTCACCGGATTCAGAGTGTTATGCTCCTTGAACGTTTCTTCGAGCACAGCTGCCTGATCCTTCGATAGCCGGAGCTTCTTCCGAGCCGCCGAAGCATCACCGGCTTCATCCTCATCCTCACCGCTGATCCCGTGCGAGCTTGATTCACGTTCCGCTTCGTTGTCTTCTCGCTCGACTCGCTTCCCGCTGACACTCGACACCGTGCTGTTCGGCGAAGAAACGAAAGCTTCATCGTCGCGTTCCGCGGTTAATGCCAACAGAGCCGACGTCGATGGCGGACGGTTCACGTCTATTGATCGTGCGTAAGATCTCGTTTCCAGATTCAGATCTACGGTACCGAAGTTACGATCAAACAGCAAAATACACGTGAAACGTTTAGATTTTGATTTCTCAAGCAAAAATTGAATGAAACTGTACATGTGCTTGAATGCGTGCGTTCTTCGTGTGTACGTGTGTGTATCTACACGCATTACGTGCAATGAATCGTTGAATCACGCATAACAGAATGCGTGCTAGCTAATCACAACGAAAATCACGCTAATTATATAACAAACTAACTAACTAAATAACAAACAATCAATCAATTCTTCTGTATAACATGCAATTAACTCGTACTTACCAGCAGGATGAACAGCGTGATTGAACACAAACGGTAGCTTCTGATGATTCGTAACTTGTTGACGATAAGGCAACAAATTCATCGGAAAACGCGTAGAACCAGTAGAAGCAGCAGCAACCTGCGGTGGCTGTAGTGGCTGTGGTGGATGATTCTCCGGGCATTTCAAGCTCAAACTCAAACCTAACCCTAATCCATCATCCTTCTCCGCCATTTTGTGGTTTCTCTCTCTAGAACCAAGTTTCTCTCACTAGAAATGGTTGGCAGAGGGACAAAATAGAGTGATTCCAATTGGTTTTTGGTTGTTTCACTGCCTTTATATTTGCCTTTGCTGTTTCAGACCTTAAATCACTGGGCAATTCACAGAGACAGCACCAACGCCTATATGTCTACATATATATACATATATAGATGTATATGTATAGGATGAGAGAGAAATTGGGTGGTGATATGTGCAATCATGAAATGTGTCAGGGATGGCTCTATTGGCACAATGATGATGATGGGATTGAGCTTTGGCTTTTGCATCAGCTTTTGCATGGATGAGAGAGAGAAATGAAAGAGGAGAGAGAAAGCTGAGAGTTAAAGGTGGTGTGAGTGAGTGAGTGTGGTCTTATAACATGTAGAATACTCTTGTTATTGGTTGTAGGAAATGTGTGCTTAGAGAGTTGGACTTTGTGCATTGGGAATTGTAAACTGTTCTGGATTTATGAATAATGGGTCTGGAAAGGAGATTTTTGATTTAACTGTGGTTGAGTTAGGTGGACTGATAAATGGGTTAAGCCTTTCCATTCCGCCAGTGTAGTCACTGTCCCCTTTCCCTCACAAATAAAAACGATCTTAAAATATTTAAAATAATTACACAGACCGGTTATTTAGCACCTAACTATTTTATTTTAACAACATATTGATATTATATGTATCGTATATTGATATGTGAGTTGTTTAACGGCCTCTAACACCAATTATTCGACATTGATTGGTCTTGTATATGAGATTTATATATAAGAGTCTACATTGACACTAAAAATTATGAAAAACAATAACTGACATTATATACGTATTATACTATTATATAAACATATACAAGGCATACATAGGATATGAAACATGTTATATGCATGTGAAAATAACATGATTTTTTTTTATAAGAGGACTTAAAGTGTCTTTTTGTAATATAATCTTAAAAATTTATCCTAAAATTTTTTTATTTCAATTTTTGAAAAAATGAATTATATTTTTAGTATTAATGATGATTTTTGTATTTTAATGTAGACCATCATGTACCATATATATTTTTTTCAAATTTAAAATCGTTATCGATAAATATGTTAATTTTTAACATTAAGTTGTGATAAAATACAATTGTTTTACAATTTACCGTTAATTTTTATAATTTTTTTCTAGGAAAGTTGGCCTTATAGAATTTATAATATTAATAGAATAGTAACTTCTGTGTTGGTTTTTTATTTTATTAGTTTATGGGGTTGTAGACTAAGTCATGTCAACGTATCTTTATTTTTTATCCAACTTAACCATAAAAATAAACTTTTTCTTTAGAATATCTTACGGCTTTGTCTATTTATTTTTATTATTTTAGCTCACTATCTCAAATGAAAATAAAATATTTTATTAATGCAGAATATCTGATTTAAATAACTAACGGTTTAGGCTCTCAACCACAGTTAAGTTTAGAAGCCCAAACCGTTAGAATATTTGGGTTTAGAGGCTAAAACCGTTAGTTATTTAAACCATATGAACTGCATTGATAAAAAAAGTTATTTTTTGTTGGAATAGTTAAAACACTAAAATCACAACAACCAAAACCGCGATTTACTCTTTTGTTTAAAATGAACTTTTTTATACCAAAAGTATAACATTAAAATATTAGGAATAAACTTCAGACATCTTGGCAATTATTCATTTCAAAAATTAATTGTCACCTTATAATTAGATTATACAATTATTACACACCGAATTTATTTTATACTTATACATTAGGTTGCTTCCATTAATTTACTATATAACAAATCATTAATAAGTAATTCATATCTATATCCTTAGTTGTAAAAAGTAGAACAATTAAATTGATATTTCATTTAATTAATATATTTTTGAGTTAATTATGCAGACGGTCTAGATGGTCTTTAACTTCGAGAAATTATATTAGTGGCCGAACTGTCTACAAAATGTAACAAAGATGGTCCATATAATGGATCTTTATTATCTTTTTATGTTAAATTTTTTTAAAAAAAAGGCTCAAATATCCTTACTCATATTTCTTCTTCTTCCAACCAATTTCCGTCCATTCAACACCACCACCAACCATCACCTACCACCACTACCAAATGCCATTGCTGACACGACCGATGTAATTTGGTTGCGGTGGCATATGGCGGTGGTGGTCGCAATGGCATTTGTTGTTGGTGGTAGGTGATGTTTGGTGGTGGTGTTGAATTTGATGGAATTGGTTGGAAGGAGAAGAAATAGGGGTAAGGGTATTTTAGTTATTTTTTAAAATTTAACAGAAAAAGATAATAGACATCCACTCTAAGAACCCCATGTGTTACATTTTTGCAAACAGTAAGGCCACCAATGTAATTTTCGAAGTTATATACTGTTAGTGTAAAACAGACATACCACAGAAATAGGGGTGTTTATCGGATCGGATAACGGTTTATTCGGATCGAGTTGTTCGGATTTGAAAATTTTAAGACCTTATCCGAAACCCAACCCGACCCAAATTCGAAAATTTTATATCCGATCCGAATCTATCCGAATATCCCGAAAAAACCCGAATAAACTTATTTTTTCATCCAAATAATCTGAACAACCCGAATAACCCAAATAAACAAGGTTTATTCGGATTGAATTTGGATATCCGGTCCGAATAAAGAGGATTTTGGATATCCGATCCGAATTCAGAAAACGGATATCCGATCCGAATCTATCCGATATCCGAATCTTTAATTCGAATCGGTTTTTTCGGGTTTCGGATACGATTCAGATTTCGGACTTTTTCAGATGTCGAATTTTTTAAACACCCCTACACAGAAACCATCCGCGTTAATTCTATTACTAATTTAAACTCATTTTAAAGGTTTCTTCTTAATCTAGATTCTAGATCGAGCGTTTCATTGTATTACCTTTTTTGATCTAACTCCTACCTAGTTCTTTTATTTTCATAAAAAGTTTGCCGATAAAAAAATATTAAATTGTTTCAAAATTACGTTTAGAAGTGAATTTCTTCTTACAATAAAAAAATTGTAATTGAGTTAAAAAACATAATGTTAATTGTAACTTTGTAATGTTCAATCTAGTAATGTATTAGCGAGTAAATGTGTCAAACTTTTATCTACTGAAATTTGTATTTCTTGTTATCTAAATAACCCGAATAAGAATTCTTATTCATTTTTTTCGAGTGTTGGATACAATTTGAATTTTATATTTTTTAAACACCCTGCCAAATGGAATGAAAATTACATGTTCGCTTGTTCATGGCATTAGACACCCAATATATATAAAACTAAGATTTAGTTATTGAATTTTCAATCTTGACCCACGACTTTTGTATGTCATTCTATTTCATGTTAATTAGTTATATGATTGGTCGGTATAAAAATTAAAAACCCATGTAATAATTAACCCAAAAGTAAGTTCAACGAAAAAAGTTGTAAAAAAGCAATTAGATTATTGTGAACCTTAAAAATTATATATGTGTTATATCATCGTAAAATCACTTGCAAACGCATCAGATTCCTTATTTAGATATATATACATTTAAGACATTCGTCGTTAAAAAATATATATGTATATATATACATGAATATCTCTAAATGATAAATTCATTTAAATTAAGATGTTGATTCTTTGTACGTTAACTATTACGTTTGAAAAAGAAATCGTATAAAAATTAATTAATATTATACATTTTATCTATGTTTGTCATGATAAGTGACCAAAAAAAAGTAAAGTTAAAATATTAAATTTACTTCAACATTAAGCAATTAAATTATTTTAATTATTTATAAGAGTGAAAGGTAACGTATGTCTTAAACATTAAATCTGAAAAAGCAGAGAAGTTTTGTCCAATTTAAAGTCATTAGTAAAAGAAAGATATATAGGAATTGTTTCATACATCATTAAATAATGTGACATTTTCATTCAAATAAATAACTAATGTTTAAGCTTCATGTGAAATAAATACAGTTTAAAACAATGAATTCTCAATTCATCATCTTAAATTTATAGTGGTATTCACAATGGTTCACAATAATTTAATTGCTTAGCATAATTTCTTGAACTTTTTTTTTCTAGAGTAATTAGGGTTTTGCACAATGTGTTTTAAGTGTTTTAAGTATTTCAACTCAAAATAATATCTTCTAATTGATAACTGACGATAATGCCAAAGATCGTCAATACAGCCTCTATAGTTTAAAAATAATGGTTTTGCCCCAACCATAACTATTCTAACAGAATCACAAGAAAGTTTGGGGGTTAAAATAGTTAATATAGTTAGATTTGGGCTAAAACCGTTAGTTGTTTATATCATAGGGACTGCATTGATAGAAGATTTTATTTTGAGTTGAAATAGCTAAAATGTTTAAACCATAAAAGCCAAAACCGTAATTTATTATTTCTTTATAATTTCTGTAATTAATATTGGATGCAGATTTTTGGTAGCTAACATCTAGAGTATAACTAAAAGATATAATTAATTTAACTACTTTGCAATATTTCTTAGTTTAATTTTAAGAAAAGAGGCTTTAGTAATAGATTGTCAAACATTTTATTTTTACTGTTTATTTCTGTATGTACATTGTTTAGAAACAAAACATTACGTGATGCGTAGTGTAGTTAATATTATATTTTTGGTTGGATTCTTGACAGTAAAGAGAGTTTTTTTCCAAATAGGTGTTAGGTGAAAAACTTATTTACCAAATTGGGTGATTTGAAAAATATTTACCAAAATGGGTGTTTTTTCATTTATTTCTTTATTTTTAACTATTTTTGTAATTCAATCAACATATTATAATATTTTTCTATTTTATTTTCAACCAACCAACAATGAAATATGTTGATTAAATTAAAAAGAAATCATAATAAGTTAGTTCAAATAAAGAAAATACATGAAAAACACCATTTTGGTAAATATTTTTCAAATCACCCACTTTGGTAAATAAGTTTTCCATCAACACCTATTTGGAAAAAAACTCCAGTAAAGATTACAAGAAGATGATTGTAAGCATCATCTCATTCACGTTATGGTTTGTGTGAATAACAATGAATGACAGGATTTTTAGTAACAAGATCAGAGCCCCAAACAATGATACAGGAGATTAAAGCTAATATTTTCAATTGGATAAAACTTGAATCTAATAGTTCAAACCTTCAATGACATGATTGGTGTAATTTTAATTTTCAATTTGATGTATAACTAGAAGAATATTGAAGGGCCTCTTTCTATAACATCGTGCTATTGTTGGAGGATGCATGTTTGTGTTATGTTTTATACTTAATGAAATTACTTTCTTGTTAAAAAAACTAAACTACTTTATAATCATAACTTCAAATAGTATAAAAAAGTTCAAATCTGACCACGTCATTTATTATTATTATTATTATTATTATTATTATTATTATTATTATTATTATTATTATTATTAAAACCTATAATTATCTATAAAATCGAAAAAATATATTGAAATAAATTCGTGTTCACGAATTTTCCTACAAACAAGGTTCATGATAAAGGTATCATGCGTTTATCACACACATTGCATGTTTAAAGAAACCTTTTTATATTGCTAATCTTTTTGACTACTCCAAAATTATGCCCGACAATTATGATCCAAAAAAAAAAGAATTAGGATTAACATGGGTAATTTTGTTTTGTTGAGAGTTGAGATGGACACTTTCTTATAGACAATTGGTTGAGAACTTTAGATGAATAGAGAAAAATGTTAAACTTCGGATGGCTCAGAATGTGTCTATAAGCAATGTTTTCAGAACCTGGCTGGACATCGAACCGGATACCTTACTGGTTACTGGTTGGACTGCCTGCACAAATTGGACCGGATTCAAGAACCGGATGACATAATTAATATATAAAAAAATTATAGAATTATAAACACATTTAAAAAAACATAATTAATGTTCAAACAAACATAATCATGTTAAAAAAAATACAAGGTGTGATTTTAATGTTTAATTCTTTAGACTTTAGTTTAATAAAAAATCTTAAAATACGGCCCGACCAGCGAACCGCTCAACCAGTCGGTTCCCTTGAGAGAGGTTCGCATGTTGTTTATGGTCCAGCTGATCCGGTCCGGTTTTCAAAACATTGTCTATAAAAGTAATTACACGATGTCAAAATGGGTAAGTTATTACTTCAATTGTCTTAGTGTTTTGGTTGGATGTAGTTACACCAAACTTACTCTAGTTGATTATTTGTAGATACAATGTAGATAACATGTACGTAGTATCAAAAACAAACATTGGTAAACTCTTAAAAGAATTAACAAATGATACACATCATAAATCTATACGTAGTATAAAAAACAAACATGGATAAACTCTAAAAAATTAACTAACGATACGTATCATAAATCTTTAGGCATCTATATGGTGGCTGAAAGAGAACATGAATTACAGAACTGTCCATGACCAACTTTTAAGATAATCGTTTTGACCCAAAACTATTTTTTTTAGAACACGTTTTGACATAGACCAAAATAATCAATATTTTAAAATAATCCAATTTGACCCAAACCGTTTTGATTCATTACCTAACCCACCTCAATCAGTGCATTTTTTTCAGGCCTATTCAAAATGAACACGTGAATGTGCTCAAATATACGTGGACATGTAGGTAAAATGTTAATTTGGTTGAGGATCAATTTGGCTACATAAACAAACGTTTCACGCCCAAACTCTAAACATTATATATACATATAAAAATAAAGAAAGTTTACAAGATTTTAAGCAAATGATCACATTCTTTACTATACGGCATCTACTTGCAATACTTGCAATATGTCTCCCACAATCTTAATTGAGTTTACTTTTTTATTTAGAGTAAATTACCAAGATGATCCCTGTGGTTTACTAGAGTTTCACTTTTGGTCCCTAGGTTTTGTAAATTACCCATATAGTCCCAAACTTTAAACATTTGTAACACATGTAGTCTTTATGTGAGGGTAATTTGGTCAAATATGTTGTTAAGGTAATTTGGTGACCTAATTACTATATGTGTTACTAATGTCTAAACTCTAAAGTTTGGGATTATATGAGTAATTTATAAAACCTAGAGACTAAGAGTGAAATAGTAGCAAACCACGTGAATCATATCAGTAATTTACCATTAATTTTATAAATTTAAAACTTATAATTGACCCCGCTCTATTTTAATTAAGCTTATCCGTTATTTTCTAAAGTTTGCCTTTTTCCAACACGTTGACACGTTTTGTTTTCAAAAACTATTTTTGTTTATAGCTTTTCAAATATAATGTTATATAAAACTACAATTAGACCTTTGTGAAGTACGTATTTCTTTTTATTTACGCTTTGACATTAGTTTCACCAAAACATATTTACTTGTGAAAATGTACAAACGGGTTAACAACTTATCTACATGATCACTGTTGTATAAGTATTAGACACCGATTTTAATAGAAGTTTCCATAAAGATTTAGATTTTATTTTACAAATTTTCTTATAAAAACATGATTTTAAGAAAAGAAACTCTTTTTTCTCGTAATTTTCTATGGAATAAAATATTATTATTTAAAAGTGTTTTCCTAAATTTTATTTTCTTTTGAGGAGCATGGTTTTCTTGAAATACTTTTTTTAACAAGTCGTAGCATATCTCCTCCTCGTGGAGCAAAAGCGGCTTTTGAGTCGTTGACTGAAGACCGAAAGAGTGTGAAGTAGAGAGTATGCTTTTCCTCAACATCCCCACGCGCTTTTATATCTACACGCGCTCCATCTCATCATCATGATGATCATCATGTTCTTTGTTTCGGAACCCCATGGGCCCCTCTACCTGCACGTGCACCTTTATTAAACCATACATACATACATACATACGCACTCATCAAAATATTAGTAATTCCTTTTGGAAATTAAAAAAATAATAAATAAATAAAATGTTACTAATATTCTAAACTAGTGGTTTACCATGCGCGTTACGGCGGGAATTCCTTTACAATTCTAATATTAGAGGGTAGACAAAATTTGGTATATCAAAACAGATAATAAAACGCGTCATAACAGTTGTCAAGTATTATTTAATTATTAATAATATTTATTATTAGTATTATTTAATAATTATTAATAGTATTTAATTATTAGCATTATTCAATTATATAATAATATTTAATTATAGCATTATTTAATTATACAACTTTTATTATTTAAACTTTACTATTATTTAATTATTAACATTATTAGTATTATTAAATAAATTTATCATAATTTAAATATAAATAAATGATACTATAAAAAGTAAAAAAAAAAAAAAATCCTCAAAAACACAATGGAAATCACATGTGATGGTGGTAAAAACAAAGAAAAACACCATAAAAAGACAAAATGGTACTGTTCCCATACATATGGTTTAATAATATAAGAAATAACTAAAGTCGATAGATTTTTATAGGATGATGAAAAAATTATACAAAAAACTAACTAGACAAGAGATAAAATATAAGGACACAAATAAGTATGAGAACAACATTATTTGGAACAAAATATACTACATTATTTTGATATATATTTTTTATGAAATTAAATCATTGGAGTATAATATTATGTACCTCGAAGATCATACAAGCCTTTTTATTTGTGAGCTTTTTTGTATGTTTGTTAAAAGTGAATGAGCTAGCAATACATTGGACTATTACCGTTAATTTACTTAATTTTTTATTATCGTATGACGTTAAATCTATGTGTTACATTGATTAAATAATTTAAGCATGTTTTAACTCAATAGTTTTTTTTGTTAAATTATGTTTATTAGTATTATGAGTTATTGATAAAGTTATAAATAATAAAAATATAAATTATATAAATTATAAACAGTAAACAGTTATGAATTATAAATTAAGTTAGATAAAATGTAATTAAATTTTTTATGATAAAAAATTAATAAATTATTAGAATTAAAAGATTTGTTTTAAAAGTTTAATTATTTATAATCATGAGTATTTATTAGAAGAGAAACACATAATACAATATCATAAATCTTAGTAGAAGTCGACTCATGTTGGACATGTTACTTGTTTATTGAAAAAAGATTTAATTTAACACATAATTTGATTTTTTTTAAAAATAAATATATAAAAATGTCTCTTTTATTATGTCTGTATTTTGGAGTACGTAAGTTTATAAAAACGGAGTCGTTTTAAAAAAAAAGTATTTTTAATGGAGTTGGTTCAAAGAATTTATAAAGAATGAGATACTTTATACTTTCAAAAATATATTTTTTACTATGCCTGAAAAAATGGACGGATTGGGTTGGTTGGGTAACAAGTCAAAACGACTGGGGGACAGGATGTCCGCGGCTCAGGATGAGCTTTAAGAAAACTCATTTTGGGTTTAAATTGGTCGCTTCTAAAACACTAATTTTATTCAAATTAAAATGAGTTGTAATACAATAAATAATTTATTTGAATAATTTTTTATGATTTTTCTCATCATATATATTATTGAATCATTTTTAAATGTTTGAATCCATTATATTTACATAATTTTTAAGTCACCTATATTCACGTAATTATTAAGAATTAAAATAAAATAAGTTACATTTATTTAACATAAAGTTGGGTTGGGTCAGTTTATTAATGTTTAAAAATTTAAGTTTGAATTAACGTGTTAGTAAGGATAGAGAAATTATTCTTTTTAATAAAATGATGGGTTAAGTTAGATCCATGAATTGTGAAACAATTAGAAATTACCCAAGTTTTACGATATGTGAGATGCATACCCTATACACGAAACGTGGATATAGGTGCATGTAGAATGAATTTTTATCACAACACATATCCAATGTATTCAACACTGCATATGCATAAAGTAAATTATCATTAATATTAACAAATACAATGTATGCATCAA
Organism: Mikania micrantha; assembly: GCA_009363875.1. Taxonomy (NCBI): domain Eukaryota; kingdom Viridiplantae; phylum Streptophyta; class Magnoliopsida; order Asterales; family Asteraceae; genus Mikania; species Mikania micrantha. Next base: position 3,467,904 of record CM018683.1, on the reverse strand, counting down.
TGCGTGCAATAAATATTAACGAGCAACAAATGTAATTCAATTGTTAATGCATACAAAACACCATTAGTTAATGATTATTTTATAATAAATCTTCACTGTTTGAAATTTATTTTGCATACAATGAATTTATCATCGCAATTTACAGGTACTTTGTTCTTGAAGTCACACTTATTTATGGTACTGTAATTATTAATTTTTGTACATGTCTTTAGAAAATAACTTGAAGGTTTAGGCTAATTGCATCATCCCTATTTACTAATTACACCATCCTATAACATTAATTACTATAATTTTTTCGGGATAATCACCAGCTAGCTTATTTGACCTACAAAATTTTATATTTGGTCACTGATTCTTTCTTTTTAACAAAATGACCACATGTTCATGAGTTTTTTAATCTTCCTTCTAAGAAAATTTAGTTTAAATACTCGTAATAGTTGAGTCTTATTAATTTAATACGCTAACATTTAAAAGAATAAATTCAGATATATTATGAATGCAAAATTGTTTTCAAACTAAAAAGAATAATAAAACTAAGAAATCACACTATGTATACGTTTGGCATATATCTATACTTTAGGGTTTTACGTGTATTATATATTTTCTTTTTTTACTTTTTTGTTAATTGCACTTAAGTCATTATAGTAACTAAAATTTTTATTTATTTTATTTTTTTACAACAGCTACATTTTAAGGGTTTAAGTAACCGTTTTTAGCATTTTTTTGAGTTTTGATAACCACGTAAGCTTGTTTTTTACTTTGCTTTCTTTTAATTTTTTTTATTTATATCTTCTTTGTTTTTTTTAATATAAATTAGTCACTTTATTATTTAAATCAACCCAAAAACTTTATAAAGATGGGATAACAAAAATATGAATTTATAAATTATTTTTTTTTGTTAATTATAAAATTTTAATTATTACAAACCTGTTAAAAATGGTTGTTATTTATTTATTTTAAATAAATAGTTTTTATGTAATAATATGATAATATATAGATTAATGTATCACTAGGTTAGTTTTAATGAGTAGGTAATAATTAATGACATGTAGCAATTAATATGAGTAGGGGTGCAAATGTGGGTGCAATTAGCATAACCCTAACTTGAACCGTGGAAGATTGACAACACACGTTGTTTGCTAACTATTCGTATTATGTAAGTGCGTGTTGAACTCAAAGATGACGGAAAGTTTAAAGTGGGATGAAATCTATACCTATAAAGTATTTTAACATATCGACAAAAATTAAGTAATTAACACTACTAACAGGAAAAAAAGGGTGAGCGGTTGCCGGCAACCTGGCCTAATAAAGTTGCGCTTGGTAGAAGGTGTGGGGACAATACAAAAGGGCGTAATGGCTTGATTTAGCTCTAGCTTTGCGTATAATAAGGACACGGAAAGATAGGATTGCTTCACGTCTGATGTACAATTATACGCGATCTTGTCCTATACATTTGTTCGAGTTTTTGGCCAAAAGAGTGTTAATAAGAAAAATATTTACCAAAATAGTGTTGTATGAAAAATATTTACCAAACTAGTGTTTTAGTCATTTACTAGTTTCTCACTCCTAATTTATTGAAGAACTTTCAATTAAATATTTTGTGATTTATTTATATTTAACCATACTTATAATTTTCTAACAATTATAGTTATAAAATAACTAGTAATCAGATTAATATCTGTATTACATATCATCTTTTTAATAATTAAAAATTTTAAACTGAGCATCAAACAAAATTTTTTTATTGATTTATATATGTGATGCTCTAGTTCCTACACAACATAGATAGCCGAACGAAAATGAGATTTTTAAACGTGTTTTAAGTTAATAAATAATAAAAATATCAAGTTCTTAGTTTTCAATAAAATAAAATTTATTATTAAAAGATAGAACGTTATAAGTTCTACATAGGGTGTCAAAATACGCGAATCCGAATAAGATTAATATGATTGGCTTATTCGGGTAAAAAATGTTAGGCGGGTCAAACCAATCAACCCGAACTTTAATAGGGTCGGATTTCGAGTATTTTTTTAAAGAATCGGTTTTGGTTTAACCCAATAACACCACTATAACAATTTTGACCTAAATAACCTAACATTTTTTACCCAAATAAGCCGATCATATTAATCTTATTCGGATTCAATATTTTGAAACCCCTATGTAAGACTTATAATGTTCTATCTTATAATTATAAGAATTTTATTTTATAGAAAACTAAGAATTTCATAATAAATTTATATAATATTTTTATTTTTTATTAACTTAAAAACACATTAAAAAATCTTATTTTCGTTTAGCTATCTATGTTGTGTCGGAACTGAAGCATCACACATATAAATCAATAGAAAAAACTTTTGTTTGGTGCTCAGTTCAAAGCTTTTAATTATTAAAAAGATTATATGTAATACAAAAAGTAATCTAATTACTAATTATTTTATAACTATAATTGTTAGAAAATTATATCTATTGTTAAATATAAATAAATCACAAAATATTTAATTGAAAGTTCTTCAATAGGAGTGAGAAACTAATTAGTGATTAAAACACTAGTTTAGTAAATATTTTTCCTACAATACTATTTTGGTAAATAATTTTCTTATCAACACTCTTTTGGTCAAAAACTCACATTTGTTCAAATGGTTATTTTTATCAAAACTTGAACTCATGACTTCAAAATCACAAAAGTAACTAGATAATTCTATAAATTTTGATAGGCGAACTTTGAAAACATAGTCAAGTGATGCTGACGTTTCAGCATCATCTTTAATAGATGTGTAATCCCAAGTATTCTAGGCTTCTAGCCATTGAATTCATAATTTGCAGTTTCAGCCTCTCAAAACATTAGATTAAGGGCCGTTTGGTAATGTCTGAATCATTAAGTGCTGAATGGTTAAGATGTCTGAATGATTAAGAGGGTCTGAACTATTAAGTGCTGAACCAATTAAGATTGTTTGGTTTCATGTCTGAATGAAAAATAAAAAATACCCTTTTATTTAAAACCCCTAAAAAAATAAATAAATCTATGATTTTGCAATATTCCCTAAAAATAAAAACAAAAGAAACTTGTCTGATTGTTATCTCCCCACTTCATTCCTCTCGCTCCATTAAACCCTAGAAATGTGAAGATAATCATTAACCAGAATAATAATCCATGAGAAGATCGACTCCCTGTAAACATCAACCAACAATGAAATGTAATTACACACAATATGCGCTTCAATTTCTTCACTTCTTATTCGTTTCATCTTGATAACCCTCACGGAACCCTAATCGGAGCTAACAACACATTCTTCTCTTCTGAATCCGATTCACGATGGAACCGTCGACCGGTAAACGTGTCGGGTGGGGGGACCCATCGGGAGTGGCTGAGGAGCGCTGTGGCTGATGGAGGTCCGATCGAGAGGGTGCGACGGAAGATGAGGGGGTGGCGACGGCTGAAGGTAGCGTGGAGACTGCCGGAGCTGAGCGAAGGTCGACCGGAGATGGGCGAAGGTCGACCGGATCAAGGCTTTTGGAGGCGACGGGAGTGAAACCTTGAAGCTGGGGTAAAAAAAAATAACGAGTATAGAACCTTTGTTGTCATTTTTTCATTCAGACTTGGTGTGAGATCTGAATGATTCAGACCTCTATTCAGATGTGAGGCTTCCATTCAGACATGTTTTTTTAAGCGAAACAAACGGTATGAATCTGAACCATTCAGATTCAGACCCATTCAGACCTATTCAGATACTACCAAACAGCCCCTAAGTTATGCTTAAATCTGAACGAGTGATTTATTTTGTAAAATATCTTTAATAGATATATAATTCTGAGTATTCTTGCAAGACAGCCGTTTAGAACAATGTTTTTAGCACCGGACTTTGAACTGGGCACTTTACTGTTCAGCGGTCACGGTCAGACCGGATTTAAGAACCAACAGATTTTATAAATATTATATATATATATATATAGGTCGAACCACCCGGTTCCATTAAAAACGGTTCAAAGCACATAACCGAACCGCTAGAGAATCCGAATCCAATTCGGCCGACCGGCCCAGGTTTGCAAACATTGGTTTATGATTAATAATTGTATTTATTTTTATAAATTAATAATTCAAATTACATACAATAGAAGAGGCCACACAAAATAAACATACTACAGATAGCAAAGTAAACAAAATTGCAAAAGAAAAGGTAGTTAAATTGCAAAAGAAAAAGTAGTAGTAGCAAATGATTTATGTTTAACAGAGGTCTTTTAAAACATATTTTAGGTTACTTAGCTAAAATTTTTCTGTCTCCCATGGTACAACAGTTGGAGCAAAAGTAATGCTAGAATTAACCTTACACCTGAAATTCTATCTGAAGTAAGAACACCGGAAACATATTGCCGAAAGATCGAGAGGACTATTTTTCATATGTTTAAAACAATGTAATGAACCATTATTCTGGAAAAAACAGTCTGAATTCAAAATAGACCAAAATTCAATTTTGTACTTGAAAATTCAATTGAATACAATTAAGACGTTGTGATTGTTCAAACTGTTAGAAGAATTGGACGTGCATCCAATCCGACCCGAAATGGTCTAAGTACAAAATAATAAAGGTGACTCTTAAGTGGCTTGCAATAAGAAGATCTGGGTGTGCAATCAATTGACATCAAAAGGAGCCTAGTCAAAAATACTAAAGGCGACCTTTAAGCGACTTACGGAGGTGCGATCATGTGTCATAATTACGACCATCAATCTCACCCACACCTGAGACGTTGTGTTTCTTACACTTTTTTAATAGTTTAAAGTGTGCCTTTGTTATGTTAGAATATATTCTCATAATAGCTCACAATTATAAAGCTACCCAAGATTTATTTTTTTTAGTTAAAAAACACTTAAAAAAAGTTTACAATATACGAAATTTTTCTAAATATCAAAAATTTTAAAAGTAAGAAATATTTTAAATCTATACTTTTAGAGAAAGAACTTTATAAAAAAAGGTTTTCTTAAAAAACAATTTTTTGGAAAAAATATATATAACATTTTAGTTTTTAAAATGTTACGAAATATGAAGTTAAGAGTTTAAATATTCCGAGTGTATATTAGATACGAGTAAAAAATAAAATAGGAAATGGTTATCACGTGGGAGGGGGCAAGGTGTCACGTGTACACATGCCATCATGTGAAATGCACGTGGGTCTAGTTTGCACTCGTGCGCGTCACAGTGTCGTTTTATTTCAAGACACTCCTTCCGTATAATCATTGGATACTCTTTTTTAATTATAGTTTTAGGGTAAAACATAATATCTCGTTTATATATATATTTTTTATTATTATAACATTCATTAAATTTTGTAAAATAAAGCATACAAACTACATCTATTTATCGAAAACCACCGGTAATTATGAACATTTAACAAATTGAAAGAATAGATTTTTGTATCGTTGGAATTGGCATTAGTTAACTCTTATGATTTCATTAATACCTAGTAAATTCAAAGCCGCTAAAACATCTTCCATTGACAAAGTATCTCTCCCATACATGAGCATATCAACAAAGTGCTCATATGTTACTGGTAGAGATGCTAGAAATATAATGGCTTGATCTTCATCTTCAAGCAAGACTTCAATATTTTCAAGATCAAGTATGAGCTTATTAAACTCATATGTTTGATCATCAAGAGTTTTTCCAGATGACATTTTGAAAGTATACAGTCGTTTCTTCAAGTACAGCCTGTTCGCAAGTGACTTTGTCATGTATAGGGTTTCCAATTTCGCCCAAATACCAGCGGCTGTGGTCTCCTTAGAAACCTCTCGTAGAACCTATCACCGAGACTCAACATGATTTCACTGTAGGCCTTTTCCATGATTTCTTTTCTTTCCTTCTCGGTCAATGCAGCAGGCAATCCTTCTTCCCCCTTCAACGCATCAACAACACCATTATGAACAAGCATTGCTCTCATTTTCACTCGCCATAATGAGAAATCATTTCTCCCATCAAATTTCTCCAATTCGAACTTGGCCGACACCATACTGAATCTTTGTCTTCAATCGCGGACCTCCAATTGCTTCAATTTCGAGCCACCAGGGCTCTGATACCACTTGTTGTAATTGGAAATTAAAGACAAGAATTCAAAGCAAATCGTTAATGATCTTATTCAAAGAGATTTCGGTTAAGCAGACATTAACCTACAACCACTTCTTTTATGTCAGAAGTTGTTAATCACTATTAACAACCTAACAACTCTACTAACTAATAAAAGACAATACTACCCTTACAAGAAGTAACATTTACACTTTTACAACATATTAACAATTATCATTCAAAAAAACCATCAAAGAACCACTGAGCTAGCAAGTAACTAGCAGTCGGGGAAGATTACAACCAAAGGGATTACATATTACCAAAGTTAATAGAATTACACCAATTCAATCGATGTATGTTACCTAATTTTCCTCGATTCTTGATCCAAATGAAGGAGAGGGCTTTAATGTTCTGAATAATCTTGCAGGGCTCAGCGACTTTTCAAATCTGAATTTTGCAAAAGAGAAAAACGTATAGATTCTAATATGTGGATTTAATATACACCTCGTTATTAGATTTTCAAAATTTAATAAAACATGATTTCTTTAAAATATGTAACATTAGTAGTTGTTATTTGATTTACGTTTAAAGGCGAGTTAACATATGTTATACAGAACACATGGGATCACAATACAATATTATACAATATACATCTAACATGATTAACCATAACCAATGTACTAATATGAAAGACACTGCTTGCTTAACATGATTAACATAAAAACACAATCATAAACAATTATAGGTGTTATTCGGTTACATGGGTTGAAACCAGCTAGACACGGTTCTCGCTGTGTCAATACATGTCAATTTTTTCATAACTCAAGCCCATTTGGCTCAAACAAACCCTAACCCATTTTACTTATGTAGTGTTAACAAGTCATCACAAATTGTTGACTCTGTGTACCCAGAGTATAGAATGTCATTTGCAAGTGTCAGTTGACACTTTTCAAACTAACCTTCGTGACCGCAGCAACGAGCGGGAAACCCTCTAGTTAATCAACATTTTATGAAAGATAATTATTATCGTCACCCATGGCGTAGCCACCTTACAATTTCTAATTTTCTGTGTTTATCCGGTTGCTCACGCTAGCTTACATTTACGTTCCACAGTTTTGTTGTTTGCATCTTCTACATCAGTCTCAAATTTTTTAATTTATAAATTGCATGTTTTGTATATAAAACACTACTAGTTAATAAAAAGAAAAATTGCACCAATTAACCATTAGATCTATTGGCGGAGATAAAATCGATATCATTCTTGTGAGTGACAAATAGATCGGGGAGTAAAAACCTATTGAGAACTATGTGGTACAAGTTTGCTTTTTAAACCTCTTTTTCATTCATATTTATCTTTAGCTCCTTGCTTTTAAAACTCTTTTATTTATAGTTATATTGTATTTTTACGTTTTTTAACAACATTTAATTTATTTATAATACTAAATAGATTATTGTTTATTACAATACTTACCTTTCAGTTTATTCGGTTGAATTCGGTTTAAAGTCTGGACTAAGAGTAATTCTGGTTGAATTCGGTTTTTAACCGGATTATTTAGTTTTTAATTGATTTGCTCGGTTTTAACATAAACAAAAACAAATTGAATTCGGTTCGGTTTGGATAACTATCTCTCGAATTCGATTAAGTTCAGTTTTTAGTTAGAGGGAAAAAATTGAAAACTAATTAAATCGAAAACCAACAAACACCCCGGATATGTACATAGACGGCATCATTGGTATATATTTATTTATGCTTTTAAAATATGATGAAGTGGTGGGGTTTTGGTGGCATCACATGAGGTTAGAGTTGGGGGGCATTGAAACCAGGAGAATGTTCACGTGCAATGAGGGGTTCGTCCGTGCTACGCATGTGCATGGGAGATCTCAATAATTATTAATGTAAAATTACATCGATATCCTCCATTTCCAATCTTCTCTAATCATTGGTTTCAACATCGGATACTTCCCTCGTCGTCCAAATATTCTTTCTTTTTTGTCAATTTACACTTCTACCCATCCTTTATATATCTACATACATACACCATCCACTTGTAGCAAGATTTTAAAATTTAGCTAGGGGATAAAAAAATAGAATAAATTGTGTATATTTTAGTATAATTTAGATGTAAAGAAATCTTAAAGAGTTGAAGGTGCAAAGTGCACATTCGTTTAAGATTTCTGAGCACTTAACCAAACGTGAGTGTCAAGGGGGTGGCACCCCTAGTAGGGTCCAAGGGGTGTCGTCCTTGATGGCGGTCCAAGGTCCAACCGACATTAACTGTCATGCGGTTGGTTGGTGTGAAACACAGAAATCGAATGCTCTACAGAATCATACGAATATTCATATCACATTCAAATTTTTTATTGGATTATCCCTTGATCAAATTTCTTGAGTTCGAAAGGGTAGATATATTGATTTCGGACAGTGATTTTATACACGATCCGATATATTTCCAAATGTTTATTACCGAATTTTTCCAACATACATGCTAATGTTAACGCAAAATAGGTACAAAACTAATATATTTTATATGCGTTTTTCACACACACATATATGTCTTATGATATATCATGGTGACGAAATTTACTAATCATGTTATTGATTGGATATTTAAAGGAATAAGATGGTCCCATTTCATTTTCTCTATAAGTTTCTTGAAAACACATGACCATTTTAAAAATACCCAACATCATGAGGGAAGTCAAGTTTGACATGTAAATCATAGCCTTTTGTGATGTTCAATGTTTTTTAATCATGATTTTTCATTCTTTGAGTGACTACACAAACTTTCTAACTTTGGATGCCTAACTTAACAACCAACCATGATACAAATTATAATCTTTTAGTTTCTTTTTACGCTCGTCATCATATCAGAATTCCTGATCAATTCATGATGCAACATCGGTTTAATAAATCGATCATACTGTTTTAAAGATTTTAGTGATGACGTATAGACACGTAGAGTCCACGTCTTGCACCACATGATTATGATTTCCCCCTCTTGTAAACAGTAGACACATATTTAAAGTCGTTTCATATCTTTTCTTTTTGTCACCTTTTCTATCCACTCAAAGCCTTCCTCAATCTTTCATGATGTCAAAGTAAAGAAAAAATTAGCATGTCAAGATTGGAAGTCACTCTCTCTTCTTTTTATCCAAAGCCATTCTCTCTTTTTTTGGTTTAATGATGTCAAAAGCAAATGCAAAGAGACACAATGTCAAAGCACATAAGTACACTATGGTGACCTTCTATGGCATCTACAATCTACATGACTCTATACCTTTACAAAACCTAAACATCATGGGCCCACTTAGGCCCATATCAATATATGATTGTAATGATATATTAATTAAGGAAGTAGAGTTAATTAATAATTATTAGATAATAGGTTATGATTGATTAGTCAATGTTGTCGGAGCAAATCATAGTTGAGTTAACTAACCCATGTTTAATTCGAAAATCATGCATGCCCAAAGCCCCCGTGCATCACATATTGTTTTTTCCGTAAAAAAGTATGAACTTAATTATTGTTTTTAAAGTTGATAAGGATAGTTTTAGAAAGAAAACAAAATAAGAACATGTGAAAAGATGTTAACTCAATAAACAAGATTATAAACTTATTTACACTCTTATGAATTATAAACATATTAACAGTAGGCTATTGATATTGCTACACCGGTGTACTTAGTAACACTTACTTTTTGAATTTTTTTAACGTTAAAAAAATTTAAAATATGTATAAATCAAAATTATGTGAGTATGATATGATTGATTTTACTTAAGTATGTTGTATAGATCAGTGGCGGATCCAGAAATTTTTTCTAGTGGGTTCACTATCTTAAGGCATTTCGATTAGACAAAAGCAGAGACGAAAAAATATTCGGGTCGGATAATATTAATATGATAGTAGTCACAGATTTAGGGAAAAAAAACATACCTATAATTGCTCCCTTACATGGTTTCATCTTTTGAAAACGTTGCATCACATCTTAGGTATTCGAATTATCCCAATTGTCGCTATTCTTGCTTCCACACTCATCTTTACTGTCACTGTAATTATAAATAGTATCATTTACAACGACGAACATAGCTTGTAAAATCTTAAAAATATTATTATGTTAGAAAGGTTAAATGTTTTAGACAGGAAGAAGAACATAAAGTTTCATGCTAAAATGAACTTCTTAGATATACTTGATTCAAAAGATCAAATCTATGAAAAGAAAGAATCTTGAGAAAGGATCTCAGGGATATATAACTACATCAACTTTCTTAATCTATGAATTAAAGATCAAAAAACAAAATGTCATGTAGACCTTCAACTAATGAACAAGCAAAAGAAAACACTCGTTAACACCCATGTATATTTTGATTATATACCTTTGTGGAACAAGACTCAAGCTTAAGCTTCCAGCAGGTAAAGTAAGAGGATGAAGCTTCCAAATGATGTCAAGAGAAGGGTTTTTATTTCTACACTTCATGTAATGGTATCCCCTTCAATGACTCAAAGAAGAGTCCTAAACTCAACAATCCACTTAAGATCCCCTATGTAAAGTATAATCCCTCTTTGCACAAACCCTTTAACTAAATTTCTTAAATCCTCAAGTTTTTGTTCTACGCAGTGTTTTCGTGGCCGGACCGGACCGGCCGGACCGGTCGGACCGCCAACCGCCCACTCAACCGGCCCAAAAACAGTAGAAGAACCGCCAGGAACCGGACCGGCCGGTCGACCGGTCGGACCGTAAAACCGGTGGTCGGACCGGATTTTATTTATTTTTTATTTTTTTTTCTAATTTTTTTTATTTTATATATATATTTTTATAAAATGTTTATAAAATCATCCGGTTCTTAAATCCGGTCCAACCGGTCCGACCTTTGACCGGTAAGGAGACCGGTTCGACGTCCGGTCCGGTTCTGAAAACATTGGTTCTACGTCTCCTCTAAACAGTTGATCAAAAGAAAATAGAGGAAGTTTTATAAACATAGCATCTTTTCACAATTTCACAAAATTAGTTAACTAGTCAAATAAAGCAAAAGGTTGAAGTCTGAAGATGATTACCAGATGGTCCAGCCGTCCAGGAGGCTAAATCTGTTGCAGAGGGAGGCTAAATCAACACTAATCAACACTAATTTCACAAAATACTTAAACAAATCAATACTAATTTCACAAAAATACCTAATCAAAACAACACCAATTTCACAAAATACCTAAACCAATCACTAGTTCAATATTAATTTCAATTTTCACAAATCAATACCTATGGTCACTGACTCGCCGCCAAAGCAGGGAATCAGGGAGGCCGGAGGCACCGCAGTTCGCAGAAGCAGGTAGCGCCGGAGAAGCAGGGAGCCAGGGAGCGCTGGTCTCCGGATGGCTGGTGGTCGATCGTTGTGCCTGTGATGTAGGGTTTTATTTTGGGGGAAGTTCTACAAAGTGAAACGTGAATCCAAATGAGGGCGGGGGGTTTTTTGGGCAGAAACTCCCAGAAAGCATAACCCCACAAAAATAAAAATAAAAAACTGGAAAAAAGGGAAAAAAACAGAAGCGGGATTCGAACTTGTGACCTACGAGATGAAACCAGGATTCCCTTACCACCAGACTACTTGTACATTATATGTTTGGGATTCACCTTCAAAATACTAATGGGTTCACCCTATTTTTTAACCCTTTAAAAAAATTTTTTTCCTATTAACGCTTCGATTCGCGGTGGGTTCCGGTGAACCCATCCTTAAAGCATAGATCCGCCCCTGGTATAGATGATGGATGTGGTGTATCAATATTAGGACCCTGTTAGGCCACACGGAGTGGCTTCGGGAAGGAGGCGGGGGAGGGCTTCCCCGGATTGGGAAGAAATGGGAACACCGTCCCCCCGGATTCGGGGTGGGGTAAATCGGGGGCAACTCGCCGAATCAAGCCGGGCGTGGGGAAGGGAAAGAAAAATGTTTTTAAACCAAAAAAAAAAAAAAAACATTTTTTTTCCTATTTAAACAACCACAAATCTCACATTTTTTTCTCATTTTCTACAATCTATACACTAAATTTATAAAATTTTCAAGTAAAATGGAAGGAGGTTCATCCCGTAGTGGGTCGTCAAGCAAGAATTTAGAAAATCACGACCAAAAAATGTTCAAACGGCTCAAATGAACCCGTTCAACACACCCAGGTATCGTCCACAAATGTCATCTCCGAATCAACCAAACTTCTACTACACAGTATCGTCCACAAATGCCTTTCTAGGTTTTTTAATTTATTTTTTTAGGTTGTATTCTCTTTTTTTTGTTGTATTCTTTTTTTTTTTTTTAAATTTAATGAATCTTTTTTTATTTTATTAATATTATTATTATTATTATTATTATTTATTGTTAAAATAATTAATTAAAAATAAGATTTGAAAATGGGGAAAAGTGGGACGACACCGTGCAAAATGGGGAAAAGTGGGGAAAAGTGAGGAAAGCTAATGTGGCGCTGATGTGGCAACGGGGAAAAGTGGGGAAAATCTAGACGACTCCTTGTGGCCTTAGTAGCAAATCTTTTATATTATCAACATCAGGGATAGATCCTAGATTTAAGATTTTACATGGGTGGGGTAAAAACTGATTTGATGTTTTATTAACACATAGAGGCGATCTGGAGAAATTAACGCCTCAAACGAGCCAAGAAAAAAAAGGTTATATTAAATTATAAATTTATGTTGTTTTAGTTTTATCTTTTTATAAATAAATATACATTACATAAAAAGGATTTATAAACTTTTATTACCCTTGAAAAAATGAGTCTTGAACAGAGGTTGTGTTTACCCCTCCCGAAGACCTCCCATGAACACATAAAATATATTAAACTCAATTACTAATTAAAATTTGAATGGTTAATTAACATGTAGTGTTAAAATGTAAGACATGTTTGTGTATTATTTATTATTACTGGTAAGATACATGCATTATGCGAATTAAATTATCAAAAAATTAACATGTAAGTAATGAAGATGTAGAATTTTTTTTTTTTTAAAAAAAATCCTATTTATGAGCTAAAATTATGACCCGTGATATAATTATTTGTACTTATAAGTAATTATTTATATTTTGTAAAAATGTGAAAAAGGAAATTAGATATCCAAATTTGTTTATTGGGCCTATAATATAACTGGGCTCTTGGTTATAATGTTATACATGTAGGCGCTAACATTTGAGAATTGAGATTATGAGTTAGGGCTTGGGACTTGAGGCCTTGTCCCCCTACTATATTATTTTACATGAATCAATGTAAATGTAAATTAAGTTTGTTCAAAATTCGAATATCTTGTTTTTAGCATGTACTGTATGGAACTAGGATGTTTGTACGATGTAATTATATCCAACTAATTTAACAAGTTTATATATGTATACTAACTAGGGTTATACCCGCGCTTCGCGGCGATAATCGGACCAATTAATAATAAAGTTCGGACATAAATGTTTACTGCTGTAAAAATGAGCATTGGAAACATGAAAACAAATCTATGTAAATTGTATAACTATAATATTAAACGTAGAAGACCGCAATTAACTGGACGGGTCATATTTAATACATGTTAAATTAAATCGAAACATAGACGTAAAGCTGAAAAGGTAATTTAGGAAAACAAAATGTTAATAAAAAATTATTAATACATTAACTCAGTTATAGCCATTGAACGAAGATAAAAAAAAAACGCATTATGATGTTATATTAGTAAAAGAAATATTAGAAAAAAGAAAAATAAAGAACTTCAAGAAACAATGAAGAAATCAAACATTAAGTATCTAATAAAAAAATAGATGATCGATCTAAGATGAAACTTATTTTAAAATAATAGGTAGATAACATAAAAGACACATGTGTAAGAAAATATGAACCAACTTGAAAAACAGAAGAAAAAAAATCATAAATCACTGTAGCACACATTTTGAAATGTATAGTCTATAATATTTAATTAGTATTAGTAATACATCAAATTTAACCTTGTGGTTAAGGCTTGGTTCTTTCTTCTTGTATACTAGGGTTCAAGTCTCACTGGTGACACTTTAATGGATACCAGGTGAGTGAAGGAATCTTGAGCTTAATCTCGGGTTTTGAACCAATGGGGGCGAGGGTTTACCCATTACACGGGGTTCCTGTGCATCATGGGGTACGGTTTCACGGTCGGCGATCGAGGAATCGATCTTAGTTACTAACCGCCATGATAATTGAAGGCAGTACGACGGGACCCTCTGCCGTTATAAAAAATTAGTATTATTATTATTATTATTATTATTATTATTATCCTTTAATATTGTATAATAGTAATTATGGGTCTTCACAAAAACCAGCTAAAAATAGATTTTTGCTTTAGATATGGTTGGTGGTGAACAATGGCAACTTATGAAAATTTTTTTGAAGCTCTTGAATCAATTCTATCAGCAACCACGTGAACTAATAGGAGATTTAACATTGTAGACGCAAGTTGTAAATGTATGTATACATGATGTTACCATCATGTCATAGAATCTTGTATTTTTGAGGCATGCATATTGTTTTACGATTTTAACCAAAGTAACAAAGCTTTATTTTGTTATAATTTGATATCTGTGACTTGCTACAATTGATAAAATGTGTTGCTATATCACCTTTTTTATGGGTTATCAACTAATCACAAGTAAAAACATATAACAAGAAGTTTTTTATACTTGTATGATGGTTGGTTACTATAATGTTATAATCTCATCATTTTTATTGAATTGCTTTTAAAACAAAAACAATATTACTTTAACTAATTAAAGTATAACTCATAAAGTATGAAAAAATCTATCTTTATTAAAAAAAAATCAATAACATTCAAATAATGTCAAAACCGTCATGTAACCATTGCAAGCCACCATGTAACAACTAGTAGTAGCCTTCGGAAATTGTTGTAACCGTTGAAACCGTCACGAAAACGCCCTAATGTCATAGGCTACTATGCATAACCATCGTAACCTTCGGAACCATCATGTAACTATCATAAACACATGTAACCGACATAAACCGCCACGTAAACTCTGAAACCGTTCGAAAACCGCCGTTATTGTATGAAACTGCCACGTAACCGTCGGAAATCGTCACGTCACGTAACCGCCTTAATTGTCAGAAACCGTTGTATCCATTAGAAACTGTCATGTAACCATTTGAAACCATCATATGACGACCTCAACTACTTATTTTAAACAATCAAGATCTCGTTTTATAATGATCTAAAGACAAAGACAGATCATTATATTGGTTACAAAGACCTACGTCAATACACACACACACACATATATAAGTCAGTTCATCAAATTATAATCAGGTAAAAGATCAAATTACAAAAAAAAAAAGGTTTGATAAGAATATGATAATTAAAATTTTGATGCCATGAACCTGTTAGGCGGAACAATAATAAACCAAAGCAATAAACAATAACAAGAACACAAAAAATGAAAGTATGTTGTAATGAGTTCATAGTGGTTAATATGTAAGCTTTAAACGTAAACTTTAGTGGCCAAAATGAAAAGATACAATCACGAAATAGCATAAACGTAAACTTTAGTGGCCAAAATGCTAATAATAAAAAATATAGTGGCTAAATTAACTTTTTGCTAATTTGAGAAGATAAGCAGAGTAAAAAAGCCTATCGTCGTCTCCATAATCACACTGGTCTCCATAGCTCTCAAGCTCTGCAGTATGCTGATGCTCTCATCTCCACCTGTTCAATTCAAGCCTTCTTTTTCGTCTAAATGTAAGTATTTATCCCTATTTTTATATATATCATACACAGGCACACAATGATGGTCGGAATTTGAATTTTTGGGATGTATGCCAAGTGACTGATGAAATGTCTCAGAGAAAATTCGATTGTGATTTCGTACCCATTTTTCTTATTTTGTGTGGTGTATTTTGGATTTAGGTTTTGGGAATTGGGACTTTAGATTTTGTGATTTAGTGGAATGTAAATGGAAGCAAATTAGTGTTCGATTTGGAACTTAAAGAATTTCAATTACCACAGATAAACTATTGAGACACATAATTGTAATGTAGAATACATGATCAAGTTAGTAAATTGATGATAATCTTGAATCTTTGACACAATTATGGAAGAGCAACTTATCAAATTAGCATGCTGTTAAACGTTTTAGGGAGCCGAGGATTTTTAGGAATAAAAAAAGAGAAGGTATGACTGGATAACTGAAAAATTTTACTATGAAATACCACTAAATCGACCATTTTGAGCGGAAAAACGGTTGGGGCAGGGCACCCCAGGCCCATGGAAAGCTTCACCACTGGCTGTCCTTGAATCTTGGCACACACATACATATAAAAATATTGAAAGAAATCTGCAGAAAGATTATTTTGATGAAGAACAACTTCATGAAGTTTATGATTTAGCCATTTAACACATGTTATATGCAGATAAACCACTCACAGCTTTTGCTACCTTAGGAGAAATCTCCATTAATAAAAAGTATTTTCTCCATAAAGATGAAAGGTAAACACTTCAAATAATTGTATCCACATCTGTTTTGGTTCTTTCAGTTTATTTAATTTGGAAATATGTTCAATGCTTGGCTAGAGAACAGAATGGAAATATGGAGAATACAAAGCGCAGACGGTTCATCTTGTTTCTGGTCTCAACAGGCTTATTTCCAACTTTGCCCTCTACTGGGAAAACAAAGATCAAGAACCCATATGATGAAAAACGGTTGCTTGAACAAAATAAAAGAATGCAAAGAGAAAATAAGGCACCAGATGACTTCCCGAGTTTTATTCGAGAAGGTTGATGCTCCCCCCCCCCCCCCCCCCCCAAATATTTCCTTTATATTGGTGAATCTTCTTCATTGATTGTTACTTTTCAGGAGTTGAATAAACTTTTAAATATGATTCAGGTTTTGAGGTGAAAGTCGTTGCATCAAACAACTATGTAAAATGTGACAATGGACTTATATACCGTGATTTTGAAGTTGGTACCGGTGATGTCCCTAAGTCTGGTCAGCAGGTTTTTCCCCAATCTTAATTTGCTTCATAAGAATTAAAATTACAAGTGGCAAAACAGTTGGGTTTCTCAATAATGGTAGTTTGAACTTGTATGAGTAATTAATTATTTAAAAATAAATTAAGAATACTATATTATTACAATAATAATCCAACTTTTTGATAAAATTGATATATAGGTTGTATGTGTTGTATAAATGCACATCAAGTGACTTTTGAGCTGTGTGATCCATACGAGCCTTTCATCTGAAGCTTTTTTACTTTACTGTTTGGTTAGAGATAAAACATACGCACTCGTTTATTAATAAACCGGTTTAATGTCCGCCTCTGGTTAAAGTACATGCAGTGTATTCATCCTTGATGGGATGGTATTTAAAACATTTGATCAATAATCAAATACAATTAAACTACTTGTAAATTCAATTTTCACAAGGAAGAGAGAACATACGTAATTACAAAATTACAACTTCAAGAGTCTTTATATTATGCATGGAATGAAACTGCATACACATTAGTGTTATATGTGAAGACGCGAGGTTGTTTTGCAGGTGACTTTTCACTATATTGGTTACAACGAGTCTGGCCGTCGTATTGATAGCAGTTATCAACAAGGTTCTCCTGCCAAAATACGGATGGGCACCAAGGCATTGGTCCCAGGTAGCATTTGGTTTTGACCTCAGAGAGTCAAACATCATGCCTCTCAAACAATTCATTTTGACACTCAAAAATCAAAATAGTACTTATGAGTTATCATTTCATGCTCAATTTTCAACTTTTTGACATAAAAGTCAAAATTTGACCACGTTGAACTAAAAAAAGCAACTCATATAATCATATGGCCCAATGCATTGATGCAGGGTTTGAAGAAGGTTTAAAAGACATGAAACCAGGAGGGAAGAGGAGAATTATCATTCCACCGGAACTTGGACCACCAGTGAGCTATCTTCATCTCTTCTAATATAATTTGTCCATCAAGTTGCAAAGTTGAGTTATAAATCCCCTTTAATTCATGGGTTAGAGGCTGCTAGTAACTTTTAGCCATCATTTTAATTGTTTATTGAGCCGGGTCAGTTGCTTGGTACTTTGGGTGGTACAAAATCTCATTTCTAAACTAAAATTCTAGTTTGACTTAAAAGGCCAAAACCTACATCATTAAAAGTTAACGATGCCAACTTATATTCATGTTAAGATTATAGTATTCAAGATAATTTATATGGCTATATCACAGCATATAGTTTGACTCACAAAAGTCAAAATTTTGTTGTGTTTGTAGGTTGGACCTTCTACATTTTTTAGCTCAAAACAGTTTGAAGTTTTTGATGTAGAACTGCTTGGTGTTAAGGACTGCACAAGGAGAACCATAGCGTTTTACTCCGATGTCGTGTGTGACTAAGTTGTGGTTTTCTTGTTGTTGTGCCAAGAGACATAAATTTATTTGTACATCCTTAGAGTTTCAGTTTATAGAGTTAACTAGACAATGTTTTAGGTCTATAGTGACAAGAAAGATTGGTCCTTGTTTATGTTGGTTAAATTATTTTTTTTACAATTTATGGAAAACATTATGAACAGAGTGACACAGGTTAAATAGTTGCCCAAAGTGTATGTTTGCCTGCCTGCATCAAAGATGTTATGAAATTAATAAATTTAACTTCAATGGTTTTAGACAAATGCAAGTATATATTCCATCCTACTTTTTAGCCTAAACAAAACGTACACACTAAAATTTCACTAAACAATAGGGTCTAGAGGTGGGACAAAAACAGACTTTACCTCTATACCAATGAGATAATGATACTGCCTCTAAAGATACCATCGACTCAATTTTGACACAAAACTTTCATTTGTTTTTTATTGTGATTACACGCAGACGCACAAGCAAAAGTAAAAGCATATATTATCCTGCTTTTTAGCCTAAACAAACAAATGTACACAGTAAAATTTCACTAAACAATAGGGTCTGGGGGTGGGACATAAACAGATTTTACCTCAACACCAATGAAATAAAGATACTGCTTCTAAAGATACCATCGACTCAATTCTGACACAAAACTTTCATTTAGTTTTTATTGTGATTACACACACTACACACACAGACGCACAAGCGAAAGTAAAAGCATAGACATATAACCAAACAATGTAAACAAACAATCAATGTAGTGCACATGGCAAATAAAATCTATATCAAATAAGTGTTACACTTAAACTAAGGTATACCTGATACTAAGGTCATACTTAATATTCTCTAACCTTTATCTCTCAAAATTCTAAAAATCTAAAAGTCTTTAGTCCTTATTCTAACCGAAAATTCTTCTTTCAAGTTCTACGGTTTAAAAATTACATATGAACCAATTAAGAGAACTAGCAATTACTTTATAATCTTGTTAGCTCAAAAGAAAACTAACTTAAAGAAACAAGTCATAAATTTGTATAAAAATGTACTGTTAATATTTAGTTCCAAAGAAAATAGCTTATTATTGAAATAACCCGGCCGTATTAATCCAGAAAAAGTTATGAAATCCATTATGAACCACTATAACCTACTACACAAGAGAACATTTTAAAACTCGAAGAATAGTAAGATAAAATAATTTCCATTTTTAGGAATATAGAAGTTTTCTCTTTTAAATGATTTAAAGTTGTTTGTTTATAAACACACTTCAATTTTGATCGTGTGAAAGAGGTATTTTATCGAACAATATTGTTATAACTAGACAAACATAGTCTTTTAGTAGCATGGCGTCACATTGTCACATGTCCAAGTAATATGTTTATAGGCCCCAAAATTGGCTCAATGGATTTGATATGAGGTGAGACAATAATAATCTATGCTGTCAATAATAAAATGATGTTACCAGTTATATTATCATAACATTAACTTGATTATTTAAAATACAGTTTTAAGCAAATATGATTAATCTAATTGTTTCTTTTTTTCTTGATATTTCACTTTGGTTCATATGTTTGTAGTATAATAAATAAAAAACTAACAAACTAATTAGTAAGTGTGTCAAATTTAATAAAACTAAGCCCACAAAATGTGGGCACAATACTACACGACAAGGCTTAGGTTGCAACAGATGCTGCTAGGTAAAAATACCCCAATCCTAGCAACATAGGGCGCCGATCAAAATGGGATTTGGTTGTATCAGCCATGTCACTACACAACACTATGAACATTAGATAAAAAAAATTAACCTACTCACACATATCAATTTAAAGCAACTTTCATCAAATTTCATACCAATGTTATATTTTTTTCTCCCACAACTACAATCTTCTACAATGGATTCATCATCAACAACCTTAAATTGTTTATGTGATATTATTTATATACATGAAGTATTAATCATAACTTCATTCATAACATTGAGGAGCTATTATATTATGAAAAATAACCATCACATAAATCCAACTTTCAAGCTTCATTTTCGAGTAACAACTATCTATTTGCAACAGACAAAACCTAACATAATCTTTTTCTATACAATCATTATACTGCCTATTTTATTCGTTAACTTATGAGTTATGGCTCAAACTCGCTATATCTATAAGCCATCTAGTGACCCCTTGAATGGTCACAAAAAATTTGAATTTTCATATATAAATTTGTAACCCTTTGGGTTTGTGAAGTAGCATAAGTTGGTGGGTGATAAACCACTAACACAAAACATGACAAGAGATTAGATTTTACAAATTGTTTTGAGAAACACAACAAATTGCTAAGGATGTATTAAGTATTAGATGGGAACTAATGTGGGAGTAACCCACTTGATAAAGACATTTTCTTTTTTAAATAGAAGACCATGGGTTCAAATCCATACAAGAAGTTTATTATTTAGGGTAGTTTAGGAGTATGATATATTTTCCGTTCTAAAAAATTATCAGATGGGATATTTTGTCCTCATACTGAGTGTCATCCGCTTGAATGCGTTGTTCATAGCGACGTTGTAAAGGATTAGAATGTTAAAGGAACCAATGTGCCTTGTAAAAAAAAAGTGAATCAAGAAAGAAAAGCCCATGTTAATGGGCAATGAACAAAGGAAAGTGTTAAATCATAATCTACTTTGAGCCTCTAGGACAGGTTGTTTGATCGAGCATAAACATGTATTCGTTTGATCATCAAACATAAAGAAGTGTCGAGTGGTAGAATGATGGCATATTGATGGGGGCCGAGTATTTCATATATGTGTGTGATACATATGTTTTGTAGGACATAAAGCTTAAGAATTTGAGTATTTTATTGGGAATCATGTATCGTGTCGACTTGGCTACACTTTGGTGTGTTGAATTATATAAATGTCTTCTCCATTGGTTGTTTAATGCTTCAATTAAAACAATTTTCAAAATTTCAAAATTATGATCATACATTTACCATTTTTTTAAAAAAGATACATGACATCCATTATATTAGTCTCCATAAGTTGAGTTTAATTGTAGTATTTGCACCATGCATTGCAATTCGAGTTTAACTTTTTTGGCATGTGCCCACTAGCATGGGTATGAGACCAAATAGACATACAAACATAAAACAACATTCAAGAGGGTTGCACAATAAATAATCACAATACCATTTCTCATTATGATTATTATTGCTACAAAATAGTTGATTTGTTAGGTACTTAACCGTTTAATCCAATCTAAATGAGATTTACACACAACCGTTCAACTATATGTAGCTCCATACGTCTACACAACGACTTGCTTTGTTTTTTTTTATGGGTGGATGGTTAGAAAAATCTCATTAAGGCCCACTTTGTTTACACATAAGAGATTGATACCTTTGCGATTGATGGACAAACCGACTAGTGTTACTTAATTGTTAAGGTCCGTCCCCCCCACCCCCCCGCCCCCCAACAATTGTTTTACTTAAAAGTTGGTTTGTTAAACCAAATTGCTTGTAACTTGTATAAAATATAAACGAGATGTTCGTCATGTCACAACTTAATTAAGCCCACTTTGTTTAACATAAGACATTTTCTTTCAACATAATAACCAACTTTGTTTCTTTCAACAGTTTGAACCGTAGTTAAGCCCACTTTGTTTAACATAAGACATTTTTCGGCTATCCCTCTCACTCAAGTCCTCAAATGTCATGTTTCGTAAAATTATCAATATAAATATCACTTTCGAAACATCACATTACCCAATTCGAAATGGCGTGGAGTTTTGAATAAATCAAATCACATGTAAACAAAGTTCATTGGCATGCAATGACTATAATACATGATAACAACACACGTACAAACTAATCAAATCTCGTTTTTCTACTTCGAATTATACAAAATCAAAAGTATAACACATACCATCTACAAAACTTATATTTATTCACAAGAAATTCCTACCCTAAAAATCTCAATTCAATTTCAAGAAACCAAACAAAGAGGGTACATAAACTTACAACAAAATAAAATAGTATTGATTTACATGAACAAATCAATGAATGTTGCCTGTAATTTTCAAAATTTTCCCTTGGACACCCCAAAGCTACACATGATGAAATGAAACTACACAAGCCCTTGTGGGTTTGGGCTTTTGCTTCTCTTTCTCACCTTTGATACAAAATAAGTACCTGAATTCTCTCCGACCCTTGCTCCCATTTGCCCCAATTGCTTCTCTCTCTATACCCTTCTTCCTCTCTTTTCACCGCTGTTTCGCTCTCTAATCCATCACCATTTTCAGCTTATTGACATCAATTTGCTCTTAAGGCGATTGATTTCTTAATGGGCATCGCGAATTAGAGGTTTTGAGGGAAAACACTCGTCAGGTTTGCGAAATTGCAGATTTTTCTTTGATGTTATTGCAATTTTGATGTTGGGGATTCTGATGTGTTTCGTTTGATGTGAATCCTGCTAAACTGTATGCCCTACTGCTTGTGCTTTTGTTGTTGTGTACACACGTTAGTTTGATTACAGGGTTCTTAAGGTCACTGAAAGGGCATTCTTTTATGCTTGTATAAACTGGGCTTTAAGACTGATTAATGTTTATAATTGGGTGCCTTTGTATTATGTAAATTAGTGGTGTTTTTGAGGTTCAATCTGGGTTTTCTGTGATCCATAGCAGATTGGTTGAAGGATTTTGGTTGTGCTGAAGAAGATGATGCTTTAAGGTTGGAATGGTTCAATCTTTGGTGTTCCTGTGTGTTTTCCTGCCAGTTTAGAGGGTGTTTAAGATTGGTTTAGTGGGGATTGTGAGATGAGTCGTAGGGTTAGAAGAAAGTGTGTAAAAGGAGCCCAAAAGTTGGATTTGCCAGATCAACTTGAAACTGAGGATGCAGATTGTTTAAAGCTGAATAAAGATGGATTTGTAGATTGGACTCGATTGCCTGATGATACTGTAATTCAGCTTTTTACTCATTTGAATTATCGTGATCGGGCTAGTTTGTCATCAACTTGCAAAAGCTGGAGATCACTTGGATCTTCTTCATGTTTGTGGCAATCGCTAGATCTTCGAGCTCATAAATGTGATTGGGGTATAATGGCTTCGTTAGCTCCTCGTTGCTCCAATCTCCAAAAACTTCGGTTTCGTGGGGCTGACAATGCTGATTCCCTAATTAATCTTCGAGCTAAAAATTTGAAAGAATTAAGCGGTGATTATTGTAGGAAACTAAATGATTCAACTCTTTCAGTACTTGTAGCCCGCCACAAGCTTCTTGAAAGTCTTCAACTTGGGCCAGATTTCTGTGAACGAATTACTAGTGATGCAATAGTGGCAATAGCTGTTTGCTGTCCTAAGCTAAAAACGCTTCGACTTTCTGGAATCCGGGATGTCAATAAAGATGCTGTAAATGCTTTAGCTACTCATTGCCCAGATCTTTATGAGATCGGGTTTATTGATTGTCTAAAGATCGATGAGGTGGCATTAGGAAATGTTGTCTCACTTCGCTTTCTATCTGTTGCGGGGACGACAAGTGTAAAATGGGATTTGGCTGGTGAAAGTTGGAGCAAGCTTCTAATTTTGAAAGGTTTAGATGTTTCTAGAACTGATGTTGTTCCGAATGCTGTTTTAAGGATATTTTCATCACTAAAAAGTTTGGAACTTTTGTGTGCAATGAATTGTCCTTTATTAGAGGAAGACACCACCGTTTATACCAAGACTAATTGTCATGGTAAAATGATGCTAAGTTTCTTTAACGACACTTTTAATAAGCTATCTCCTATGTTTCCTGGCATAGAAAACGAACGGACCATTTTCTCAGTTTGGAGAAACAGGTCGAATAAGAAAGACTGGAATTTGGATGAGCTAATGACTTGGCTTGAATGGATTCTTTCACATTCGCTTTTACGTATAGCCGAGAGTAACCCAAACGGACTTGATCAATTTTGGCTCAATCAAGGTGCAGATCTTTTGCTCAGTTTATTGCAGAGTACTCAAGAAGATGTTCAAGAACGGGCCGCCACTGGGCTTGCAACGTTTGTGGTAGTTGATGATGAAAACACCAATGTTGATGTAGGGAGGGCTGAGGCGGTCATGAAAGGTGGCGGCATTCAGCTTCTTTTAAGTCTTGCAAGGTCTTGGAAAGAGGGGCTTCAATCAGAAGCCACAAAGGTTGAATCTTTTGTGCTTTTTTGTTCCATTGATCACAAAATTACAAGAAAATTAATGATATTTAACAAAATAAATGCATCTTGTAGGCGATTGCAAATCTTTCAGTGAATCCGGCTTTTGCTAAATCGGTGGCAGGAGGTGGTGGCATCACCATTCTTGCAAGTTTAGCTAAATCTATGAATAGATTGGTGGCTGAAGAGGCTGCTGGAGGGCTTTGGAACCTTTCTGTTGGGGAAGAGCATAAGGTTGTTTGTTTTATTATCTGTTGGTGATATTTCAAAGCTTTGATTCTGCATTTCTCATCTTACTAGTAGAATAATCTTGTTTTAGGGAGCTATTGCTGAAGCTGGTGGCATAAAAGCTTTAGTGGACTTGATCTTTAAATGGCCTAGAGGTGGTGATGGAGTTTTGGTATGTGCCCTGTTTTGTGACACATGTTCAAAATGTGGAAATAAATAATCAGGCATGTAACAATAATTATGCTTCTTTTAAAGCGAAGAAATTTGTACCAAATATTAAGTATGGTAAGTAACTACTTGGCTATTGTTGAGGAAGGGTCTTGTTCAAGATTTTGTGATTTTAAGTCAAAATCATAGGTTTTGAGGTTAAATTTTGAATAAAGCTAAAAATAATTAAGAAAAGTGTCGAGGGTTACCTTACAATTGAAAGGAATTTGTACATATGTAAAGTATGGTAAGCATTATATATGACTTCCACCAATGCAGGGTTTATTTTTTATCATAGATTTCTTGATTTTCTGTCAAAATGCAAGTTTAAAGAATTTTTGTTAGTAAAACGGGAAATTAATAAGAAACACAAAAGGATAATTGTCAAGAAACACAAATATATAAGTAAAAAAATTCTTGTATGGTAAGCACTATATGCATTTTTCGCACTGATAAGAACTTGTTTCTTGAAGATTTTTTTAGTTTTAGTCTAAGTAAGTCTTGATGTATTGAATCTTTCTGCAAAGCCATAAGTAAATAAGGAATGCAAAGTGGGTTATCTAAAAGTTAGAATTATTTGTACAAAAGTTATAGGATATTTACAAGAGCATGGGACTTGTTTCTTAAATATTTCTTGATTTTTAGGAACGAGCAGCCGGAGCACTTGCCAATTTGGCGGCCGATGATAAATGTAGCATGGAAGTTGCAAGCGTTGGTGGTATTAATGCTTTAGTCACGCTTGCTCGTAAATGCAAGCACGAGGGTGTGCAAGAACAGGTTAATTGATATTTTACCTTTAGTGGTTTGAGAAATATTAATGTACAAAGTCACAGAATATATCAAGAAATGCTTTTTCTTATTTTGTGGTTGTTTTATAGGCGGCTCGTGCATTGGCTAATTTGGCAGCTCATGGTGATAGCAATACCAACAATGCTGCAGTTGGGCAAGAAGCTGGAGCTCTTGATGCACTTGTTCTGCTTATCCGTTCTCAACATGATGGTGTTAGGTAAATCTTTCTATTTATTTCTTAAAAAATCAAATTCTCCAAACATTCAAACATCTGATTATTACAGTTGATATCCTGATGCTGATTATTGAATAGTCATGTATGTATGTAATCGCTTTCAAAACATGCATTGGAATTCCAAACAACACTTGGTTATGTTTTATGTATCTTTCAATGGAGAACCAATTGTTTAGCAGATGGCTAATCTATTGTGTATTGTTTTGTAAAAGTTTTCCACGTGTTCTTCATCAGGCAAGAAGCAGCTGGTGCATTGTGGAATTTATCATTTGATGATAGAAACCGAGAGGGTATTGCATTAGCCGGAGGTGTTGAAGCCTTGGTATGATGTTTTATCCTTTGATACCTTGGTTGATTTCACTCCAATAGCATCATATTTTCATGTGTGGCATCTGACATTTCATTTATTTAGTCTTTTAGATGAATACGAAAAATAGGAGTTGTATCAGGTAAGAATTCAGTGAAAAACACATTATGATTTTGTCTTCCTTTCTTTTCACATGGCTAACTTGGACCCACAAATTGTAAATAGTAAACAAGCAATACAAACAAGGGCCAAGTACTCAAGGCCTCAAGTACATAACACAAACTAAACAAATACGTAATTTAAATGCACACATTGTTGTGTAATATGTTATTTCTGCTTATATCCTTTTAAAGGTAAAAGTTCTAACAAAAGCTTTTTAATATTACATTAAATAAATTTGAAAAAACTATATAAAAACATTGTAATTCTCACAACTTAGTAAATAATATGTGTTTAAGGTTGGAAATTCACTTCTTAGCAACATCACCTCTGCAAATATTTATTTCCTTCCAACTTTATTATTATTAACATTTAGGAGTCAAATACTGGTCCCATAGAGAGATAAAAGGGTTAAAAACAACTCCTTTCACTTTCCTTTTATATTTAGTTTTCAATCTATGGAAATAAAAATACGTTATTAGTCACTCCCAAAATTGTCACTCTTCGTACCACCACTCAGAACTACTGCTTATAATTGTCTCTATTTTCCATATAACATTTTTTGTTCCATCATGAGTGCTTTTGTATTTTAGCTTTCTAGGTTAACCTAGTCACCACTACCATAAACTACAACAGGAATAAGATCTGTAATGTTTGTTAGAGTTTCGACTGGCAATTCGATATATGTAGCCCGAACAAGATCTGTGGTGTTTGAGATTGGAGGGAGGGAAACAAAGGACACATGAATGTGTTTGAAGATGATGCATTGATACTCATTGTTGAAAGCATTGTGGATTCTTTGAGCTTCGATATATGCCACACAATAGTGAATTGATGAAGAATCTGAATGTTGAGACATGTTAGATAATGGTGAAATCCTTCAACTTATGGACATGGGAAATCATCTGAAAACTATGTTGGAAACTTACATGGAACTTACAAAATGTTTGGTTGGTCCTAGATCTGAAAACAAAGCTTATGTATGTTAGTAAATTGGATGAACATGGTCTATATGTTAGGTTTGGTGGTGGAAAATGGAGGGTGGTCAATGGTAATCTTATTATTGCTCTAGTTAAGAGACAAAGATCATTATATTTGGTTGAGGTACGCGTTAAGGGAGAGATCGTCCTAATTAAGCAAGACAAATTGTGGTTCACTGAATCTAAGGGGCTAAAGAAGGTTCATTTTGCAAGCATGAAACCTGGTGTCAAAATGGTTCAAACAGAAAGGGCTTGAAGGTTTAAACTAGTCATGGGATTTGGTTAGAGTGGTAGCATAGGGCATGTTTGGGTACATTTCCAAAAAGCCGTTGGGTGGTGAAGATAGGGATTCCAACTGATAAAATTTCTTCTGTAGATGACTTGTTGAGTTTGGGGAGAGTTGATGTTCCTTGTTGTATCTCTGAATTTGGTGGAGTATACTAGCCGGTTGAGACAAAGGATGTATCAGTGGTAGCTATAGTTACGACTGAGTCTAGTATGACTAATGTGTTGAGTTGTTGAGAGCTTCAATGAGCCTTTCAGGTAACTGATGAGAAGGGTTACTGCAACACAAAAATTGGGTTGAAATCTTAGTTCTTGAGAAATGAAATCTTGGAAGAGTTGTTTTGAAGATTACTGGATTAACTGAGATACATGATTGCTTGGATGGCGGTTTTGTTTATGGAAGCAAAACCTTTAAATGGAAGAATGTATGGATTATGAAGGCTTTATGGGTTTGGGCTCATATGATGGTATTTGGGTTTTAATTAATTGTTGAAGGGGCATGTTTATTGTTTTTCTGGTTCCTAAGTTAGCTGACCTAATTTTCTCTTGTTTATATCCGTTCCCCAAAGGGATAGGTTGTTGGTTAAGTGGTGTACCTGGTTTAAATCCTACAGATAGCAGGCTATGACATATTTGTCCTAGTTAGGAATTGTTCAAAAAAAATTTATATTCTTGTTATATAATTGTAATCATCAAGCACCTTGAGTAATAAAAGATAAGCCTTAGTTGTAGTTTGTGGACATCGGTCACCTCTAGTGAACCATGTTAAATCATCGTGTTCTTTATTATTTGTTATTTTTTGAGTGATATTCATTTGTGCTTGTGTGTGCTAATCACTTCTGCATACCGCTCTGTTTCTAGCAACATGCTTATCTAAAGTTTGTTTCTTTTATATATTGAAGCTCCCCCTTTGTTGTTCCCATTGATGTTTATAGATAATATATAATCTTTCAAATCTTGTTTCAAATATATAAAGTAATATTATTTTTTTGGATGGTAAATTCTATATATATTGAAAGTATGTAAGAACTATTTTAATTCTTATTACAAAGGCTTAAAACCTATCCAAAACTATTTTCGTTTTTTGGTGGAAGTTCTATTTTGGATTCCGAATGAATCCTTTGAAAAGATATCCCAACCAAAATCAACCAGATTACATGGAGAAGGCTCCACTCAAACTTGGTTTAGCCGCAATAGTCGACGGTCGGTGGGAGGTTGACCCAAATTATGCACACGTTTACATCTAAATGAGTATATAGCTAAAAGATGTGGACGAAGATAAAAATTTTAACCCACTTAACGAGAATTCCATTGTGGTAATTTTGCAGGCAAATTAAACCTTGTTATTATTAATCTTTAAACTTGCACATGATGTGCATAAAGTGTTTTCTCTCTCTTATTTTAGGTTGCCCTTGCACAATCATGTTCAAATGCATCTCCAAGTCTTCAGGAGAGAGCAGCTGGTGCTCTTTGGGGACTCTCAGTTTCTGAAGCCAACAGGTAAATACAAATATTCTCTCCATCTCGTTTGCGGTGTGCGCATATAATGTATATGTGTGGCGGCCCTTGGTCATAAGCTAAGGATCTCATTGGAAGCAGCTTCTCAGACTCTACCTTAGCTTTGCTAATGGTGGGAATTGGGATATACTGAGTACGATAATGATGATTAAGTGAAAAACTCGCAAATCAGCTTTTCATCCAACTATTATTCCCAATTGTAGTATGAGCCTTTTATCCTTTAAAAGTCAAAACTATACCAAAAATATATTTTTTTATCCGACACAAGTTAGAAAAAATTGATAAAAAAAGAAGCAACTTCCGTCTGTAATTTTTAGAGTTATATATGATTTTGTATTTCAGAATTTCTATTAAATCATACACACACATATATGTATGTATTTGATGTATTATCCGTGTTTTGTTTGATCTCTACCAGCATTGCAATTGGGCAAGAAGGGGGCGTTGCACCACTCATAATGTTAGCACGGTCTGAGACATACGTAAGTGATTGTTTCTTTTTTTAGTTTCTAAAGATGTATTACATGTTTAATGCTTTTATTTCTCCCTTTTTGATTCTCTTGAAAATCGGTTTAGGCATCCAGACCTTTGTGACTTTAAATTCTTCAATTTATCCAGATATAATTTATAACTAATAGTGTACAAAATATATTATCATATAGCTAATATATGAATGATCATACGAATAATAAAATATGTAACAATATATAAGAATGCTCTTTTTAGTGATGTTACATCATGGTTCCTCAATCAATCAACATTCTTCAAAAACTCAGACAGCATATTATTACAGCATTAAAGATCAAAAGCAGATCTGAACACCATTTTCTGTATCACATTTTGTTACAGTGGATTATTTTAGTTTGATTATTCACCATCACATAATTAGTTTCAATAATTGTACAATCTACTTAGTTTCAAAAGAGCATATTCAAATACTTTATTAGCCATTTTTCTGAATCATATGTAAAAGTATTATGATATAAATTAGCACAATATATTAAAACTGATTTGTTCGATTAATAAAATGTCGGTATGATATCAGGATGTCCATGAGACTGCTGCCGGAGCCCTTTGGAATCTTGCATTCAACCCAGGAAATGCTCTGCGAATAGTGGAAGATGGGGGTGTTCCAGCCTTGATTCATCTTTGTTCTTCATCAATGTCAAAAATGGCTCGTTTCATGGCTGCTTTAGCTTTGGCATACATGTTTGATGGCAGGTAAATCTTCAAGGAATTATCTTGAATTAAGTTATATGTTTCTTGATGACTTTGTAGTTAAAAGTTTTTGTATTGTTTTATTATTTTGCACACAGAATGGATGAGTATGCTCTTGTAGGGAGTTCATCAGAAGGCAGTTCAAAGAGTGTTGGCTTGGAAAGGGCAAGGAGAATGGCCCTGAAGCACATTGAAACTTTTGTGTTGACTTTTGCGGACCCGCAAGCGTTTTCTGCTGCCTCATTGTCATCGGCTCCTGCACCGCTTGCACAAGTAATCGAATCTGCCCGTATTCCTGAAGCAGGCCATTTGCGATGCAGGTATGATTAGTGAAATTAACACACCTGCTCACGTGTTTGTGCAAATGTGAAGCTTTAATATATCCTAAAGTGATTGAATTAATCGTATGTGACTTTTGGAATATTATTTGATAGGAATTTTTGGAGACCTTTATCTACTAATGCCCAACCTTTTTGAATTACTCGTATGTGACTTTTGGAATATTACTCGTATGTGACTTTTGAAATTTTTAAGGATAAAGGTTGGGCATTAGTACTAGTTAGTCTAAATGCTACGCTTGTGTGATATATATTATTATTTGCTCTGATTTTGTGGTGTTAGATGTTCTTAGGAGATATCCTATACTTGTGCATGTGCTTATGTGTACTATGCTATGCAATCCTTTTTTTTTTTTTCTTTTCTGGTGGGGGGATTGGGCTCTATTTTATTTTTAGTTGGGCTTTTATGTGTCTCTATGGGCGTTACTTTTATAGTTATATTTTACTTGCCTGTATGTATTTGTAAAAAAAAAAGCTTTGATGGAATATCTGAGCCAGGGGTCTCTTCAGAAGAAATCTCTTTTTCCTATTGAGATAAGGGTAGGGTTTGCCTTCCTTCCACCCTTCCGAGACCTAATAGTGGGATTTACTTGATATGTTTGTTTAGACAAACTGAGTTTTCTTTTGTGTCTTGTTACTGAAGGGCATTTTAGTCATTTAAGTTGTAGGAAAATGTGGGAACTTTGATATGCCCTGAAGTTATAAAATTTCATTGAAGGGCATTTTGGTTCTGTAACAATTTGGAAGCTTGGATTAGGCCTGAAATTTCTAAAATACCCCTGGCTGATCTTTTTATATATGTTGTGTTTTATTAACATTCTCAGTGGAGCTGAAATCGGACGATTTGTATCCATGCTGCGTAATCAGTCTCCCGTGCTGAAAGCATGTGCTGCATTTGCCCTTCTTCAGGTCAAACATGGTCAAACTAGCCATTATATCCCTCATTTATAACATAAGCTGCATATTAACTTATTCTGATTGAAAATTTTACAGTTTACCGTCCCAGGTGGGCGGCATGCGCCCCACCATGTGAACCTTTTGCAAGTATCGGGTGCCCCACGTGTTTTAAGGGCTGCAGCTGCTGCAGCTTCGGCTCCATTAGAAGCAAAGATATTTGCAAGAATCGTGCTCAGGAACCTGGAGCACCACCAGATAGAGTCTTCAGTATAGAAGTGTAGCAGGTTAACTTAGAAACCGTTGGTAATAAAGTCAACCTGAATGTCTACAGTTATATACCATATACTGATCACCTCCCCCCCCCCCCAAAAAAAAAAAAAAAAAAGGTTTTGGGTCAGACCTTTTGGACCATAACTCGGTGAGCTAAAGTCGGTTTGTATGGGTTTGTCTGTAATTCAAAAAGTTAAATCCCTTTCTTTCTACAAACTGCCTAGTTGTCATAGTTGCTTTCTTGTTACTTTCAGTTGTTGAAAATGTATTTTAATTCTTGATTTCACCACCAGGTATAACCCCTTATTTGCATATAAATCTTGATTTCTTGTCTTATGGATATAGTATTTTGAATCATAATAGTCAACCGTAAGACGCACATTCGACGCAACTCATCGCAGCAAAAGCGCCTTGCATCTGTTCAGGAGCAAAGGCACAAAAAAATCTGGGCAAAATCTGCAAAAGAACATAGAAAAACTTCTAAACTAGTTCAAATAATCTATAAGCTGGACTCAACCACTCTAAAACATGTTTAACTTGATGTTTTAAGAGTCTTTGCCTAGGTGACATTTGTATGCATTGGGCTTCTGACCAATGTGATTTCAGTTACTCCTAGCAAGATTACATTATTTATTAAATTGTATTGTTTTTTCAGATTTTCACTTAATTATATATGTTTCATGGTTGTAGAAAGCGCTAGTCGGGTGGCGAGATGGGAACTAGAGATTAATCGGATTGGAAATTTATATAAAATTTTCAACATAAGTATTAATTTTTCAATACTTCAAAGATTTTCCATAAAATCAACATTTACACACATACACACACTCACATGAAGTGTATCAAAATTTATAAGTTTGTGGGTATAAATGGTAATTATGCAAAAAAAGAAGGGAAAAGATCAAAAGATGTATATTGGTGCGTCGACACTCTCGACTGTAGGGCAACACTCGACCGGGGACGATCAGACGATGGACAAACGGTGGAAGATGGACAGTATTTGTAGGGCAACGCTCGACCGGTAGCGATGGACGAAGGATGATCGGCGACGGCGAAGGACGATCGGGGACGATGGACGATCGGTAGGTGAGCAACAATTGGTAATTCTAAGCTTCAATCGTGTGAAATACTCGAGGTAATCATCTCTTCTTGGAATTTGATCCACTATAAGGTCTCTAAATCGCCGAAATTTGGCCGATTAGGACCGCTAGGTCACTGGAATCACGAGACTCGTCGTTGACCGATTAGCCCAACTTGCTCCAACTAGCTCCGACTTTGGCCGAGTTGGACCCACTACCAAGTTTTGGGCCGCCTAGCTGAAAATTAATCGAAGCCTAGCCCCATGATATGGTTTACCCAAAGTCTCACCTTTGATGGGTTTAATCATGTTTTATTAGGTTAAGTTGTTTTTGCTATTAAAATAAAATGTTGTAAGATTTACAGCTGTTTTTCATAGGATTACAGCTGGTAATTAGCAGCTGTTAGTTTCCTAGTTTAAGCAGTGTTTTCCTTGTTTACATTATCTTAGAGGTTAAGTTTCTAGCTATAAATAAGCTTAATCTTCTCTATTATTATTGTACCAGTTTTCTCTTTTTGTTTTTCATAATGTAGCAATATGGCAGCTTGAAATTACTGTTTCTGATTTGTTCTTTGAGCCAATTGTCTAACAATTGGTAGGGGTGAGTATCGGGTAAGAACCGGACCGACCCGGAACCGTAAGGACCATAAATCAAAAACCGAGAACCGGACCGAATGTATCCGGGTCGGTTTCGGTTATTTCACATTTTCGCGGGTCGGTTCCGGGTATACAAAAGTGTCCAACCAGCAGCCACTTAGAATCTAACAATCTGCACTATTATTCATTTCATATCTAAATAAACCAAAATGCAATCCATTTAATTTTACACCTGCACTTTTAGGATGCAATCCACTGCATTTTTACATTTATTTATTTATTCATTCAAACTATTCCACTTATTTATTCTTTAAACAAATGAAGAAGAAGCTGCATTATATACCAGACCTTGACTAAACGAATAAGACATGCAGCAAGAGATATGATCAGCAATATGAGTCGGCATACCTTATTTTCACATGTAAACAATTAAACCCTTAACCCCCTAAAAAACTAGGTATATTAAGAATGATAATAATAAGGGTTTCACGGGTTTGGTAATAACCGACGGGTCGGACCGGACCGACCCGAGAACCGAAAACATAAAAAATACAGAACCGAAAACCGAACCGTGAAAGCTATTATTCGGGTTCTGCGGGTCGGGTTCACGGGTTTCGCGGGTTTGGACCGTGAATTGCTCACCCCTAACAATTGGTATCAGAGCACTGAAGAATCAGGCCTGTGAGGAAGTCACTGCACTGTTTTTCTGAAGAGTTTCAAGCAGCAGTGTCTCACAATCAAAGGAGGTTAAATTCTGATCAGCGACTGATCAGATTTATTTTAACAGTTTTCGTATTCCTTGATTCGTGATTCTGGTACCCAGACCCTTCATTCCTTGCCAAGGATAAGATCTAGCAGTAGGTTCTTTTTGGCAGAATGTTCTGATCAGATTTGCGGTAAAAGCGAACAGGTCTGATTCGTTAAGCAGGAAGCTTTGAATCCAGTCTCGCTTAGCGGCTGAAAAGAAAAACAGTAGAGGCAGCGGGGTAGCAGGCCTTGTTTTTCTTTGTTCGGTGGTCAAAAGCAGGAAAAGGTCGGGTGCATCATATTTGGTCTGCAGGATTAAAGTTTTCTAAACAAGAAGATGGCAATTGTACCAGCAAAAGAAGGTGGTTCTATGACATATCAGTGTCCAGTTTTGACGTCTACAAACTACCCGATGTGGGCTATTAAAGTGAAGACGATTATGGATGCTTATGGCATATGGGAGGCTATTGAACCAACAGTAGGTGCTGCTGTTGATCCTAAGAAATCAAAGATGGCTCTTGCTTTCTTGATTCAAGCCATTCTGGAAGAACTTGTACTACAAATGGCAGCTTATACTGATGCAAAACAAGTTTGGGAAGGGCTGAAAACACGTTTTCTGGGGGTTGATCGAGTCCGAACAGCTAGGCTTCAAACCTTGAGGAAAGAGCTCGAAAGCCTACACATGAAGGAGAATGACACGGTAGATGATTTTGCAAGCAAACTAAGTGGGCTAGCTTCAAAATCAAGGAGTCTCGGATCAGACCTAGAAGAAAAGGTATTGGTGAGACGGTTGCTTGATTCTATGCCTAAATCATTCCTCCAAATTGTAGCCTCCATAGACCAATGTTTTGAGTTGGACACTATGCCATTTGACGAAGCCGTTGGAAGGTTAAAGGCATATGAGGAACGTGTCAAGGGACCCAACAAAGAAGAAGAAATTCATGGGAGGTTGATGTATTCTAAAAGGGAAAAGGAGAAAAAGCACGGATGTGAACATTGTGGTTGTGGAAGTTCAAATCGGGATGACTTTGGGCGTGGCCGAGGAAGAGGTCGTGTGTCCGGGAAAGGTCAAAATGGTGAACGGTTCCAACGGGATAAGAGCCACGTTAGATGTTTCAAGTGCGATGAGTTTGGACACTTTGTGAATGAATGTCCAAAGTGGGGGAAAAGTGAAGAAGTTAACTTGTCACGGTGTGAAGATGATGAACCAACATTGCTATGAAGAGTAAAAGACCACAAACCATGATTAAGGGGGTGAATGATGGGTTTAATCATGTTTTATTAGGTTAAGTTGTTTTTGCTATTAAAATAAAATGTTGTAAGATTTACAGCTGTGTTTTCATAGGATTACAGCTGGTAATTAGCAGCTGTTAGTTTCCTAGTTTAGGCAGTGTTTTCCTTGTTTACATTATCTTAGAGGTTAAGTTTCTAGCTATAAATATGCTTAATCTTCTCTATTATTATTGTACCAGTTTTCTCTTCTTGTTTTTCATAATGTAGCAATATGACAGCTTGAAATTACCGTTTCTGATTTGTTCTTTGAGCCAATTGTCTAACAACCTTTAGGGTCTATGTTTAATTACTGTTTCAACACCAAGTTTAGTTCTTTTAAGTTGTATAAAATGACTACTTTATTCTTTTTATCTGGGGTTGTTTATTTGCAATAGACATCTTTTTGGTGTTTTCACTGATATGATCGGAATGTTTATTTTATCTAGATTTACATAAGACCTTATGAATCATCACTATTGAAAACATGCTTTTGAAACATTGCTAATTCTTTATTAATAGTAACTATGAATTTTGGGTTCTCAAATCATGCATAGATCTTGTAGAATTACATAAGCCATTCAAAAGGGGCAACTATTTATGAATAAATCAACAATGATTTCGTGTTATGATCGATGAATGAAGTTTAGTTGAAGATCTTGTTGTCCACCTAGCTTTCTAATGAAACCAGCGGCATCAGAAGACGACGACGAAGGTTGCTGATGAGTCGATTTTGTTAGAACTCGATTTTCAAGGGTATTTTCGTCAATTAAGTACGGTACGATGTACTCCTTCATATCATCATCAGCCATATCAAGATGCCCTCCTGTCACATTTACAAATTTGACCCTCCCGGTTTCATCCAGCGTCCTCAAACCGATCCAGTCTTCAATATATAGTCTTGTCTGCACATAAATGAAATCAAGATTCAGGGAATACATTGATGAATTGTACTGTACAAACCATTGATGCATGATGTAGCTGTCTACACACATGTTTACCTCTTGTGCTGGAAGTACTGGATCCCAGGCTCCATCAGGAAAGTATCCAAACCAAGATGTTTCTTTTGGTACCAAGACTGATTCTTTGTCAAACTGCAGACATTTCAAGACATAAAAAAGCATCAGAAACTCAATTTTCATCTTTGACACTTGTACTTCATGTAATAAAAGTTGTACATCATTGGAATCTTACCATTATAAGCACCAAGTTTTGTAAACTAGAGAATCTTTCTTTGTATGTAGCATTCTTTTCAAACTCATTGTTTAGCTTTGGGAGGAATTTACACCCTTCACGATACCCATCAAGATCCTATCAAAAAAAAGCCAAAAGATCATAGGCTATTTCTGATTATGCTTATGGTTGTGATGAATTTATAAAAGATTTTTGACTCACAGTTGGGATCTTGATGTAATTTGCTGGAGCCAGGTGTGCCTAACAAGAAATTTAATCAAGATTTGGACCGATTTTGAAAATTATTTTCATATTTGACGTATTTTATTACTAATTACACACAACTTTATTTGGGTGAGATCATGAACTTCCTATGCAAAAGTTAAAATGAACACAATTTAGTATGTATGATTCACTAATGATCAAATTCCTAATCTACCCTTGGATACTCGTATAAAAATGGTAATGTAGACTGTAGTGACATTAACGGGTAATTTTGTAAAAGACTAAAAGAGTGTTTGTTTGGCTCGAGTAGCGCAAATGGGTAGACATGCGTTATGGTGGTTACTAGAGGTAGTAAAACAGGCAGGTCAGGAGACGGGTTAAAACAGGTTCAAGTAAAAGTGTTCTTTTCACACCATTTTTGTTTATTTTCCTTGAACTTTTTCTTTAAGAATTTGAATGTGCTTTCGACAATTTCAGTTATGAACCATTTGATCTGCTTCCCAGTTAGCTATTTTTTCTATATTACCTGTTCGACCTACTATCAATGGCATACAACCCAAATTGACATGTTTAGTTTGTTCTAAAATAATTACGCCACGTCTAGAAGCTAGAAACTTATGATGAGACCTACCTGTTTTGTTAATTAGCATGTCACTATGCATTTGTTCATGCAGTATGTTCAATTTATAAAGTTTTATTTTATTTATTTATTTTATCTTTTTGTGTTTGAAGGAAAACATGTGAAATCTAACCTGGAGAGCGTCACTATAAATTGCTAACTTAATCAAACTATCCACCAATACACACATTAAACCAGTCTGCAATCAAAAAACAAGATATTTATTAACAGAAAGTTATAAAATCATGAGTATTGTACTGCATATGCATACGAGCTTTAAATATCTAGGACTTACACCACAAAATGGGATTGATGCTTCTCCAGCATGAGGACCTGCTACTGATATGAAGTTCTTCACCTGTTGCAAAAGACGCGAATAATATAATTTTTTTAAAATTTAATTAAGCATTTAAACACATTCTATATTGAGATGATTCTTATTGATGAAGAGATGTAGATGTATCTGCTAATCATGTTTTAGTGTCACAAAATCCTTACAAGGTAGAGAATATACATGCCATCTTGAAGAAACAACTGACTTCGGGGTTTGAAAAACAAACCACAAGTGTTGTCATAATTAGGTTGTGTGTAGCGGGGCATGAGCACCTGGATGACGGGGGTGTCACACCCCCTATCCACGACACACCCAGCGTGTGCCGGCGTAATGGGCCAGGCGTGAGCCTAGTCACAGGGTGAACGCCTATTCCAAAGGAGTGGGTGAGGAGAGGGTGATGATTACAAATGTGTATGTGAAGAGAGAGTGATGGGAATAGTTGTTTATGTGGCGCGAAGTGACAAAGTGGTGATGACTACACATAGTCTTTTTATCTTTTACCAAATTCAAAGTCAAGGGTGTTGGCAGGTATACTAGCCGATTTTTCAGTGGTTGCATCAAAAGATCATCTTTAACTGCATCAACTTTCAAAGTGCTAAAGTAGTCTAGACTTTGAAACATGCTTAAGTGACCTATATGATGGTTTTGATTCTTAGTTAGCCCCCAAATATATTAACCTGAGTATAAATACTATTTCCATCCACTTACCGGAGGCGCTCCATCGCAAAACTCAAGAACTCCTCTACCGACCAGGTTACCCTGCAAAATCAATTCACTTGATTAAGTTTTCACTCAATTTGATCTCTTAACATTTTCATATTGTAGGTCTAGTTAGCAAAAAACTAAGGTTAAACAATTTGTAAATTTTCATCCTGTTCACAGATTTTCTAGCTCTGCTACTAATAGATACCATGCAATTTTACATATAGTTTTTAAAATTCATACGGAAAACAATAATGAGATCGCGCATTTTCACACTTGGAAAGTCATTTAAAATGTTATTGTTATGCATTTATACAACAAATTTTGATCATTCTCACCTGGGAAAGTCCAACTATGTTATAACCTTGACTGAGCTCACTCATGCTCTTCACCTGTTAAACGCATAATTATACGTTTTTCGAAACAAGTTATAAAAGAAAATTTCTAAAAATATTAGGCATTGGTTTTCATTACCTTCTCACAAGCAATATCAATCTACAAAACAAATACGAAAATCCCAAGTCAATAATTATCGACCTAATAATTTGGTTATGTTTTATCAGTATATATATATGGATAAACCACCTGGTCCTCAAAGGGCATAAACCAGGAATCCCACACTCCATTTCCAATTTCTCTACACATAAAGCAAAAGGAATTAGCTTATTAAGCTATTGAATCCTACATTTTTTGCTGTCAAGAATGGATTTTTATGATTGCAAGTTAAAAGAGAGCATACATGCAATATCCTTGAGTATTAGACCACTCGCTTAAAAGATCGGTGAAATGGGTGACTCCTTTTTTGGTGCAACTATCCGCAACGCCTATAAACAAAGGTAACATAAACATACAAGGAACTTTAATAGATTTTCGATAATTAGAAACTTGTTGATAATAAATAAAACAATAAAAGATTTCCCTAGTAACCCAAATGCGAGGTCACTTGGTTGACCCTAATCATCCCTGATAAGCTTTTAGCCAATCAAATGTTCATTAAAAGTGAGTATTGTGATTTGAATGCGCATTTAAAATGAGCATTTTGATGTGAAATTGCGATAACAAGATTTGAATCTTCCGTAAACAACTATTTTTGCTATAAATTTTAAGATTCAGGTAAGAAGCAGCTGTAAGAAACCAAATTATTGAGATTATTATGATTATAGACTCATCCAACTATCAGTAACTTGAAGAAACTGATTATCTGATTCTGAATACCCAACTCACAATAATCACCTTCAAAATCCATACCCAAACGCCAAGATTGTGAATCTTGAAAAGTGGTAAATTGTCATGGGACAGCATATACATTCATGTGGAGTATTACCTTTCTATTAGATTCAACCAGAGCAGCTTTTTAATTTCAAAATCGATAAGATTTATTCAATACCATATTGTACTACAAATAGAAATTTTGCAAAAATACAACATTTTGAGCAAAAAATATAAACAACTATGCGCATTTGACTTCGAAAGCACAAGGGTTTGAAGTTTTGGAACCCCCTGATCCACTTATTCGCCAAAACCAGAAGTCAATCTTGAATGAGTGTGCACTTCACACCCCATGATTCATAATTTCATTTGAACTTCATTTTGGTCTAAATAAACCCTGGTTACCTAAAATGAATTGATGACACTAAAATCACAACAAATTAACCTATTTGACATAAGAACAGAAAACCTATGTTAAGATCAAAGAAAGAACCCTAATAAACATAAATCCAAGAAACCCTTCCTCTTAAATTCCTGAAATCAGCAATCAAAAAATACGAACTTACATCAAACAAAAACAGTAAAACATCTTGTGGGTTTTTCATTTATGCACAAACCCAGATTAAGTCCATGAAAAAACGAAGAATTTAATAATTTAAAAAGCAAA
Organism: Mikania micrantha; assembly: GCA_009363875.1. Taxonomy (NCBI): domain Eukaryota; kingdom Viridiplantae; phylum Streptophyta; class Magnoliopsida; order Asterales; family Asteraceae; genus Mikania; species Mikania micrantha. Next base: position 3,427,250 of record CM018683.1, on the reverse strand, counting down.
AGGGAAAGAAACACTAACCATGAAAGACAACAAAAGGGATTGAATGTGTGATTAAGGGTAGCAAAGTGAAGATGATAAAGAATCTTGCGAGTGTATTAGAGTCCATAAAAATTGAAACTTTAAAGTGTATAAAGAAGTATAAAAAACTTGAAAACAAAGCCCCTTTAAGAATCAAATCAGGGGCTTTTGTTTGGGTTTGAAATTGTGCAAGTTTTTTGGAAGATTTTACCAGTAAAAATGACTGATCTTTATTGGATATAGATTGATACTCGTTAGTCGTTACACGTTTCTCTGTGTGTGAGAGAGATAGATCAGGTCAAATATTGACAAGTAATAGTTTGTCGATTGGCCTTGACGTCATTCAATCTAGTTTTGTAGTTGCAGATACGTTGGGTTCAAGAAAGTTCCTTTTTTGCTTTTTTTTTTTTAATCAAGAAAGTTCAAACGAGGTTTTATCATTTATTGGCAACACAAGAAATTGCAAACGTAATCTCATCGATACTGATTTTCAGGATTACATCAATGCATGTATCATTGAAATTTTGATTAACATCTATTTGGTTACTCACGGATCTGAACCAAATCAGGCGCAGGTTTGCAGTTGCTTGGTTCTGTAACTGTTTGAATTTACAAAATCAAGCAAGATGTGAAGTTCAAACTCGGTTTAATTTATAACGGAGGGTCTTAGACTTGGTTTCAGGGACGTGACTTAATAGGGGCCGAAGGGGGCGACCGCCCCCGCTTTTTTTCGTCCGTAGTGTTAATTTTTCAACCGAAAGTTTATTTTTTGTTTAAGTACTGGTTTCGCCCATTGTTTCAAAAAATTAACATGTATTGTGGTTCACGAAAATTTCCGCCCCCCCCCCCTTCAAGACGTTCAATATCCGTCACTATTTGATTTTAAATCAAAATTCACTACAAAACTTCAAATTATAATTCATTTAATAGCTCCAACTTAAATTAAACAATTTAATAAAATTAGGTCTATATATATATATATATATATAGGGGAAAGATCAAATAAAAAGTATATTTTGCCTAAGAAGGCTAAGAAGGATTTTTTAAAATATTCAAAACCGACCCAAACGAACTCCGATTGAACTCATTTCGATGGCATTGGAACAGTCTCATCGAACCCTACAATATTAGCTTTCAAGTTTTCGTTTTAACAACTAGATTTAGATTTTAGGTTTTAGGGCTTGGTTTTTAGCTTTTAAGTTGCATCTTTATGTTAAAGATTTGTTTTTAAAGTTTTGGTTTTAGTATTAGGGTCTATTGTTTATGATTTAAGGTTTGGGTTTTAGGGTTCGACAAACCGGTTGCAATGACGCAAAAATGAATTTAATCGGGGCTTGTTTGAGTCGGTTTTCAAGTTTTTAAAAATCCTTCTTAGCCTTTTTAGGCAAAATAGACTTTTTAGGAGAACCTTACCCTATATATATATATATATATATATATATATATATATATATATTGAGGTTTGGCTAGAAAGTCTAAAAACCATGAGAAGTGTGAGAAGTAATCTCAGCCCTACACGTGTATTTTCATAAGTTTTCAAGATATGAGTATAAACGTAATTTCGTCTCATGATTGTTGGCGGTTATTTTGGGAAAATACCATGATTGTCGCTAAACAATTTTTCAAAATCCAAATCAATTACCGATTACAAAAAGAAATCACAGATTGTAATTGATTTGATGATTCCAATTTCATCTGGCGAATGCTCGTTTGGTGTTTTTTGAGGGTAACGTCGTGATGAAATCGAACACAGAAGGTTATGGTGTTTTTTAGATTGTATGGTGTTTTTCAGATTGTATGGTGTTATTTCGTATGTTTTATGCTCTGTTTTTTGATATTAGACAAAATTACAAATATCAACCTTTATGTTTCAAGCAAATAACAAATATCAACCTTTAACTATATTAATTACGCTAAACAACCTTTAACTATTTAAGTTGTTACAAATTTCAACCTTTACACTAACCTCGGTGTAACATAAAGGAATTCATAACACATTCCATGTTTCTTATTTGAGAAAGTGTTTGGCTGATGAATCAGCTTATGTGCCACTAGAAGACTTGGAAATTGATGACAAGTTGAACTATGTGGAAAAGCCGGTAGCTATATTAGACAGAAAGGTCAAACAATTGAGAAACAAGTCATTGAATCAGGTGAAGGTTCAATGGAAGAATACAAGGGGATCTGACGCCACGTGGGAGTCAGAAGATGAAATGAGAAAGTTTTATCCTTTTCTTTTTGATGTATAAACGGTTTCGGGGACGAAACCTTTGTAAGGGGAGGAGATTTGTAACGACCGGTTTTAACGGTCATGTGTGTTAATAAATAAATGTTATTATGTTTATTAAAATTATGTTGTGATAATAATATAATAACATTTGGGGTATTTTAGTTAACTAGTAATTAACTTGATTAGGTTAGTTAAGTGGATTAACTAATTAAAAAGGTTGAGGGGCCAAAATTGCCAATTAGGCAAAGATGGGTTAAAAGAGGGATAAGAGACCTTGACTTGGTCAAAAATCTCATTTTCAAGTGTGTGTGTGTGTTTTCTTACGTGAAGAAGCCAGAGAAAAGGGAGAAGAGGAGCTTCAAGCCCTAGTTTTAGAATTCGTTGATTTTGTGGTGTAAATTCGAGATTGAAGCTTCTAAATCCATCCATAAGTGTTGCCTAACATCTTGTAAGTGATTTTAGATCCTATTTTGATGTTAATTGTGAGTTCTTGTGATGAGCAAGATGAGGGTTTACTTCAAATCTTGAAATTTGTTCTTAAAACAAGTTAGAGACTATGAAACTATGTTTATTGTGTGTTGTAAACTACCAAACTACTGGTTACTATAATGTTTAGTTAAAATTGAGTTGGATGAGTATTGGGAAGAAGTGAGATTGAGTAGAAAAGTCTTTAATGGTGTTGGTAACTAGTAGGATAGTAAAAACATGGTTTTGAAATGAGTTGTGTATCAAATTTGACTAATCTTTTATAAACATGATGAATTGATGATTTTGGAGTTTATAGGTGGAATTAGTTAATGTTTAAACATTAACAAGATTAGTTAAATTAATGGGTGCACACCAAGTGTTTGATTAAATGCTTGAATTGAGATTATATATTTATGAGGAATATAGGTTGATTAAGGGATGGTAATTTGATTTCTAAAACACCATATAAGAAATAATGAGATTCAAATGAGTTTGAATCAACATGTTATATGTGTAAATGTGTTGTGTGTATTGAAATTAGTTGTATATATGTGAATTACAACTAGGTGTTGGTGGTGGAAGTCAAGGGATAAGCCATAGAAGTGGAAAAGAGGTTGTAGGAGTTGATCAACCATTTGAACAAGGTAAGTCACTCGACTTACTAAACATTACATATAAATAGTAGAGAGAGTCTACATAATTGATTTGGATGAATTGTTCATAGCTAGTATGGGACTAATTGAGTTAATAGACTATAAAGTGTATATGTTAATTTCCCATGTGTTTTGCTATGATTGAGTAGAGTATGCAACATACTTGTATAATAGCCGGATGAGTCGGTGATTGGGTATATTTAATATAATGTGTGTAAACCGGATGAGCCGGTGAGATTGATCAATTGAACCACAAGAGTGTGGATAACCGAATGTGTCGGTAGATAGTGTGATAAACCACTAGAGAGTGGATAACCGGATGAGCCGGGAGTGTAAATTGTTGAAACCACTAGTGTTTGGGTAATTGGATGAGCCAATAGTTGAGTATAGTGCCATAATTAATCAAATGTGTTGGGAATGGTGTTGATTTAAATCATATGATCATAAATGTAGAGTTGACCCGTTTAAGGTAAAAATCTTCCACAAACGGGTGTTATGTGCAATCATATGTTGAGGGTCACAAGATAGGTTGGGGACTCAAAAATATGTTTAAATGGTGTTTTGAAGTTGGTTTTTGTGTAAAAATATGTCCGGGAATGATTAGGATCGAATCTGGAAGTGAAAACGCGAAAATTGGAGTTGCAGACCTGCAGCCGGCGTACCATACGCCCAGATTGGGCGTACCATACGCCCAGCATTCTACGCTACGCCCAACATGTTCTGTCTACGCCCAACCATACGCCCAACCATACGCCCAAATGCAAAAATTTGAGATTTTTTGTATATTGAACCGTATGAGTTTGAGGGTTCATATGGGTGATTTACTTAGTTCATATGAACTAATTTTGAGCTTATATGTGATGTTTACAGGTCAAAAATAGATATGCAACGGGTGATCAGATCGGGCACATTTTGGACCGGAATCACTCGTTATGTTGGTTTTTGGTGGTTGTAAATTTAAACACACTATCTTTTGTTAATTATGGATGTTATTAAAATGTAATTAGGTGTGTTTAACATATGTGATGATAAAATTTGGCGTTAAAGCTAAACTGGGACCTAAAATGGACACGTGTAAACGTGTGGGAAGTTTGGGTGTCACAAGTTGGTATCAGAGCAATGGTTTGTGTGAATCAAGTGCGTTGTGAACACTTGATCTCAAACTCGTGTGCTCTTGATATGAAAACATAACGTTTGATTCAAAGACCCGATCATGAAGCCTATGAGGTTAGCATATTTATTTCCTGTATTATAATTGTTAAATGTATTGTGAATCATTACATATGAAATGTGATTATGTGATTATGTGAGACCGAAATCAATGTCTTGAATATTAAATGAAGGAAGTAAGGAATTGGACATATAATGAATGGACTAGTACGTCTGGCCAACTTAGTAGTGCAAACATGATATGAGCAAGTTCTTATGGAGATCATTTTATATTTAGGCCATTGAAATTGGGTAATGTGTTAAGAGTTGGCATGAAAAGTGATTGTAGAATCACTAAGAATTTGAGTTTTTATATAGTAATAACTATATGAATATATTATCGTGTGTAAAACTAACATATAAGTTAAACAATTTCAGCCACTAATGGCTGATGAACATACCTCCGGTGGGAGTGGACATGTGGAGGGAATGCTTACTGAGAACCAACGTATGGTAAAAGAGGAAGTGGCAAGAGCTCTTGAAGCTGCTTTGCCTACATATATTGAAGAAATTAAATCCACCTTAAAAGAATTCCTTCATGAAGAGTTAGCAGATTTTAAAGCTGGAGCTGAGATAGAACAACCTTCCAAGAAGGTTACCTATAAAGATTTTATGACTTGTAAGCCAGCGGAGTTCAAGGGAGAGGTGGATCCTTTGATGAGTCAGAGGTGGATTGCTGATATAGAAAGTGCATTTGAGACCAGTCACTGTGACTCTTCTGATCAAGTCATGTTTGCTGGTAATCAATTGAAAGAAAGAGCGAAAGATTGGTGGGAGCTGTTACGAAAAGAGAGAGGTGCACAAGGTATGAAGGGGCTGAACTGGACTCAGTTCAAAGAACTCTTCTTGAAACGCTTTTGTCCTCAAGCTGCGATTGATCGTATAACTGAGGAGTTTTTACAGCTGAGGCAAAAGGAGGAGAGTATTGACACCATCACTGCTATTTTCTATGATAAAGCGAGATTTTGTCCGGATTTGCTTCAGACGGAAAGGATGTGGATCAACCGATATCACACCATGCTGAATGCTAAGTATCGGGAATTTCTCACACCTTCCAAATGTGATACTTTAATGGAGCTAATAGACTGTGCTAGAGAAAGGGAGTTAGAATTAAAAAGGCAAGATGATCGTGGGGAGAAAAGAAAGGCAGTTGCTGATGTGAGTTTTTCAAAGAAGGCGAAGTTTGTTAAGTCGCCTAAGAAGATCAGTGTTATTAAACCCTGTTCGAATTGTGGAAAGCTACATACTGGGGAATGTCGTGCAAGGCCCACAATATGCTATAAATGTGGCAAACCGGGGCATTTTGCTACTCAGTGCACGAGTCCTATTAGCTTATGTTATAACTGTTATAAACCCGGACATAGGAGGGATGAGTGTCCGGAATTAAAGGGAACGAGTCAGGGTAGTGGTGGAGGTCGATCGTTTATGACACAGAGTTCAGGAAAGAAGCCCGAAATACCTAAACCAAAAGGAAGAGCCTTTCAGATATCGGCGGAGGAAGCCAAAGTCACATCAGATGTGGTGACAGGTACTTTCCTCCTTAACTCGATATCTGCATACATATTGTTTGATTCTGGAGCTAGTAGATCATTTATATCTGCAAAGTTTGTGCATCATCCCTCGTTCGTTTTAGAAAAGCTACCAGCGCCATTAGAAGTGGAGGTAGCTGATTCTAAAAGTTTCTTAGTATTTGATATTTATCGAAATTGTAAACTTACCATTGAGGGTGAGGACTATAGTGTTGACTTGATACCTATGGTATTAGGAGAGTTTGATGTGGTTATAGGGATGGATTGGCTTTCTAGTTATCGAGCCAATATTGTTTGTGATCGTAAAGTCATACAACTAATAGCCCCGAGTGGCTATGAGGTGTCCATTCAGGGTGAAAAGAGGGGTGGTGTTGTTTTGTGCTCATTGGTGAAAGCTATGAAGTATATGAACCACGGGGGTCAATCCTTCTTAGCTTATGTTATTGATAATGAAAAGGTGGTGCAGAAGTTAGATGATGTTCCAATTGTTAGAGATTTCCTTGATGTGTTTCCGGATGATTTACCGGGAATTCCTTCTGATAGAGATGTGGAATTTAGAATTGATCTTATTCCAGGAGCTAAGCCTATTGCTAAAGCTCCATATCGTTTGGCACCGTCTGAATTGCAGGAATTGATGACTCAACTACAAGATCTTCTCAATAAGGGTTTTATTCGCCCTAGCATCTCACCGTGGGGTGCACCAGTCCTTTTTGTTAAAAAGAAGGATGGGAGCCTACGAATGTGTATTGATTATCGAGAGTTGAATAAGGTGACGATAAAGAATAAATATCCTTTGCCTCGTATAGATGATATGTTTGATCAGTTACAAGGGGCTTCTTGGTTTTCAAAAATTGATCTTCGTTCGGGTTATCATCAACTTAAGGTTAGGGAAGAAGATATTCCTTAAACGGCCTTTCGTACCCGATACGGTCATTACGAGTTTATGGTGATGTCTTTTGGGTTGACGAATGCACCGGCTGCGTTCATGGACCTGATGAACCGGGTGTGTCGCCCAATGTTGGATAGGTTTGTCATAGTTTTCATAGATGACATTCTTATCTATTCCAGAAATGAAGCTGATCATGCTTGTCATTTGCGTGAGGTACTTGAAACTCTTCGTAGGGAGAGATTGTATGCTAAATTTTCTAAATGTGCCTTCTGGCTGCGTGAAGTCCAATTTCTTGGACATGTGATAAATGCAGATGGCATTTTAGTTGATTCTTCTAAAATTCAAGCGGTGACAAAGTGGAATTCACCCAAGACTCCTACTGAAGTTAGAAGTTTTCTTGGCTTAGCAGGATATTATCGTAGATTTATTCAAGACTTTGCCAAGATTGCATCTTTTTTGACTAAACTTACAAGGAAAAATACTAAATTTGTTTGGGGTGAAGATCAAGATAAAGCATTTAATGAGCTAAAGACAAAATTAACTCAGGCACCGGTGTTGACATTACCGGATGGACCTAATGATTTCGTTGTGTATTCAGATGCTTCTTATCTTGGTCTGGGTTGTGTTCTAATGCAAAGGGGAAAGGTAATAGCCTATGCCTCAAGACAATTGAAAACCCATGAGATCAATTATCCAATTCATGATTTGGAACTTACAGCAGTAGTGTTTGCCTTAAAAATCTGGAGGCATTACCTATATGGTGTAAAGTGTAATATTTACACTGATCATAAGAGTTTAAAATATTTCTTCACCCAGAAGGAATTGAATATGAGGCAGAGACGATGGCTGGAATTGCTCAAGGATTATGATTGTGAAATTCTTTATCATCCAGGTAAAGCGAATGTGGTGGCGGATGCCTTGAGCAGAAAAGAAGAGTGTGAACCAATCAAAGTGAAAGCCATGAAGCTTGTGATTACTTCAGGCCTAATTGAGCAAATTAAGGAGTCTCAAAAGGAGGCTTTAAAAGAAGGAAATTGGAAACGAGATAGGATAAAAGGGCAGGTGTATAATCTGGATGAGGATAGTCGTGGTTTGAAGACTAGGTGGGGTCGAGTGTGGATACCTCCCACTTGTCCACTTAAGTCTGCACTATTGGAGGAAGCACACAAGTCAAAATACTCAATTCATCCAGGAGCTACTAAAATGTATCGTGACCTTCGAGTAAACTATTGGTGGCCTGGTATGAAGCGAGATGTGGTTAAGCATGTTGCTAAATGTTTGACTTGTATGCAGGTAAAAGCTGAGCATCAAAAACCTTATGGTAAATTACAACCGTTGGAAATCCCGTTGTGGAAATGGGAACATATCACGATGGACCTGATTACTAAACTTCCTAAAACTAGGAAGGGTCATGATACAATATGGGTCATCGTGGATAGGTTGACGAAGAGTGCTCATTTCTTATCTATTCGTGAATCCTATTCTTCCGAGAAAATGGCTGAGACATATGTTAGAGAAGTGGTGTCCAGGCATGGTCTGCCAGTATCGATTGTGTCTGATCGAGACACTCGATTTACTTCTCATTTTTGGAGGAATTTTCAGGAAGAATTAGGCACAAAATTGTTGATAAGCACGGCATATCATCCTCAAACTGATGGCCAGAGTGAAAGAACCATTCAAACGTTGGAGGATATGTTACGAGCGTGCATAATTGATTTTGGAGGTAGTTGGGATGATTATCTACCTTTAGCCGAATTCTCATATAATAATAGTTATCATTCCAGTATTGGAATGCCTCCATTTGAAATGTTGTATGGGAGGAAATGTCGTACTCCTGTGTGTTGGGGAGAGGTTGGACAACGAGAACTGACAAATAAAAAGGTTGTTAAAGTAACAAATGAACGTATAGATCAGATTCGAGCTCATTTGAAGGCGGCACAAGACCGTCAGAAATCTTATGCAGATAAGTGTAGGAGGCCTATCGAGTTCCAAGTAGGAGACTTTGTGTTGTTAAAGGTCTCTCCTTGGAAAGGTGTTATACGCCTTAGAAAGCGAGGAAAGTTAAGCCCACGTTTCATTGGGCCATTCAAAATTATAGCTCGAATTGGCGAGGTTGCTTATCGCCTTGAACTACCAGACGAGTTGAGAGGAATTCATAACACATTCCATGTTTCTTATTTGAGAAAGTGTTTGGCTGATGAATCAGCTTTTGTGCCACTAGAAGACTTGGAAATTGATGACAAGTTGAACTATGTGGAAAAGCCGGTAGCTATATTAGACAGAAAGGTCAAACAATTGAGAAACAAGTCATTGAATCAGGTGAAGGTTCAATGGAAGAATACAAGGGGATCTGACGCCACGTGGGAGTCAGAAGATGAAATGAGAAAGTTTTATCCTTTTCTTTTTGATGTATAAACGGTTTCGGGGACGAAACCTTTGTAAGGGGAGGAGATTTGTAACGACCGGTTTTAACGGTCATGTGTGTTAATAAATAAATGTTATTATGTTTATTAAAATTATGTTGTGATAATAATATAATAACATTTGGGGTATTTTAGTTAACTAGTAATTAACTTGATTAGGTTAGTTAAGTGGATTAACTAATTAAAAAGGTTGAGGGACCAAAATTGCCAATTAGGCAAAGATGGGTTAAAAGAGGGATAAGAGACCTTGACTTGGTCAAAAATCTCATTTTCAAGTGTGTGTGTGTGTTTTCTTACGTGAAGAAGCCAGAGAAAAGGGAGAAGAGGAGCTTCAAGCCCTAGTTTTAGAATTCGTTGATTTTGTGGTGTAAATTCGAGATTGAAGCTTCTAAATCCATCCATAAGTGTTGCCTAACATCTTGTAAGTGATTTTAGATCCTATTTTGATGTTAATTGTGAGTTCTTGTGATGAGCAAGATGAGGGTTTACTTCAAATCTTGAAATTTGTTCTTAAAACAAGTTAGAGACTATGAAACTATGTTTATTGTGTGTTGTAAACTACCAAACTACTGGTTACTATAATGTTTAGTTAAAATTGAGTTGGATGAGTATTGGGAAGAAGTGAGATTGAGTAGAAAAGTCTTTAATGGTGTTGGTAACTAGTAGGATAGTAAAAACATGGTTTTGAAATGAGTTGTGTATCAAATTTGACTAATCTTTTATAAACATGATGAATTGATGATTTTGGAGTTTATAGGTGGAATTAGTTAATGTTTAAACATTAACAAGATTAGTTAAATTAATGGGTGCACACCAAGTGTTTGATTAAATGCTTGAATTGAGATTATATATTTATGAGGAATATAGGTTGATTAAGGGATGGTAATTTGATTTCTAAAACACCATATAAGAAATAATGAGATTCAAATGAGTTTGAATCAACATGTTATATGTGTAAATGTGTTGTGTGTATTGAAATTAGTTGTATATATGTGAATTACAACTAGGTGTTGGTGGTGGAAGTCAAGGGATAAGCCATAGAAGTGGAAAAGAGGTTGTAGGAGTTGATCAACCATTTGAACAAGGTAAGTCACTCGACTTACTAAACATTACATATAAATAGTAGAGAGAGTCTACATAATTGATTTGGATGAATTGTTCATAGCTAGTATGGGACTAATTGAGTTAATAGACTATAAAGTGTATATGTTAATTTCCCATGTGTTTTGCTATGATTGAGTAGAGTATGCAACATACTTGTATAATAGCCGGATGAGTCGGTGATTGGGTATATTTAATATAATGTGTGTAAACCGGATGAGCCGGTGAGATTGATCAATTGAACCACAAGAGTGTGGATAACCGAATGTGTCGGTAGATAGTGTGATAAACCACTAGAGAGTGGATAACCGGATGAGCCGGGAGTGTAAATTGTTGAAACCACTAGTGTTTGGGTAATTGGATGAGCCAATAGTTGAGTATAGTGCCATAATTAATCAAATGTGTTGGGAATGGTGTTGATTTAAATCATATGATCATAAATGTAGAGTTGACCCGTTTAAGGTAAAAATCTTCCACAAACGGGTGTTATGTGCAATCATATGTTGAGGGTCACAAGATAGGTTGGGGACTCAAAAATATGTTTAAATGGTGTTTTGAAGTTGGTTTTTGTGTAAAAATATGTCCGGGAATGATTAGGATCGAATCTGGAAGTGAAAACGCGAAAATTGGAGTTGCAGACCTGCAGCCGGCGTACCATACGCCCAGATTGGGCGTACCATACGCCCAGCATTCTACGCTACGCCCAACATGTTCTGTCTACGCCCAACCATACGCCCAACCATACGCCCAAATGCAAAAATTTGAGATTTTTTGTATATTGAACCGTATGAGTTTGAGGGTTCATATGGGTGATTTACTTAGTTCATATGAACTAATTTTGAGCTTATATGTGATGTTTACAGGTCAAAAATAGATATGCAACGGGTGATCAGATCGGGCACATTTTGGACCGGAATCACTCGTTATGTTGGTTTTTGGTGGTTGTAAATTTAAACACACTATCTTTTGTTAATTATGGATGTTATTAAAATGTAATTAGGTGTGTTTAACATATGTGATGATAAAATTTGGCGTTAAAGCTAAACTGGGACCTAAAATGGACACGTGTAAACGTGTGGGAAGTTTGGGTGTCACACATAACAACTTAATAGAACACCAAGAACAACAAAGAAGATACGTAACAGCAAAAACACCATACAAAAACACCAAAATAACCAAAAACATCAAAAACACCAAAAACACCATAAAACCATAATTTAATCTCCATTTAAAATGAACAAAACAACATAGACGCCATAAACTAAATCAATTTCAAAAACACCATAACAACTTAAACTTAAGAGAACACCAAGAACAACAAAGAAGATATATAACAACAAAAATACATACAAAATCAACGCCAAAAACACCAAAATAACCAAAAACATCAAAATAACCAAAAACATCAAAAACACTATACTGAGATAAATTGGGGACTTTGGTGTTTCAGTGAGTAACGATCGACGGATGACATTGGGGACTTTGGTGTTTTCGTCGATGTGTAAAATCAATGTTAAATGCGACTTTTACGGAATTGAGATAAATTGGGGAGGTTAGTTTTAATTCAAAAAACACCAAATTACTATTATGCCCATCCCGCGACTTTCAAACGCCACACTATTTACAAAAATGCCACCGCGCGATCTTGACCGTAAAACACCACAGATCAAGGGACAAGATTGACCGTAAAACGCATCTTTCCCTTGTTACAACTTACAATGGCTTTATAAATATAAAGTATTAATATGATAGGAGGTAGATCCAATACATATGAAGTTTAATGTGAGAATGATAGGAAGGAATCAGAACCCTTGATCAAATAAACCAATACTTAAGATTTAGTGGTCCCTATTTTTTGATTTAAACTTGTGTGAATTAAAGTAAAAATGGCAAAAAAAGAATTGTGTGCATTTGTTGACTTTTTTTGTTAGTAAATCAAGTTCCACCATCTTTTTGAAAACCGAATAACTTTTAAACGTTTAATTTGAGTATAGTATTGTTATAGTTTTTTAAGGTTTTTTTACGTGGTCCGTGATTTGTATGTTCGGTACGTGATTATTGGTACATAATTATGCAGTTAGTTCATTAATGATGCATGTAAAATAACGGTCCGTAATTTTCATATAACGTGGTCTGTGATTATTGGTCCGTGATTATACATTTTTGTCCTTTATTATGTGTTAAAATACGGTTTGTGGTTGTTATATAACGCGGTCCGTAATTATTGGTCCGTGATTGTCCATGTGGTCCTTAATTATGAATGTTAAATGTCAGTCTGTAATTTTATGAATCACAGTCTATAATTTTATATGGATGATAATGCCCTTTGCCCAGATGACACGTGGCGCATTCATGTGGCTTCCTACGTTTAGCACGTTAATACTAATATGTACGTTAACCGTCCCCTAATATGATATGTGCAATTATTTAAGTTATAAAACCACATATATGTTTAAATAATGAAAACAAGTGCATTCGCCTATATAGCACATGCATATAACATGCATATACACCTGCCAAATCTTTGAGTGCTCCTATGTTTTAATTAAGAGGTTTATTATATATCATTGGGCTTATAGCCTAATGGTACTCCTTGACCACCAGCAATGGGAGGTCTTGGGTTCGAATCTCGCCTAGATCAAAAAAATGTTCTTGGTGAGCTAGGGGGTTTTCTCAGTGTGAGTTTCCTCCTAGATGGTGTGGCGGTTCCTCGATTCGGCACTCGCCAACACCCGGCTTTAAATGTTTCCGGGGGTTGGTAGTGGTCTGTGTTCACAGCGCGTGGGTTGTTGGGTCCGAGGACTTGTTTAGCTGTTCAAAAAAAATATATATATATCATTATATTATATACATATAATATTGATTTAAGACGAGACAATCTCATGGCTTTCTAATTTAAATGTCATATGTTTGAGTTTAATTTGAAACAATATATTTCAGGTTGATCAGATGTTTTACCATGACGAGTATTCGGACAGTAAGTTTCCTTTAAATGTATTCGTTGACTGACCGCTGATAAAAAATATTAAATATAAATCAAAATAAAAAAACTGTGTGATAACCATTTCTTTTCACACATGTAGATATTAAATAATTCTATAAGTATTTTTTTTAATCTGTCATGATTTTTATTTTTATTTTATTATGTTCCGTAATCTTATTTTGTTAGGTGGACTGTGGGCATATTATATTGTTGTTACCTCTTTATGGACTTAGCGTGCATCAATCAAAGACACGTTAAACAATTTCTAATTGAAATGATATATCTGAGGTTTAAAAAAAAAATACAGAATATATATATTTTTTTTAAGCAAGCAAAAATTTCATTTTTATTAAATAAGTAATTTTAGGTAATTAACAACTGAAAATATCATATATTACCCTTGTACTTTTAAAAGGTTGTTGTTTTCGAGCAATTGCATTTTTTTTGTGGTGTTTAAGCCCATGGGCTAAAAAAATATATTAACTCGTTTAACTTTAATTAAATTAATATTTTTTAAAAATAAAACATTTATAACCAAACTAATTTTACTTAAAAATCATGCACCTGTTTTAACATGTTATCTAATCCAACCGGCTCATTTTGCTTGCGAGTCAAAACGAACTAAAATATTATATTAAAAACCGCTTCAAAAAATGATACCACTTAAAAGAACTATTTAAAAAAAAATGGAAACCGCTTCAAAAAAGAAAGGAACCGCATACCGTTTGGGAACCGCTCAACCGCGTCAAAGAAACACATGCTTCAAAAAAATAAAATAATATTTATTTTGAAACAATATTGCAAACCGTTTTAAAAAAATTGCAACCGCCTCAAAAATCTCACATACTTAATTATTTATATATTCGCACCGCAAATGGAGTGTCAGGTTGTACCAATGTATATAACATAAATACAACATACAAATAATTCTTTCAAAATCATTTCTTCATACCACATAAAACACGATAACATCACGAAAATATTAAAGAAAAAAAATATAAAATTAAGAACAAATAAATGCATTCCATGAAAAAGGTGTGTTAATTAATTAGGGATTTAATTCCAATTTTGAAAAGAAAAAACAATTTAAAAGTGCAAAATTAGGCTCTAATCAAACAGTGTAATGTTGGTTCATAGCATCAATGTCTAGTCCTCTTAGTTTAGCAAAAGATTCAACTTTGCCCTTAAGTGTATGCAACTCTCTCAGCCTCGCGATCTCGGCTCTTCGTCTGGCTTCGTCCGCCATGACACTAATCTCCCTGAATGTTCCTTGATCTTGAAACATTCGTGGCTCGCCCGACTGGAGCCCGTGCAATGTACGTTGCTCTGTCGCCCATGCCGCCTCACGAGCTTCCCGCCCAAAGTCTTTTTTCGTCGTAAATGCAGTCTGCGAAACCACCAACCAAGTGAGCAGGAAGACAAACAGCTGAATTAAAATTTGATGGTTTGGTTATGAAGCTTCTGATAAACGATTTTATGGTTTGGTTACTTTTATATGTGTATAAAATGACATAGCCAGAATATGCAAATATACATGGTTATAGAAGTCGCTAAGCGCTTGTCGGGCAGCGAGGTACCGCCTAGGTATTAATCAGTGCTAAGCGAATTGAAATTTTTATATGTAATTTTACAAATATATATTATATACACACTTCAAATAATTTAAAAAATAAACTTAAACATACTAAGTAAAGTACTTCAAAGTTCAAACTTAAACACTGAGTTCAAAGTTTAGATATTGATTTCGATGTTAAGTGGCTAGATTCGATGTTTTAGAGACATATTAAAGATTTTGAGTTGGAACCGCCTAGGCGAAAATCAACACAGTAGAGGGGCGCCTAGCACCTAGACGGCCGCCTAGGGTGATTTTTACAACAATGTCAATATAGCCAACTTGATGTTTTCTTATATGACAAATTAAATTTTGATGTAATACTCTTGAATCCAATGCAAGACATACACGTTGACTTTTTTAAAGTCAAACATATTGTCTTTTGACTTTAAATGTTTGAACTTTTGACAGACTAAATAACCACTTACTCTTTTCTCTACAACCAAGCCCCAAGCTCTTCCACTTAGCCCATACTGAACAGCAAACTTGAGAGGATCAAGTAACATGTAAGTCAAGATGTTATACAACCAGATCACACCGGTCCACCCCCATCCGATCTTCCGGATCCCGGCTAGTTCCCACGTGACATAAGCCGATATGATCGACGCCACCTGGAAACATAAAAAAGTTCAAAACACCTATCTGGCATTCATGCTAAAAAGTTATCACAAATTTTACCAGTTGAGCAATAAAAAATGCTGTTACAAGCAAAAGACCGGGCCTTTCGGTGAAAGACCAGCCTCGAGATCGGGTCACAAAGATCAACGCCTGGCTGATGGTGCTGACTTGAAGATAAACAGCCGACGCCATCATATGTGTTAACTCTTTTGACTCGGCTTTGACCGACATGTTACGATGATTCGAGTTGAAATCCTTCACACCGAATGTGTTCTGCATGAGAAACAAGAAAACATGTCAGAATTCGGGTTAACCCGGAAACCGTTTTGAGCTTCGAAAGGGCGTGTGTACCGGGAAGAAGTTAGTTTCATATGCCAACCAGAAGAAAATAACAGTCATTAGGGCCAGGTATGCACCAAGAACCACCCCAGTTGCAAAGATCTCTGTGAGCTTCCAACTGTCGGGAACCGGAGATGGCTTTACTCGATCTTTCGATATTGTCATGATCGTGCCATCGTTGAGGACAGCGATAACTAGTACCATGAACGGAGGGAAATCGAATTTCCAGAAAACACACAGCAACATGAAACCTAGCTGCAACCCTCATACGTCAAATAGTTGCATTAATAAGGGGTCTAAATGAGTCGAGTCGGGTTCAACTACTCGCTTAAATAAAACTTGGTTTGTTTAACTAAAGTTGAGTTCTGCTCTTTAATATTCAAGCTCTTTTTCTAAAGCTTAGCCCATGATAGTTTTTATGCTCAAACACGACTCGTTTAGTATTTATTATATATATAAGCTCAAGTATCAGCTCGGCTCGGCTCATTTATACCCGAGGTCAAACATACACTTACCACAATACGAATAGTGATAGAAACCGCATATATCTGCAGGCAGAAGGAAACCAGAAGTGTTATCAACCCGAAACACAGATATCATCAACATTAGCCCAGTAAACAGGCAAAGATTAATCAACTACCGTGTAATTCTTCATTCTTTGAAAGATGGATCTGCTAGTCAAGACTGCACTAATAATGACACTTAATCCTGGTTCGGTTAGAACGATATCCGAAGCGCTGCGAGCAGCATCAGTCGAATCAGCGACTGCAATCCCGATATCTGCTTTCTTTAGAGCGGGTGCATCGTTCACACCATCACCCGTCATTCCACATATATGCTTACGGGTTTGTAATCTCCTAACTATCTCATACTTATGTTCTGCAACAAACACCGTTACTCATAAACCAGATAAACCTTTTGGTGCATGTGCTTTTGATGTTTAAGTTTATAATCATGATACAGGACTGATTTTAGCACCCCATTTGCAATGCACATAAGATGTATATATGTGTGGGACCTCAAGTGGCAATAGTAAAATTGCACTAAATTTAACGTTATTTTAGTTATTTTGTGAAAGTAACGTTGTGAAAATACTTGAGTCCATCGTCTGAAGCCACAGTTTCAAGTTTATTCCCTGACTTTGGTTTGTTTTCTTTTATATGTAATGTAAAACATGTGAATCCTTACCAGGAAAGACACCGGCAAACCCATCGGCTTTCTCGATGAGTTCATCGACCGGCAAAGCTCCAAACCCGTCTTTACTATCACCGAGCAAAGCCGAAGAAGGGTACATGTTGGTCCCCATTCCTAGCCGTCTTCCGGTTTCTTTGCCAATGGCCAGCTGATCGCCTGCAATCATAATTCAACCATAATGTAACCAGGCTTAACATGAATCAAGAATAGTTAGTTAAAAAACTGAAATTGTAACCAAGTACCCGTTATCATCTTAACGCTCACACCAAGATCTAAAGCTCTCCTAATCGTTTCTGCACTATCATGTCGAGGCGGGTCAAAGAGCGGAAGAAGACCCACAAACTCCCACGGGCCACCCGGGCTATCTTTTGTTCCTGCTGGCACTTCCTGAATCAACAACCAAGTAGTTTATAGTTAAAAAAGAAGTCAAGAGGTTAACCATTGAACGATGCTGAATCAGTACGGTTGCATCACCTGGCGAGCCACTCCCAGGGACCGAAGCCCCCGCTCTGCAAACTTGTCGATGATCGAATGTACCTTTTTCTCGATCTCAGATTTGTTATGTGCAAGATTGAGTATCTGCACAATGTTATTAAATGGTTCATTGATATAAAGTTTTAAACTTTAGGCATACTTTTAGATCATTGTTAATGTATACAGTATACCTGCTCGGGTGCACCTTTGCTAACTCTATGCATTTTACCAATTTTGTCTATGTATGTTAGCGCGGTCCTCTTGTCGGTTGGATTGAACGGTAGGAAATGAACCTCTCGAATCCCAGCTCGAGCCTAAAATTGTCGAATCAAAATCAAATAACTCATTTATAAACATTTTTTGTTTATCAGTACATAACAGATCTGTTACAAGTGAGATTACACTGACATAACAACCTCTGTTCAAGAGTTAACAAAAGAAACCAACAATAGTACCTCTTTGGGGTCTCCAAGCATAGCAACGATGGCGCCATCAATCGCATCCTGGTTCTCGAGCCGTGATGCCCGGGCAGCCAGTAACACGACCGTATCCTTGTCGACATCTTTCGCAAAGACCTCGATCATGTTTTTGTCAACTGTAAGCTTGTTAAGTGTCAATGTACCGGTTTTGTCACTACAAAGTACATCCATCCCCGCCATTTCTTCTATCGCGGTCATTCTTTTCGTGATCGCTCCCTGTTCAAGTTATGTTCAAGTAAACAAATGATAGAGCACCAACAAGGCCAGCTCAACCATTTTTTGGGGCCTAAGCAGAATAAAATGCTGGACCCTTCACTAACAGTTTTGTTAAAAATTCTCCACATTTTATCTGAATTGATACCGACAATAAAAAACTAAAAGTTTATATATGGTGGATTTAAAAAAATTGTTTAAATTTACATGTAAAAATGTTTAGATTAAATTCGTTTTTCTAGCTTTTTAAAGGCAAATTCTTTAATAAAATGCTCATAATCTAATTTTTTTTCAAAAAAAAAAATCAATTAAAGATTAAAAAGATTTTATGTGAGCCTTTGTTGTTTGATATAATTTTTCAGAACCCACAAGCTTAAAAAAGCACACAGACTTAAAAAAACACTACATATGAAGAATTTTTATAAATCGAAGGCCCTAAGCCTTTGCTTGGTTGCTTGGCCCATTGGGCTGACCCTGAGCACAAATCGTTAACTAGAGGTGAACAAAAAAACCTGTTCGAGTCTACAAACCGGTGTTTAGTTGATCTCAAACCGATTCCAGCCAAACCGGTCCGAACCGCCGGTTTGGCATAGGTTCGAGATTTTGGCTTTAATACCGTTTTACAAACCAACCCGAACCGGTTTCAAAACCCACCAAACCGTTTTCAACCCCGGTTTCAAGCTCTTCAAACTGGTTCCTATAGATTTGGCATCCCCTTCTCTCAAACCGGTTTCCAAACCGAATCGGTTTCACCTCAAACTGGTTTAGGACCATCATTGGCCAAACCAAACATGTTCCAACCAGTTTCCAAACCAAATGCAATTGCCATTTTTTATAGAAAAATAAGAAGAATTCCGTAACTTGTAAAATTACATTTTTTTTTTCAAGTATAGGATTTTAAAACATTATGTATAATGCTTTCAATATGTAATTTTGCAAATTAAGAGGAAATGTATGAAACTGCACGGTCCAAACACGCTCGTTAAGTTTAGACTTCACTCGGTTTACCTGTTGGGACAAACGATGTGAACCGATGGCCATGGTAACCGAAAGAACGGTTGGCATAGCGATCGGGATCCCGCCAATAAGTAGAACAAGAAGGTTATCAATTCCAACTCGATATTTCCTCCCATGAATGCCATATATCACAATAATCTCGATGATCATACCAATAGCAATTGAACAAATGCAAAAGTTTCCAATTGACGTTAATACCTACCAAAAAGAAGTATAATCTGTTAACTTAAACCCTAAACCTTAAACCCGAAAGTCGAATTTAATCATGCTAGAGACACATACCTTCTGAAAGTGTCCAACATGAGTCGTGTTTTCGACAAGATGAGCCGCTTTACCAAAGAATGTATGAACTCCGGTTGCAATTACAATGGCTTCAATTTCTCCTTGTTTACAAGTAGAACCCGAGTAAACGCCGTCTCCCGGGTTCTTTGTTACCGGAAGTGATTCTCCGGTGAGTGCAGACTGTGAATATTTATTCAAGATGGTTAGAAAAGTTAAGTTTAGTGTGAAATATAGAGGCGGTCATTTTTTATGCATTTACTTGTAATTGTGTTAATTTTAGGGCTGTAAACGAACCGAATGAACACGAAATAGCTCTTGTTCATGTTTGTTCGTTTAACTTTTAACTTGTTTACAAATGGTTCATGGACGCTAACCGAACGGAAATTCTTGTTGGTGTTCATTCATTAAGGAAATGAACGTTAACGAACACATATTATTTAAACAATAAAAATCAACTTTCTTAATAAAACATTATGGATAATCATTTATATAAATATAAAGTTGAATATTATGTTATTAAACTAAAAATAGCTTCTAAAAATTTTAAGAATATACAATACATTAAAGGAATATATATAATAAATGTTCCTAAACGAACACATTATCGAACGTTTATGAACACAAATAAACAAACACGACCTCTGTTCATGTTCGTTCATTTATTAAACGAACGAACATAGACAAGCTTTCCGCCAAACGGTTCACGAACTGTTCATAAAACATTTAGTTTGTTTACAGCCCTAGTTAATTTGGGTACTTTTAAACTCAAATTTGTAAGATGGATTGAATAGGCGCTTGCATATGCTCAAGCAAGGCCCGTTTATATCGAGAGAAGGCTTGTTTTGAGCTCTACAAATTTATTTTTAAGAATTCAAAAGGATAACCTATATAGGGTTCATTGTAAGGTATTAAATGTACGAGACTTTTCCTATATCGGTAGTATGAGCAATTGATGAGGGGTTCATAAGCCAAATGTGCTCTCTCACCCATCAGACTAGTATTTTGGGTTGAGTTATTCCGTTTGGTTTGTAACTGTGGTATCGGAGCCAATTCGGGAGTGAGGGCTCACGGTATGGTGGCTTGGAAGGAGTCAGACGTGACCAGTGTGGTTGTGACCAGCAAGGACGTTGGCCCTTAAGGATGGTTGATTGTCATGGATCGAAACAATTGAAAGGTATGAGCTTGTCCTACATCAGTTGTATGTGCAATTGATAAGGGGTTTATAGCCAAATGAGTTAGTTCTTTATGCAATATAAGTAAAAAAAAAAATTGTTTCTAGTCATTAATCTGTTTTAATCAATTTAAGCCTAAATTCATTTATAGAAAGAAAGGTACCTGATCAATCTTGAGAGGATCACCTTCTAAAAGTCTGGCATCAGCAGGAACAATATCTCCTAATTTGATACTGATAATATCACCTGGAACCAACAAAGATGCATCTTCTTCACTCCATTTTCCATCACGAAGAACCTGAACCACAAGATTATATTTCAGAATCTGAATCAAGATTTATAATCTTGAAAAAACACAACTAATTTTTTGTTTTTGATTGGCTAAATTTTAGGATCACTGACGGATTACTACATTATTATCGTGCCATCAGCAGTACCACCCGATCATATCCGCCACCAAATCACCAGTTATGCATGAAACTCAATACTTTAAGAAAACTCAATACTTTAAGAAAACTCTCTTGTGGGATTCGAACCCATGATCATTTGGTTCCTGAACCTTATTCCACCATCAAGATATCGCTAGACTGTAATGTCTTTAGAAAAAACACAATTAATTGAGTATATGGAGTTGATATGAAACTTATTGAAACCTTAGCTTTTGGTGCTAAACGAGCCATTAATGCAGCTGCTGCATTTCCTGCGTTGTTTTCTTCTATAAAACTTATTGTTGAATTTATAAGGAGTAATATGATGATCCCCACAAAGTCATGATAATCAGTGGGTTTGCCCTGAATTAAATCAAGAGTCATATGATCATAAAAATTAGTGTAGATTTAACATGACCCGTTAATCAAACACAAGTCAACAAGAATTACATGAGTTGACATAATTCACAATGTTAAAAACATATCTAAATGGGTTCTACTCACACTCATAACAAGATTAACTAAGGGTCATAATATTCACACACCTATCCCACACCTCCTATACGTCTCGGAGGAGGGTATAGGAGACGTATAGGAAGGTAATCATTGTTTGTCAGAATTTGTTATTGTCAATAATTAGACTCATATACGTCTCGTATAGGTTTATACACGTCGTATAGGTCATATACGCGGCGTATACGCTCATATACGCGGCGTATACGTGACCAATCATTATCAAATCATTGGATGTCAAGGGGGACTGTATGTCTCGTATAGGTCTATACAAGACGTATAAGGTCGGTGGGATGTTAAAATAAAAAATGTTAAGTGTGTGAATAACAAGTCACTTAACTAATTATAATAAATTGATCAAAAGGTCGTGTTCATGTTAAGTTTATCAAAATGATGTTAGTTTATACTTTTATGAATATTACGTATATTATGATTAAATATAGTTTGTATATTCTGATGACTCTTAATTAATATTGTTTAACTTGGTGAATTGTGTCAATAATTATGTTTACGTGCTATGTTGCGTCTTGTGTTATTAAACTGGTTACATTTAATCATGTTAAACATGTCGTGTGTAGAATGTCTTCTATTTTAACGTTTAAAAAAATAAGACGTTTAGCTAAACATATGGTGTTCAGGTTCAATAATCGTATCAGCCGTGCCGTGTCGAATGTCAAGTATGACCCGACACTTTTTGGCTGTAAAAAAGATTCAGAATTTACCCCTCCACGTGCAAGGGCAATAGACATGATAGCTGCAGCTTCCATCACCCATGAGAGTGGATTCCACATAAATCCCAAAAATTTCAAAATTTTACTTTCCTGTGTAACAAAATACAAAACTTCATTAAAAAACTAACAAAAAAACTAACACTTATAGCTCAAAAAATCATTAAAAATACCTTTTTTTCTTCAAGTTTATTGTACCCAAACAAATCCAATCGCTCTTGAACTTCACTAGAATTCAAACCATCTCTTGTACATTTCAGGTGTTGAAACACTTCTTCTAATGGTGCATTCTCCTACAACAAACAATCATCAAGTTTGCATCTTTCGCGCGATTAAACCATAAAAAATCAATTTTTTGTTATTATAAAGCTTAGATATACCAAGTCGATGGCTTCTCGGATGACTGCACTGAGAGCAATTGACATGTCATCCATCTTTTCGGCTTTGATTTCACTCTATGATCTGCACTGTTATGCAAACTAGCTTAGATGAACACAATTCAAATCTTTGATGTTTTTTGATATCATATTATTGTGATCCGTGATTGTCATTCGTGTTAGTTATTATAATTGTAATCAAGCAAAAAAAAAATGATACAACTCATATAAATTACAGATATTTAGATACCTGAAAAAAACTTAAGATTAAGATGCGAAAAATACTATCTGAATTTGTTTACATGAAAAGTTGAAATCTAATGAAAATGTTTAACAAACTTCGAGCAACATTGAATCAAAGAATTCATGTGTGTTTTTGTGCATGCTTGTATTGAAGGAGGCCAACTATATATACAGACATATCGTTCTTGCTTTTATCTCATTCATTCACAATTTAATTTATTTTTTAATTTATAAAATGAATTTTAAGTGCTTAATTATTAGGACAAAAAAAGGGACCAGGACACCCATTTTCTAAATATTATTGATACATATTTTTTTGAAAATTATTAATTAAAAATTTATATTAAATTAGTTTAATTTTATTTTTAACTTATATAGTGTAGCGTGACAAGTGGCCGTACATGTACTTGTTTATTGTTGGAAGCCGGCAAAGTGAGCAGAGACCGGCAACCGACCGGTTCGAATTAAGCCTGTTTTGAATGTTAGTAAACTTGGCGCCATATGACAACCTTAGAATATAACGATTTTTTTCGGGGATTACTATATTTTTTTTGTCATATATTAAATAAGAGGATATCTTCTTTTTTTTTTTTAACGGCCAACTAATCAACTGTCGGGTACTCCATATGTGACCCTTAATGGCTAAAGAATGTTCAAGCTGGCCACTAGTTCAGACGGACGGAGCCCCTAGCCCACCAGCCACCACTTCCCGGAGAAAACCCGACCTAAGCACCCGCCCAAAGGCACGACAGTGGAAGGTCGTTAAAACCGGGTGGGATCAAGAATCGAACCCAGGACATGGGTCTTCTATCACTTCCCTAATACCTCCATCTTATCACTAGCACTAGACATCATTGGTAAATTGCAATTTTCGTACATGAATTTTTATCAAATATGAGTTTTCTATCTTAAGTTATAAAAATGACATTTGTGTTCTTGTGCTTTCAATTTCTGTCAATTTCCGTTCCTTGCTGATGTAAAAGATATCACTAGTCATTAAGACCACTCGGAGTCGTATCACTTTTCCTCACTTTTCCCCGTTGCCACATCAGCTTTTCCCACTTTTCCCCATTTTACATGGTGTCGTCTCACTTTTTCCCACATCACTTTTCCCCCTTTTCCCCACATATTTTTTCCCTCCAACGGTCGTTTTTTCACCTCCCCACGTTCGGCCTCATTCGGTGAGCACACCCCGATTTCCCCCACCCCATTTCCGGGGGGGGGCGGTGTTCCCATCCTTCCCCGAATTGGTGAAAGCCTCCCCGGCTCTTCCCATCCTTCCACTCCGAGTGGCCTAACCCAATTCAATACTCTTGTATATTAAAACTTAAAAGCAGTTACACTTTTTAATTGATTATAAAAATTATAAAATGTGCAGATATCAGTAACTCCTGGTAGTATAAGAAAAGTTTAACTAAAATAAGAAAATCTTAAAAATTACAAAATATAAGGTACCTTAAATTTTAAAGTTTTTATCACATATTTTTTAGTAATAAAAATGCGTTAATATATTTAAAAGTTTGAGACGATGTATTGTGAAAACATATATGAATATACTTATGAGCATCATAGTTATTTAAAAAAAATAATTAGTTAATTCAGGCATTGATAAACATAAAAATATAAAATAATAACTCTTAGGTTTATATTCTATAAACAAATCCAAACAAAA
The DNA here is from genome assembly GCA_009363875.1 of Mikania micrantha. Classification (NCBI taxonomy): domain Eukaryota; kingdom Viridiplantae; phylum Streptophyta; class Magnoliopsida; order Asterales; family Asteraceae; genus Mikania; species Mikania micrantha. The sequence continues at coordinate 3,402,386 of CM018683.1, read as the reverse complement.
ATACATACTCGTGAAATCCAACTACTACATAACGAAAGAACACTTCAAAAGTTTTCTTGTCACATTATACGAATATTTGACGTTCAAAATCGTTGAATTATTCAAATATAGATGCATTTTAATGTAATTTTTTTTGGGAGTTTAGCTTTCTTTCGTCTCTATGCTTTTAACAAGTAATAATCATTGTGGATCACCATCAATAAAATTGAATTTTACATAAAAGGAACAAGAAAGTAATCAAAGGACAATTGGGTCAGTGACAAAAATAACCAGGCATATTCCAAACTATGTTAATCTAGCAAAATGACTAGCAAGCTGCGTCCGTAGAATACGATTAAAACATGTGTGTTATGGCTTGACAGTAGGATTAAAACCCGTATGTTGTGACTTGGCGGTACAACTAAAAAACATATGAAGTCATGATGGTTTGGTCATGAAGAGACGGGGCAATAGGATTAAACTCGTATGTTGTGTGACTTATGTCTTGACGGTATCATTAAAAAAATTTATGAAATATTGAAACGTGAATTGAAGACACTATGATGTGACATATGTTTCAGTATAAGTATTTTTAAAAAGTAAATTGATTGAAAAAAATATCAAAAGAGTCAAAGCAACATTGCATGATGCAACGTGTTTACAAACTTCATTACGCTCGTTGAGTGATTGACATTAGCGTGATTAGTGTACAAAAGAAAACATATAAAGTTCTAGCAACTCAGTTATAGAGATCAAATATAGTAAAAACACAGTCATATAACGATATTGATCATTTTTCATAATACCAACATGGTATCATCAGTCGATACAACTCACAATTCTAAGTTTAAAAAGTTTTAAAAGTCAGAGATGTGTATGAAATGAAAATGAGTTTCTATATGTCATTCACTGATTTCATCTAAAATCCAACATAAGCGAGGCCTCAACTAACTGTTGTCTGAGTTAACTACTACCTAATCTAGTATACGAGTATAGTAACAAATTGATTGTTGTATCATGTAAGAAGGATCAGATCACTCAACTAACATCCATGTGTTCAATAACCTCAAAATGCATCTGCATATTAGCCAGCTTGTCTCTGAAATAAAACCGTTCACATAAACCAAGTTTCCCTCCACTCTTTCGCGATTCAACATCAAGCAGATTGACCATTGTGTCCTTTTCCTCCCTGATCCAAACCCGCATGCTATCCCGCCACTGTCTTGGTGTTCCATGAAGCACAAAACGAATCCCCGAGGCTCTTTCTGAAACACCTTTAGAGAGCCTTTCTATAACATCTTTATCAGTAATGTATGCACCACTGGTGTTCAATCCAACATCCACATAATGAATTTCGGTTATGCTATTTAAAAGGCTTTCTTTTGAAGTTGGAATGATATCGGTCTCATGTTGGGAGGAAACTATGTTTGGCTTTGATTCAGAGAAGGCAAGCTCGGTAACTAGCTGGTTAAGTACAGTTCCGCCCTTGCTAAATCCAAACAGTAATGTTTTCGGTTGAGAAAAACATGAGCCAATGGCTTCACTGCCACACGGTTCTTCGTTTATACTTGAAAGGGTATTTTTAACCTGAAAGTGATTACAAGAAGATAAAAAGATCCCACAATTAAAAGTAGAGGCGACAAGATGGGCAGGTTGGTCCATTTGTGTAGCATGTCAAAAGAAGCTAGGTTAGATTGGGTTGACCCTGAAAATTTTTGTAAAATATCAAGTAAATCTGTGGAAATAACTATTGCAAAAACAGTATATTAAGAATGCATCTAAAATCTTTGAACAAGCATGATTTAGGAGGTTGTATGCAAGTAAGCATCACACTTCGGATGATATTCAATCTGTTTGACCCGTTCCCTTTTTATCCCTGTTTTTAAGTGATCCATTTTGATATAAAACACAACCAAAAGCGACCCATTTACAAACCAGATGTAATAAATCAGAAAATCAAAACTTTTGAAGTTCTTTTATTACCTCCTTGAGACAGCTTGACAACAGTGAAATGGTGGATGTTGAAGCAGAATCTCCAGTGGGGTCGTATGATTTGGGTTCACCCCACTGGTTTACTGATGGGATGAAGTCCTTATAAACAGCAAACGGTCCATTAAACTTAGAAGCTTCAATGACCCAAATATTACAATTTTCACTAAGTTTTGAAACAATAATTTCAGCAATCGTTTCAAGATTCGATAGTTTTTCAACCACTGGATTCCCTGTTCCTCTGACTCTGTCACCATTGAAGAATATAGCATTCATAGAAGGTACCTGCACATCTCAAGTAACATAAAACATACAATGGTTAGCTTATGTCTAAGGATTCACTGGAAAACTAATCATAATGCAACCTTTGTTTGCCTTTTAATTGCTCTGAAATTGGTTCATAAAAGTATGCAGTGTGGCATAAAACAAAGAAAAACAAAGGGGGCTTCTTGAAGACTTACAATTGGCTTTTGGGAAGAGGTTGATATACAAAGAGATGCTGCAACTCTGTAACAACTTCTGCTACCTGGAAACAAAGGAACTTTTAATGTTCCACTCCAACGGCCCATGACTGCTTCACCTGCTACATGATATTATTAGACACCGATCCTCATCTACAAGTTTTTTAGTATTTTTGCACTGTTGTTGGTTAATAAATTTCTTTTAGTATTTTATAATAGAAGAGGCATCCATTAATGGACCACGGATTCATAGCCCAACACCACCCAATTTTCTCTGGGTCACGCGATTTACTTCCCTCATGTTAGCTGTGGAACCGGTCAGTGAGGGGCACCTAATGGTGGCGCTCACAGTTTTTTTTTTAAATGGACTACTATCAATGTTCATTAGAAGACCCTTTAGTATTTTGCTAATTGCTATCATCACTTAACAAGAACATTTCATTTCAAGAGGGAGCCGCAATAGTAAACGCTTGAGTTCCTCAAGTTCAAATCCAGCTTCTACTGGCTTTCTGCCTTTACCGTTTGAAGGCCACTTGCCTAACATTTTTTACCTTATCTCATTGGTTGGCAGTAGGGCTGTAAACGAACCGAACATTCAGCGAACCGTTCGTGAACCGTTCGGCTGGAAGTTCGTTTATGTTCGTTCGTTTAATAAATGAACGAACATGAACAAAGGTCGTGTTCGTTCATTTGTGTTCGTGAACGTTCGGTAACATGTTCGTTTACGTTCGTTTATGTTCGGTTAAGTTCATTTATTATATTTAGTCATTAAATGTGTTGTATATTTTTAAATTTTTTATTTTTAGTTTAATACCATAATATTTGAGTTATTTTTAGTTTAATACTATAATATTGTAATTTATTTATTTATAAATGATTATCTACAAAGGTTTAAATTAAGAATGTTGATTTTTATTGTTTAAATAATATTTGTTCGTGAACCGTTCGTGAACAAGCTAAATTCTTTAATGAACGAACAAGAACAAGAATTTTGTTTGGTTAGCGTTTGTGAACCGTTCGTAAACAAGTTAAAAGTTAAACGAACGAACACGAACAAGGGCTCGTTCGTGTTCGTTCGGTTCGTTTACAGCCCTAGTTGGCAGGCTTAAATGGTTCAGTTTGGTTATTTTTTTTGAACGGCTAAGTTTTGGATAACTGACGGATCACTGGAGTATTATCGTGCCATCAGCAGTACCACCCCATCATATCCACCACCAAATCACCAGTTCTCGAGGAAACTCAAAACTTTGAGAAAAACCTCTTGTGGGATTCGAACACAAGATCATTTGTTTCATGAGTCTTATCCCACTACCAAGATACCGCTAGGTTGTAATGCCTTTGGTGTAAAGTTTGGTTATAAAAAATAAAAAATGTAACATTTCATTTGTATAGTATAATCGAACATGAACAATATAGTATAAAAATGGACATTTTTTAACACCATTGAACAATATAAACGAACATGAACACTATTGAACAAACATAAACAAACACAATTGAACAAGTATAATCGAGCACAAACGACAAGTCTCTTAAATGTAAATACATATCATTCGTAAATTAGTCTGTTAACCGAACAAAAACTAACATTACATAGTTAACGAACATAAACGAACATTAACGAACACAAATAAACGAACGTAAATAAACGAACATAACCAAACTGTTCATAAACATAAATAAACGAACACAGGGTGTGTTCATTTTCGTTCATTTAATTAAATGAACACAGATTTTATGTTCGTGTTCGTTCATTTATTAAATAAACGAACATAAACGAACTTCTTACCGAACAGTTCACGAACTGTCCTGTTCGTTTACCGGCCTAGTCTGTGGAATCACTATAGCAATTTTTCAAAATACTTAGCAATCTCATTGCTTTTAGTACATACAAACACGTAGTAATTGGTATGCATGAATTAACACGAAACGAAATGAGTCACTACACTAAGGAATATAATGTTTATAAAGGGTAACTGTAGGATCAAATGACAATTTCTCTAATTGACTATAATCAATCACAATTAGTACAAATCAATAACGGTAATAACAAATTAAAGCAAGACTACATCAAGTAAAACTTTAAAATCGATATCAGCAACCGTTCAAAAACTAATTACGAATCAACAAGCACAGAATCACCAACAAAATTAACCTAAATTCATAAACGAGCACCGATTAAACCCTAAACACATACAAGCAGAAATTAACTGAAGGAGAGATTATTACCAGAGAAGTTTCAGCAGAAGAATCACGGGTCGGATCGATGTGGAACCGTTAACAAAGATCGCGTGCTCGAAGCAAGATTTTCAGAAACTCTGTAGAGTTTATCATCCTTCGTTATGATTGGGTTTAGCCCTGAAACGGAACGACACCATGGTTGAAAATATATATTGTTTTCTACATTTCTTTTTGTCAAACAAAAACTTAATTTTTTTTATTTTTTTGAACGAACAACTAATCAACTGTCTGTTACTTCGTACGTGGCCCTCAACAGCTAAAGGATGCCAAAGCTGGCCACTAGTCCAGATGGACGGAACCCCTAGCCGGCTAGCCCACCAGCCACCGATTCCCAGGAAAAATTCGACTCAAGCATCCGCTCAAAGGCACGACGGTGGAAGACCGGTAAAACCGGATGGGATCAAGAATCGAACCCATGACCTAGGTCTCCTGTCACTTCCCCCATACCTCCATCTTACCACTAAGACAAGACATCATTGGCCAAAAACTTAATTGATAATTTGTTAAAAAGAATTAGAGGTTGTCTCATATGTAAAGAAAAAAGCTTTTAACTTTGTGCCACCAATATTTAGGGACTTCAAATTTTTTTTAGTATTTTTAACAGCTATATTATCTTACTCATACTCCCAAACTACATCCTAATATTCCATCATTTTCTTCTAAGAGGCAATGTCTCTACCAAATGGGATAGTCTCCCATTGTCTTTTGAGGTTTTTTTGTTGTAACGAATTATGATCTCTGAAAAAAAATTGTTTTAATTTTTGTAATTAATCTACATATTTTGTTTCTGATTTTTCTTTTTTATATCTTTCTCCTTCATAATTATCTATACTTTCTACATCATAAGCTCGGATAAACGATGAGAGTTTTTATGTACAGTAGAAAAAAATCACAATTTATCACCTCGCTTTGGGTCACCAAAAAGCTTGAGTCCGCCCTGAGTATCTCAAGTGTTCAAATTAAGTCATCAAAAGTTTTTTTGTCTTTTTAAAGTCACTCAATTTTTCACTAAATGTTTCAATGGTTTGTAATTTTTTATAAGTATTTAATTTTTTTAAAATTAACAGAGACAAATGAAACATATATGAATATTTATTTATAATAAATGAATTTTTTTCTAATAAACTTGAAATAAGATGTAATCGTGAATAAAAAAAATTTACGAATTAATAACAAAGTTTCAAAATTGTTAAATTTAATTTAAATTAAGACAAAATAATACTTAAATAATTATAAATATTCATATATGTTTCATTTGCCTATATAAATTTTAAAAAATTTAAATATCTATAAAAAAAATACACATGATTGAACACTTAGTGAGAGTAAAGTGATTTTAAAGAGACAAACATTTCTTTTGACAAATTATTTGGAACACTTGATAAATTTAGTTACTATTCTACAAAGTTATCTCTTTAATGATTTACGAACTTTGATTGATTAATATGTAATTTCAAGTCTGAATAGTTAAGATTTTCTATCTTAATGTTACTTTTTAATAATTTAAACCTGAAGTTACTTTTTTTAAGAGTCTATAAATTACTATATATATTAGAATGCAAACATAAGGAATAGTAAAGTTTAATGTGTTTATATTATTACCACATACTTAAATGTTTTAAAAATTACTATATATATATATATATATATATATATATATATATATATATATATTAAAAGTGATGAAAAATAAATAGTAAAAATACATATATATATATATATATATATTATATAGTGAGTCGGTCTCATTGCTAACTATTACATATTTATACATACATACATACATACATATTATATTATTTAGGTGTCTGATCCTTGTAGTGACAGTTTGCAAATTTAGACTTGAACCATCATAAATTTTTAACTTTAAAAAGTAGTAAACAAATATAAGAGTATTAAATTTAAAAGTTTTACTTAGAGATTTAGGTTTTTCTTTTGAATCAAACGATTGGTTGCCGGTGAAATGGATTTTGTGAGTGATTTTTTTCCATTATTTTTATAACATATTTGTGAGGATTTTGTATGATTTTATGAAAAAAATTGTATAGAGTTCGCGATGAGATATTTGCTTTTGTTATATAAATTATGCTTTTGTAAATGATATAAAATACATATTTTCTCGAGACTGTACTGTAATAGCCGGCTGCAACACGCGGGCTAATAAACCTAGTTATCAACTTATTAGCAATTTAGCAAAGAGTTCCTTAGTTTTTTTGAATTAATAAACTACAAACCACTTTTATCTTCTAGAAGGGAAAGAAACGGTACGGCGCAAATAAAAAATTACGCCATAATATTTATATCTTTGCTGCTAATATTTGAATTATTAAACTTTAAATTAATAACTATTGTTGTTCTCGAAAGGATTTACGTTACTAAATTCAGAAATTTAAAAAACCCCTAATTAAGCACAGAACATTTCTGAATAATTAAGTTAGAGATTTTTTTTTATATTGAGTTTGTTTTTAAGTTAGATGAAATATAGATGATATGATTATCAAAAGAGATTTTATTTAAAATGCGTCAGTCAATCGACTATTATCAATTTATCGTTCAAATAACAAGTTTAATAAATATTATATATATAGTAAGCCCCACCTTCTGGAAATAAAACGAGATATAACAAAGATTTAATTGTCACGTACTTCACATAATAAAATACCACTTTAATTGTAACGTACTTCACATAATAAATATATATACACACACATACATGAGAAATATAAAACAAAAAGTATTTTGTGCCTAAGAAAGATAAGAATGATTTTTTAAATCTTAAAAACCGATCCAAACGAACTCCGATTAAACTCGTTTCGATGACATTAGAACCGTCTCATCGAACCCTACAATATTAGATTTTAAGTTTTTCTTTTAACAACTAGATTTAGATTTTAGGTTTTAATGTTTGGTTTTTAGCTTTTAAGTTGTATCTTTATGTTAAAGATTTGTTTTTAAAGTTTTGAGTTACCATTAGGGTTTATTGTTTATGATTTAATGTTTGAGTTTTAGGGTTCGACAAGCCGATTCCAATGATGCAAAAATGAATTTAATCGAGGTCTGTTTGAGTCGGTTTTTGAGTTTTTAAAATCATTTTTAGCCTTCTTAGGCAAAACAGACTTTTTAGAAAAACCTTACCATATATACATATATATATATATAAGAAAAAAAGGGTGTCGATATTCTTACACCCTCTACGGACACTGGACAATCCGTACAAGCATATACAGGCCTTATAGCACACCCAATTCAGCCAATACATCGATCGTACAAGTCTATACGGTCGTACATGGTAGGCGAGATCAGAGTACGAGCGAATTTAAGACCCTCCGGTGTGCCGGGTGAAGGGGCGTGGGTGGGGCACCACTGGGCGTGGCACACCGCCCCCCATGGGGCGTGACTGGGGCGTGAACGGCTCACGGTGAGCAGAGCCACGGGCGTGGGGAAGGGTGGGGGGTTGGGTTTCGACCGTTGGCACTTGTGTGAGTAAAAAAAAAAAAAAAATTAAATAAAACCTATATATAAAATCATCACAATCCATCCAATATTCACACACACTCTCTAAAAACTTCACACCCCACAAAAAAAAATAAACAAAAAAGTAGTATTTTTATAAAAATGGAGTTTATACGGGAAGATGACGATTTTAGCGAAGGAGAAGATTTTTTAATCGAAGCCGCACAACTTACTCTCGACATCATCAGAGAACAAGTTGAAAGACCTGTTCTAACTAGAAGAGCACGGATTAATCGAGATCGTCTTGGAGCTCACGAACGTCTTGTTGAAGATTATTTTTCAGAAAATCCGAAATACCCCGAACATTTATTTCGGCGTCGGTTTCGTATGAGTCGAAATCTTTTTTCACGAGTGAGTAATGATTTGGAACAAAAGTATGACTTTTTCCAACAACGGTGCGACGGAAGAGGAAAGATCGGGTTTTCTGGTCTTCAAAAGTGTACTTCTGCAATACGGCAACTAGCCTACGGCACTAGCAGCGATTCTTTTGATGAGTATTTACAGATGTCTGAGCGAATGGGGCGGGAATGTGTTTATAAATTTTGTAAAGGCGTAATTAGATTGTACGCGAAAAAATACTTGAGGAAACCAAATTCATATGACATCCAACAGATTTACACGTTTCATGAAGAAGTTCATGGTTTACCCGGTATGTTAGGTAGTCTCGACTGCACCCATTGGGAATGGGACAATTGTCCAATAGCTTGGCGAGGTCAATTCCAACGAGGCGATCATCCAAGACCGACTTTTATGCTAGAAGCTGTTGCGTCTCAAGATCTTTGGATATGGCATGCCTTCTTTGGTGCATCGGGATCGAACAATGATATAAATGTTCTAGATCAGTCGCCGATTTACAACGATCTTATTGAAGGCAAGGCACCCGGGCAGCAGTTTATTTGCAATGACACAACATACAAATACGGGTATTATCTAGTCGATGGTATTTATCCACAATGGGCTACTTTCGTGAAATCGTTTACATCCCGACAAACTGACGATGAAAAACGTCTGTATTTCCAGAATCGTCAAGAGGGTGCAAGAAAGGATATTGAACGAGCATTCGGAGTTTTAAAGAAAAGTGGCACATGATTCAACACCCTGCTAGAGCATGGAAGCCAAGTCGTATCAGAAACGCGTTATACGCATGTGTGATACTACACAACATGATAATTGAAGACAACGGTCGAGCGATATGTGAATTTTATGAAGAAGACGATCCGAATTTGTTGGAGCATGTGGAGATCAACGAGGAAGAAAAACAAGCAAACCGTCGAATGCTTCGCAACGAGGATACACATGCGAACCTCAAAGCCGATTTGATTGAACATTTATGGAAAAATCGTTTTTATTAGTTTGTATTTTTTTTTAATTTTTTTTATTAGTTTGTATTTTTTTTATTAGTTCGTATTTTTTTTTTAATTTATTTTATTAGTTTGTAATTTTTTGATTAATTTGTAATTTGTTTTTATTAATTATATCTAAAATTAAATTAAAAAGGAATGATGACGTGGAGTGAGTGGGGTAATGGGACATTTCCACCAAAATGGTGGGATGAGTGGTTGTGGTGAGTGCTTATGTGGCGCCTACGTGGCGCACACGTGGAGTGATTGGGGCGCCTTGGCACACCCAATAGTCTAAGGGGAAATACAGATCATGTAGGTTTGTAGGGATCGTATAGTTCCCTCTGCATGATGGCTACCGGAGTCTAGAACAGGGTTGAAAAGTCAATCAGCTTCTAGAAACTAATGTCAAGATTTTTCAACCATATAGACACATACATAAAACTTATATCTCCGTCTCCTACGCTCATATAGGTTATCAAAACCCTAGCTATGTCAGCTTCTGATCTATCCTTTCTTGATTCAATTCAAAACCCTCTTCTTCATGATTCCGAATTCACTGAGCTTTTCCCGTCGGCGAGTACTCTACCGGCGGTAACTTTCGAGGGAACCTCAGAAACGGCAAAGAATGAAGAAATGAACGCGGCAGATGAGACTCAAGCGCCGCCGAAGTGGCGGAAGTATCGCGGCGTCAGGAGGCGGCCGTGGGGGAAGTTCGCGGCGGAGATAAGAGATCCGGCGAAGCGTGGTGCTCGGATATGGCTGGGAACCTATGAGTCACCGGAGGATGCGGCTATTGCGTACGATAAAGCAGCTTATAAGATTCGTGGGTCTCGAGCTATGCTTAATTTCCCGCATCTGATCGGCGCCAACATGACGGAGCCGGTGAGGGTGGTTGCCCGGCGGAGGACGACGGAGGATGTGTCTCCGATGTCATTGCCGTTGGATGATGATCGTTTAAAGCGATCTAGAACAAGCACGGATGATCCCACGACGGTGGATGATCGTATTATACCAGATTAAATAATAATTTAAAAATATGTCCAAGTTATTTGTTATTTGTGAAAGTTCTTTGTTTGTTTTTAAATACAAATGTTATTAAATTAGTACAATGTTATTCTTATCACCATGTGTAGGGTTAACTGTTCGGGTCGTGTTAAGCCAAACAATAAAACTATAGTATCTAATTTATCGATATTAGTCCATTGATTTTTCATTCAGTTTCTTAGAATGTAAATTTTTTTTAACAAACAAAGACCTAAATGTTTAACATGATATGTGAGTAAGAGGATGAGTACCTTAAAAGAGAGTTACATCTCAACCTAATGATCTTTAAGATTCTTGAATTCATCTGTTATGGATTCCGATTCAAAGCTAAGGATGTAATCGAGCTCGTCAATTTTCGAGCCATGTCGAGCCAAAAAATATTTCAAGCCAAAATTTCGAGCTCGTAAAAAATCTCGAGACTCAAATCGAGCCATGAGACGGATCGTTTCCTTTTTTAATCTTTCTCTACTTTACACATATATATACATTATACATAATATATATTTGTATTTAATACATGTATTAAATTATATATGTATATGCTTGTTTGTGTAATATAATACATGTGTACGTGCATATTAAAAAAATATATATTGCGAGTTCTTTTCGAGCCCAGTTTTTTTTCGAGCGAATCGTGAGCTATTTTAACAGCTCTAGTCAATGCTAAAACTATTTTCTTTTTCTATGTAAATCATCAAGTTTTCGCAAGATAGTCATTTGATATCTTGTTGCGGAAACGATTGTTAAACTAGTTTATTTTACAACTTACAAACCCATATAGATTTTATATTTAATTTTAATCTAACAAGTTATTAAATTATAACTATTATCCAAAAAATTAACCTCATGAAAAAAAATTTAAGTCAACACAAATATAATACATGTTAAAAAATTTAAAGCAAGGTTAAATACAAGCATTAAATTATTACAGCAAGGGCATAACTGGTTTCTAAAAAAAAAAACAAAAAACAAAACATTTGAAAAATCGGCACTTCTATGCTTCGCTCATGCATATACGCCTCATATAAACCTATACAAAACGTATAAAGAGTGTATAGTTTGATGGTTATGTGCAAGAATAATAGGCTCTTTATTTATTAGCTTTTGATTGTGATTTGTTTGGTTAAGGTAATAATTTTGTTAGCAAAAACAATTTTATAATAGTTTTTAAAAAACATTATTACTAACTTTTTAATATTTTTGTTAGGGAGTTGTTAACTTGTTATTTTCACACAACTCTTTTATATTTTAACAACTTCCTAATACCATACGCCTCGTATATGACTATAGAGGCTTAAAATCCCCTTCGAGTCTCACTGACTCAACAGTGATTAGTCTCGTATGCGTCTCATATATAACTTATAAGAGACATATAGGCCTATACGAGACATATACGAGTCCAATCATTAACATTGAGAAGTTCCGATAAATAATGATTGATCCTCAATATATCTTGCATAGACTATGCGAGACATATAGATGGTGTGGAGGGTGAGAGTTTGGTGCAAGAATAAATGGGCTCATATGTTATTATATTTAAGGAATGTATAATGTGAACTTAATCTTACAGGGAAACACCTTAATCTTTATATGGACATTCAATTTTGATTATTGAAAATAAATATGTGTTTTATTTTATAATTGTATGATAATTGAGTTTTGAATAAACGAAACAATTTTAATGTAGTTTAATGCTGACCACATATTATTTTAAAAAATTAATAATTTTTATTTTTCCAAATATAAAACAGATTTAAGACTTAAGAGTATTCTCTTTTAAGATTGATTTTCATGAAATACAACCCCATTATATATGTATTTATAATACACGTGTGTGTTTATGTAACGCCCGTCTCCCGGGACACGTCACTTTGTCGGATTTACTCATAAGCACAGTGATAAAATAATTATAACTCAATCGCAGCGGAAATAAGACATATTATACATAAGTAAACCCGATTACACATTTATGTCACACAACCATTTTTATTTATTTATTTATTTACAAATTCTACATCTATGCCAGTCTTCTCAAAACCTGCAGCCAGCATCCACCCATGGTCACTTACGCCAATTGTTTCGTGCCTCGACTAGCTGAGGCTTCACCATCTCTACCTGATGTGCATACTAAAATTTGTCAGCTTAAGCTGGTGAGTTCTAAGTTTAATAAACATCTTTAATTTCAAACAATATATTTCAAAAGCATTTCACAAAAGCATACATTGAAATACATGTATCATATTATATCAACAACATTTATTTAAAAATCTGTTTTACCCGAAGGTAACTTCTTTACCCGAAGGTAACTTCTTACCCGAAGGTAACTTCTTTACCCGAAGGTAAACTTCTTTACCCGAAGGTAAACTTCTTTACCCGAAGGTAACTTCTTTACCCGAAGGTAACTTCTTTACCCGAAGGTAAACTTCTTTACCCGAAGGTAACTTCTTTACCCGAAGGTAAACTTCTTTACCCGAAGGTAACTTCTTTACCCGAAGGTAAACTTCTTTACCCGAAGGTACTTTCAAAATTTCTTTTAAAAAACTTTATAATCAGCACCGTAGTGCAAAAACCTTATTCGAAACACCGTCTTTACCTCAGACCTATACACCGGCATTATCCTGTTATATCGAAGGAGCATACGAGTACACACCTTCGGTATACTAGGACCATGTCTTTGTTAGTACATGAGATTTGGACCTCTTGATAACTCTTTTAATAAACTTCTTTTCAAAATAAAGATTCGGGTTGCCTCTTTTTATTTTAAAAAAATACGTACATAAAATTTGGCATTATCCCGACATAACATTGGTATAAACGGGAAACATCCCGGCATCAATATAATATCATATACATCAATCATTTCAAATATATTTATCATGCATACACATCAGCCCTAAAACATTAAAACAGTAAAAGAGGGCTCATAGAACTCACCTGATCTATGCTTCTATCGTAAAATTTTAGCTCCTCAATTCTTATCTTACGTGACCGCCAATTTCCTAATAACATTAGTACGCTAATGGGATTACTTAACGTATCTTTATATTTTTAGGTATTGACTCGAGTCTTTAATTGGACAGCATAACGGCTTATGCTTTTCGGTTTTCTTAAAAATACTTGGGCAGAATTTCGGCTTATAAAACTTTATTTTAGAGTTTTAAGTTGGACAGAACCTCGTCTTATAAATATATATTTTTATAAAATATTTGGGCAGCATCTCGGCATACTCCGTGTTTTACAAAAATGTTGAAAATAGCCTCCACGCATAACATTAGTGAGGTTTTTAAACAAACAATAACTCGACCATACTAATTAAATAATTATTTTAAAATAAGAGTATAATAGGTGGTTACCTCAAAGTAGCTCGTACCAATGCTCGCTTAACAATATTTGAACGGAATTCTAGTAACTACCGTATCCGCTCAAGGGTTTTAGGAGAGTATTTTGACAGAGTTTTGTTACTGAAGAAAAATGAAAATTTGATCATCGACATTCATCTATTTATAGACGAAGATTTCTTCGTTATTAAGAAAGGAATAATATATATATGGTTCAAATCGTTCGACGTATAACTTTCGAATTTCGACATATGTTTAAATTGATTATTTTATTATTTTTTATTATTTTATTATTATTATTATTATATTATTATAATTAATTTAGCTCAATTCTTGTTTTTCTCTTATAACTTTTTGCATCTGATGTTTTAAAAACTTTTGAATATGCCGTTGAAATCTACTAATTATTCTCTACATTTCTACCCAAGTTTCGTTGAAAACGGAGCAGGGTCAAAAATAATATATTTTAATATTCACGAGCTTATATCTTGCTCATACATTATCGTATAACGGTCTGGCTTATATCAATGTGATCGTAATTACTTCAGGATTGTTCATAAAAATTTTGAACCCAAACGGTCACAGAAATTCTGCACGTTATTATTAGGCTCTATAACGTGTCCATACATTATCGGATATTTTTATCATTTATATCCTTTTGATCATAATTACTTTACGAACGTTTATATAAATTTTGAACATGAACGGTTCCCGAAATTTTGCGCGTTTATCATTGGGTTGCTAATTTTTATTTTTTTATTTTTTTCGGATGTTACAAATCTACCCTCCTTACAATAGGTTTCGTCCTCGAAACCTGTTATGTTTCAAACAATTGAGGGTAGCATATTCTCATCTCTTCTTCGGTTTCCCAGGTTGCCTCTGATCCCTTTCTATGCTTCCATTGTACCTTAACCATCTTGACAACTTTGTTACGAAGTCTCTTTTCATCGCGATCAAGTATCGCGACTGGTTCTTCTACGTAATTAAGCTTGTCATCAACCTCGATTTCATCGTAAAGCACATGAGAGGTTTCATCCGCAAGACATTTCCGTAGATGAGACACATGAAATGTCGGGTGTATACTACTAAGCTCATCTGGCAGCTCCAATCGGTATGCAACTTTACCGATCCTGGCTAAAATCTTAAACGGTCCGATATACCTCGGACTTAGCTTTCCACGCTTTCGAAATCGAATTAGACCTTTCCATGGGGATACTTTTAATAATACACGATCCCCTACGTTGAATTCAATTGGTCTTCTTCTCTTGTCTGCGTAGGACTTTTGACGATCTTGGGCAGCTTTTAGTCGTGCTCTGACTTGAGCGAGCTTAATGGCCATTAATTCTACATCTGATTTGCTCCCCATGTCTTTCTGCCCAACCTCACCCCAACATAGTGGTGTTCGACATCGTCTCCCGTATAACATTTCATATGGTGGCATTCCGATGCTAGCATGGTAACTGTTATTATACGAGAATTCAACTAACGGTAAATGATCGTCCCAATTACCTCCAAAGTCGATAGCACATGCACGTAACATATCTTCTAATGTTTGTATCGTTCTTTCAGTTTGCCCATCCGTTTGCGGATGATATGCCGTGCTTAAACATAATCTCGTCCCCATCTGCTCATGGAATTTCTTCCAGAATCTAGAAGTAAATCTGGTATCTCGATCTGACACAATCGAGAGTGGTACTCCATGACGTGCAACAATTTCTTTTACGAACAATTCTGATAACTTTTCTGACGAATATGTCTCGCGTATTGGTAAGAAATGAGCACTCTTCGTCAGTCTGTCTACAATCACCCATATGGAATCATGTTGTTTAGCTGTACGCGGTAGCTTTGTGATGAAATCCATGGTGATGTGTTCCCATTTCCATTCAGGAACTTCCAAAGGCTGTAAATAGCCGTGAGGCTTTTGATGCTCAGCTTTCACTTGCAAACAAGTCAAGCATCGGTTAACATATTGTAATATGTTGAATTTCATTCCTGGCCACCAATAATTCTTGCGTAGATCTTGAAACATTTTGGTAGTACCGGGATGAACAGAATATCTTGTCTTGTGTGCTTCATCGAGAATTCTTGATCTGATATTCCCATATTGTGGTACCCACATTCTACCGTAACTCGTTTTGATTCCGAACTCGTTTTCATCAAGCTTCGTTATCAGACCATAAATTCTTTCACTCATCACGTTTTCTTCCTTCAATGCCTCTTGTTGTGCATCTTTGAGTTGATTCAGAAAATCTGATGTTATAACAAGCGCATAAGATTTCACCCGAATAGGAGAAAAATCGCCTTTGCGACTTAGCGCATCGGCCACCACGTTGGCTTTTCCTGGATGGTAAAGAATTTCACAATCATAATCCTTAATCAACTCGAGCCATCTACGCTGTCTCATATTCAAGTCTTTTTGTTCGAAGAAATACTTCAGACTTTTATGATCAGTGTAGATGGTGCATTTGGCACCATACAAATAGTGCCTCCATATCTTTAGTGCAAACACGACTGCTGCCAACTCCAAGTCATGTGTTGGGTAATTCTTTTCATGGGTTTTTAGTTGTCGTGAAGCATAAGCAATAACTTTGCCCCGTTGCATTAGAACACAACCCAAACCCTGATATGATGCATCAGAATAAATTACCATGTCTTCTGTTCCATCAGGTAATGATAATACTGGGGCATGTGTTAATCGTCTCTTTAGTTCGTCAAATGCAGCTTGTTGTTCAGGACCCCATTCAAACTTTACTTCTTTCTTGGTTAACTTTGTCATGGCAGAAGCAATCTTGGAGAAATCTTGGATGAAACGTCGGTAGTAACCGGCCAAACCCAGAAAGCTACGAACTTCAGTGGGTGTCTTTGGCGGATTCCATTTTGTTACCGACTCGATCTTACTTGGATCAACCAGGATTCCATTAGCATTGATTACATGACCTAGAAATTGTACTTCTCTTAGCCAAAAGGCACATTTTGAGAATTTGGCATACAACTTCTCTCTTCTCAACGTCTCCAAAACTTCTTTTAAGTGATAGGCGTGGTCTTGTTCATTCTTAGAGTATATCAAAATATCATCAATGAACACAATCACTGACCTATCAAGCATTGGTCGACATACCCTGTTCATGAGATCCATGAATGCAGCTGGGGCATTAGTTAGACCAAACGACATTACCAAAAACTCATAATGTCCATATCGTGTTCGAAATGCAGTCTTTGATATGTCTTCTTCCCTTACTTTCAACTGATGATAGCCCGAACGTAAGTCGATTTTAGAGAACCAATTCGCTCCTTGTAGCTGGTCAAACAAGTCATCGATTCTAGGAAGAGGATATTTGTTCTTTATTGTGAGTTTATTTAACTCCCTGTAATCTATGCACATTCGCATACTCCCGTCTTTCTTCTTTACAAATAATACTGGGGCTCCCCAAGGCGAAACACTTGGCCGCACAAAACCTTTGTCTAATAGGTCTTGCAACTGCGACATTAACTCCTTCATCTCTGAGGGTGCAAGTCGATAAGGTGCCTTCGCAACTGGTTTAGCTCCTGGTAAAAGATCAATTCGAAACTCTACTTCTCGTTCTGGAGGCATACCCGGTAATTCGTTAGGAAACACATCGGGGAATTGAGATACCACCGGAATATCTTTCAATTCTTTCGTCTTCACCTTATTATCGACCACATATGCGAGATAAGCTTTGCAACCTTGATTCATAAACTTCTGGGCCTTCAGCATTGAAACGATATTTACGGAAGAGCTCGTACGATCTCCACAGATAATAATCCGATCTCCATCAGGCGCTTGGAGTTGAATCATCTTCTTTTTACATAATATTTCAGCTTCGTGTTCCGTTAACCAATCCATGCCCAGCACGACATCAAACCCGCCCAAAGTTATTGGGTAAAGATTAATGGGTATTTTATGACCATCAAGGTCAATATAACAACCCTCAACAATGGTAGAAATAACTACCTTCTTTCCTAGTGCCGTTTCAACTTCTAGTGGGGTATCTATCTTATTGGGGATCTTATTGAGCAGTATACAGAAGTTAACAGATATAAAACTCCTACTGGCACCAGAATCAAATAATACAGTAGCTGGCATGTTATTGATAAGAAACGTACCCGACACAACATCTGGGGTTTCCTTAGCTGCACCAACGGTCATTGTAAAAGCTCTCCCCTTGGGTTTTGGAACCATATCCGTTTTCTTATTTGGGCATTCTGTTGCCCGATGACCTGGTTTCCCACAATCGAAACATTTCACAATTGGGCATTTGTTGGCATAGTGTCCCTCCTTGCCGCACTTGAAGCAAACATTCATCCCCATTCTACAGTTCCCACTATGCATTCGGTTACATATCTTACAAACTGTTGGACTACTGCCAGATATCTTTCTTTTTGGATTGAAATTGTCTTTCTTAGAACCTTGAGAGTAATCTCCCCACTTCCTCTTACTTGTCATGGGCCTCCCTCCTAGCCCGTACACTTCTTCAAATAATTCTGCTGTAAGCTCTACTGCAGACTGATAGGTTCCTGGTGCAGAACCTTTAACTAATCTCCTTACCTCCGACGGAAACCCCTGAATATAACGTTTGATTCGGGATTCCTCTGGTGTTACCAAGTGAGGTACAAGTCTGGACATCTCATTAAACTTAGCCGTGTACTCTTGATGAGTCATAGTACCGACCTCTAGATTCATAAAATCCTTCTCCATCTTATCTATAACAAACTTTGGACAAAATTTTGCTAACACTAAACGCTTGAAACTTTCCCAACTTAATGCCTCTACCGCAGGCTCCCCCATCGCTTGCTGAATTGTGTCCCACCAAAACAAAGCTTCAGATACAAAAGAATGAGCTGCAAACTTGACTTTCTGGCTATCATTGCACTCACTAATTTTAATAACTGACTCCATCTCCCGAAGCCACTGGTGTGCTGTCACTGCATCCTTCTTTCCATCAAATGAAGGAGGGTTACAACTCTTGAAGATCTTATAGTCACACCCTTTCTTTTTATCTTCTTGCCTAACCGTAGTGAGTGGTACGATAATTTGAGTGGCTCCATTTCCCATAGCTGCACCTGTCTCTATTCCCGTATTGTTATCAGCGCCAGAGTGATTACCATTACTATCCTTCTCTTGTCGACGTATTTCTGCAGCAATTTCTGGTATTGCCGCTTTAAGCATTCTTACAAAGTTTGCTTCCATTTGATCTGGTTGATCATTGGCTCCGTCATTCTCATGAGAATTTTCACTCGTTTCAATGTGTACTTCATCTTCCAAATTTGGATTTAACCGAGTACTTTCTCTTCTAATTAGGGGTATATCGGTATCACGATCGATATTTTCATCTAGAGCATGTTCTCTATTGGCCATCATACAATTAAGGTATAGGATAAATCAATATTTGTATGATAAGTAGTAATCCCAGAGTTCCAATGTATAATAAATAATCAATTACAGGACCTAGGATGTAATTACTTATTTACTATGACATCATCTTCCAGTTTACTATCTATCATATTCATATTAAATATCCGACCTTAACCCTTAACTTACAACACCTTTACAAATAACGAATCAAACTTTAGAATTATTTGCAAATGTCAAACCTCAATTGCAGTAGCTAATTGCAATTGATCTTTAGCATTTACGCATGTGTCCAAAGTTTTATTCGTTAGATGCTTGATGTATCCTCTGTGGCTGGCATGCGGCTGCTTTGACTGGCATTCCTATATTCTCCCAGAGTCCTAGTTTAAGTTTAGTTACCGCTTGAGTACCTAAATCTCTTAAACCAGTGCTCTGATACCAACTTGTAACGCCCGTCTCCCGGGACACGTCACTTTGTCGGATTTACTCATAAGCACAGTGATAAAATAATTATAACTCAATCGCAGCGGAAATAAGACATATTATACATAAGTAAACCCGATTACACATTTATGTCACACAACCATTTTTATTTATTTATTTATTTACAAATTCTACATCTATGCCAGTCTTCTCAAAACCTGCAGCCAGCATCCACCCATGGTCACTTACGCCAATTGTTTCGTGCCTCGACTAGCTGAGGCTTCACCATCTCTACCTGATGTGCATACTAAAATTTGTCAGCTTAAGCTGGTGAGTTCTAAGTTTAATAAACATCTTTAATTTCAAACAATATATTTCAAAAGCATTTCACAAAAGCATACATTGAAATACATGTATCATATTATATCAACAACATTTATTTAAAAATCTGTTTTACCCGAAGGTAACTTCTTTACCCGAAGGTAACTTCTTACCCGAAGGTAACTTCTTACCCGAAGGTAACTTCTTTACCCGAAGGTAAACTTCTTTACCCGAAGGTAAACTTCTTTACCCGAAGGTAACTTCTTTACCCGAAGGTAACTTCTTTACCCGAAGGTAAACTTCTTTACCCGAAGGTAACTTCTTTACCCGAAGGTAAACTTCTTTACCCGAAGGTAACTTCTTTACCCGAAGGTAAACTTCTTTACCCGAAGGTACTTTCAAAATTTCTTTTAAAAAACTTTATAATCAGCACCGTAGTGCAAAAACCTTATTCGAAACACCGTCTTTACCTCAGACCTATACACCGGCATTATCCTGTTATATCGAAGGAGCATACGAGTACACACCTTCGGTATACTAGGACCATGTCTTTGTTAGTACATGAGATTTGGACCTCTTGATAACTCTTTTAATAAACTTCTTTTCAAAATAAAGATTCGGGTTGCCTCTTTTTATTTTAAAAAAATACGTACATAAAATTTGGCATTATCCCGACATAACATTGGTATAAACGGGAAACATCCCGGCATCAATATAATATCATATACATCAATCATTTCAAATATATTTATCATGCATACACATCAGCCCTAAAACATTAAAACAGTAAAAGAGGGCTCATAGAACTCACCTGATCTATGCTTCTATCGTAAAATTTTAGCTCCTCAATTCTTATCTTACGTGACCGCCAATTTCCTAATAACATTAGTACGCTAATGGGATTACTTAACGTATCTTTATATTTTTAGGTATTGACTCGAGTCTTTAATTGGACAGCATAACGGCTTATGCTTTTCGGTTTTCTTAAAAATACTTGGGCAGAATTTCGGCTTATAAAACTTTATTTTAGAGTTTTAAGTTGGACAGAACCTCGTCTTATAAATATATATTTTTATAAAATATTTGGGCAGCATCTCGGCATACTCCGTGTTTTACAAAAATGTTGAAAATAGCCTCCACGCATAACATTAGTGAGGTTTTTAAACAAACAATAACTCGACCATACTAATTAAATAATTATTTTAAAATAAGAGTATAATAGGTGGTTACCTCAAAGTAGCTCGTACCAATGCTCGCTTAACAATATTTGAACGGAATTCTAGTAACTACCGTATCCGCTCAAGGGTTTTAGGAGAGTATTTTGACAGAGTTTTGTTACTGAAGAAAAATGAAAATTTGATCATCGACATTCATCTATTTATAGACGAAGATTTCTTCGTTATTAAGAAAGGAATAATATATATATGGTTCAAATCGTTCGACGTATAACTTTCGAATTTCGACATATGTTTAAATTGATTATTTTATTATTTTTTATTATTTTATTATTATTATTATTATATTATTATAATTAATTTAGCTCAATTCTTGTTTTTCTCTTATAACTTTTTGCATCTGATGTTTTAAAAACTTTTGAATATGCCGTTGAAATCTACTAATTATTCTCTACATTTCTACCCAAGTTTCGTTGAAAACGGAGCAGGGTCAAAAATAATATATTTTAATATTCACGAGCTTATATCTTGCTCATACATTATCGTATAACGGTCTGGCTTATATCAATGTGATCGTAATTACTTCAGGATTGTTCATAAAAATTTTGAACCCAAACGGTCACAGAAATTCTGCACGTTATTATTAGGCTCTATAACGTGTCCATACATTATCGGATATTTTTATCATTTATATCCTTTTGATCATAATTACTTTACGAACGTTTATATAAATTTTGAACATGAACGGTTCCCGAAATTTTGCGCGTTTATCATTGGGTTGCTAATTTTTATTTTTTTATTTTTTTCGGATGTTACAGTTTACCAGCTAATTAAATATATATTTTTGTTATAAAAATTCAGCTAGGATAATGTTTGCGACTGGTCACCATACGTTAATTTTTGCTGCTAATGTTGAAGCTTGCTACGTACGTATTTTACAAGTAATTTTGCAAAAGATTGTTTAATTAACTAGTACCCAGCCACATCACGTGTCAAAGAAATTAACGAGGCTAAATACTTTAAAGTTCATGTTCTAATAAATAAATGATCGCATGTTTGCATGGTTAAATTTTATATGCATGTCAATTGTCAATTGATAACTCAACAAAAACATAAATCTCTCTCTGTCTGTCTGTATGTGCGCGTATGTATATATAGGAATAAACGGCGATAAATCTATACAAACTCATAAAAGAATAACGTTTTTAAATGTGTTACAATGATGTTAAAAAAAATCAAAGATTTGGCTTGATATTTGCGAAGTTATACGGATTATTATTGTAATAAAGAGGGTTATAATTACTTTCATCTCTTACACACACATATATGTGTGTGTGTGTTTGTGTGTATGACTTGTATCATATAAAAATTCATTCTTAAATAACAACAATTTATTCAATGTAAAAACAATGACAAATTAAAATAACACAAAATGATTTAAAACATAAAACAAAATAATAAAGACATATTACATAATGATAAAGACATACTACACAATATTCTACGACATAAAATATTATGGCTATAATATCTTATATTTAAAAATTAAGGTAATATCAGAACACCACTTTACTTCTCAACCTTGTTTTACAAGTAAAACTTTTTTATATGAGAACCTTATACTATATTACTATATAACAGAAACCATATATTACAAAAGTAATTAAAAAATATTAAATAAAAAATTAATATTACAAATATAATATTAAATAGTGAAAGCAAATAATATTAAAAAAGCGAAAACATAAATAAAAATCATAGTTAAATAAATAAAATATTATATTATATTAAAAAGAAATATAATATGAATATGAGCAGGGGCGGATTGAAGAAGAATTGAGTGGGTGGCAAGGACACCACTCAACTTCTTAATAACCATGTAATTTCTATTAATATTGATTAAATAAAACAATTAGGCACCCATGGAATTTATCTTAAGGCCCCCATGGTTTCAATCGCGACAGTTTTAGGGGTGAATTTTGAGGTGAACCAATTAATATTTTAGGAGTGAATTCTGAGTTGAACCCATTAAGATTTTAAGAGTGAATTATTAATGTAAATTTTCATAGCAATTCGTCAATTTCATTGAGGCAAGTGATATTTGTTAGAAATCTTGATAATCAATGATTAGATTTTTATATGACCGCGTTAAAATCACCTTCCAGTCATATAAACTTAGCAAGCTAAATGGTAGTTATTAATGGTTAAACATTCGGATCAAGTTAATTTTGGTCATACAAACTTAGCAAATTTCGTTTAAGTTTCGAAGCGTTGCCCCGAACCTTACAACGGGTGTTGCCCTCATGACCCTTTCCTGCTAAATGGCCAGCAGGACAGCCACCTTGGTCCCGTAAGGGCGCGTGACCTCTTTAACTCCCGCTTGTTTTGAAGCTTAGAAATCTTAAACGATAATGCACTATGTACCTTCAAACTCTCATATGACGATGTTTTTTAATTTCAATCCAGTGGCGGATTCAGAACTTTTAGTCAGTGGGGGCGAGTAACAGGTCAAGTTAGAATGCGTAAGAACTGGTTGACTTGATTAAAAAAAATAGTTAAAAAACCCAAAAAACATTTAAAACAAAAACCCGAACTATATCCGGAAAAAAACAAATTGCGAATTCGGTTTATAGTTCGATTCCTAACCTTATCTAAATTCAGAATTTGGTTAGTTTCATACTTTTTTGAAATTGGTTTGTTTGTTTAATCGGTTTATTGACCCTAAAAAACAAATATCACACACAATTTGGTTGGGCTAGGTTTAATTGGTTTATTCGTTTGAATTCAGTTTGTTCGATTTTAACCGAGATCGAACCTAATTGAATTTGATTAAGTTAACCATCTTACAAATTCGATTTAATTTAGTTTTTGGTTACAGATAAATTAAATACCGGGTAGGACCTATTAATATCATTTGTGTTTAGAATTGGTATAATTTACTTTAAAATAATAAATTAGTTGTGTGAGATAGTTCCCTCGAATAGATAGGTGTTATTTTATATTGCATTTGGTGTCAATATTTTCTTTTCAGCATTTCTAATTTTTATTGGACCAGGTGCCTTTGAATTTATCACATGGTGGCCTAATTCTTATTTAACAAATTTTGGAAATTTTTGTACTAACAAATCAAGGCTAAATGAAGGCTGAGTGGGTGCATTCCCCCTACTGCACAATGAGTCCATCCGCCCATGTTTCAATCTATGACTTAATATAGCGCACTGTATTACGTAAAGAACATTGCAAGACCCAAACCATCAACCCGACCCAGAAATTTTTATGTCCGGTTCTATTTAATTAAAACGTCGAAAAATGGTGAACCCACTGAAAAAATTCCTGGATCCGGCACTGAATATGAGTGGGAAAAGAAATCGGAGGTTCACAAAGTTGTGACTTGCAACACAAACATGCACTCATTATACACGAGTTGTCGTTACTTCGTGGTCAAGTTACAATTAAATTTTGTTTAAGTGAAAATTCATTTAATTAATAGATTAAAATCGTTTTAATTTGTAAGTTATTAATTTTTTGGTATATAGCTAGGATACCATGTGTTTTTATTTATTATTTTCTTAAAAACAAATATAAAAAACATGTGGGTTAACAAGTACATTATAACTTTTGTCTAGATAACTCTTTTTCACATTTATTTCCAAGAGATTTCTAAATATTATCAGATATATATAAGGAAATTACTTCATATGGATTTTCTTTGTTTTTTTATTAATATGGTAACATTTTAGAGGTATTGAAGGGGTATCCTTAGACAGTTAGACGTTAGTTAATGGCTAATATTATACGATAGTAAGATACTAGTTTATGAATAATTCTAATTAACAATATACTGATTATTTAATAATACTTTTTGCATCGACTGATTTGGTAATGTAATAACCTAAGAGCATATGTAGCACATCAAAAAGAGGACTTTCACGTTGATACTAAATTAAGTTGATACTTATCTTAATACAACTTTTAAAAATATAAAAATAAAATTGTCTTTAACATCAAAATATGATAACGGTAAATGAACCACTCATGTCAAATAACCAAATCATCTATATCTATACTCTATAATAAAAGAGTAACAAATTTGCCACTTGTCACAATATTACACCACTAATGCTACATGTCACCTCCTTACACTACAATTGACACTTGTCAACACCTCATAATTCTACTTAATTCTCTCTCTTATTAAATAATTATATTTTCTATCTTATTAAATATATAATTATAATACTAATAAGTAACATATTATTTATATTATTACTATAAAGCACACTTTAAAAATTTTTTTATAAAATATGAAATTCTCTAAAATCAAAACTTTTAAAGTAAGAAATATTTTATTTTTAAAAAACAAAATTTATGTAAAAAACAAGTTATCTTAAAAAATGTTTTTTTTAAAATAAAATATATTATAAAAGGAATTTTTAAACAATGAGATTTTTATCATCCAATGACGTTTTTTAATTTAATATTTTATATTAAATCCGTGTAATACACGGGTTTATAACGTAGTGCAACATATACAAGCATTCTAAAATCATAATATTTCATTTATTTCACCCGTGTAATACACGAGATTTAACCTAGTATGATTATAAAACATTAACCCTTATTAGGATGATCTGATGCTAATAGAATATTTAGATTAATGTAGGCAACGTATCCTCCTACCAAGTATATAATGATATCACTAGTTTTAAAGGAAAAGAAAATGAATATGATGCTGTTAAGCATCTAAGTTAGATGCAAAATACATCAAAACAACTTAATCTTGATTAAATCTCATTGAAAAAAATTGAAAAAAATATTCTTTTTTTTCTTCTTATTTTACTCCGTTAATTTTGCACATAACGATCAAAATAAATCACACTATAAAAAAGAAAAGAAAAAAATTATACAAATCTTTGCTATTTAACCAAAACTACGTTGTTTTAATGAGTTTTACATCTGAGTTAGATGCTTAACAGCCTCATATTCACTTTTTCAATTTTCTAAAGCCAAGCATATGACATATTTAATTGGTTAATTAAACCGGCATTTGTCTCAATGATACCAAGTGTATTAAGGTGTTTCTCTTTAAAATAAGTTGAGAGTTCTAGTCCTACAGTAGACAAATGTGGAAAATTTGTTGTTAAAAAAAAAATTGAACTCCATTTTAAACTAGTTTTATTATACAAAATCTTACCTAATTCCATGATTTCGAACCCAGGTGTGTGAATTAGAGATGGGCAAAAAAAGGATCCGAAACCGACAACATGAACCGGTGGGTACAAATGGGTCCGGTTATTCAAACAAATTATAACCATAACCGAAACCGGAAAACCAGATTTGGTTCAACCTGTATCCGGCCAAAACCCAAACCAGAACAGGCCAAAAAAAGGTCAGAACCGGTCAAAACCTGAAACCGGTTCTTGACTTTGTTGAATAGAACCGAAACCCGATCAAAAAAACCCGATTTGCTTACCTCTAGTGTGGAACTGTGGATTATGGATTGAGTGGGCCTTCTTGGGCCATTAAAAGTTGTCCAGATTTCAAAAATCCAAAACTGGCGTCTAGCTCCCTTTAAAATTTAAATTGGTTTGAACTTTGAACCCGGCTTGAACCATAGGGTTGCAAGTAATTCTAACACGATACATTGAAATCCAAAAGTACTTACCCAAACATTAAAACCCGTTCAAACCTGCCGAACATGATCCTATGCCCTCTTAACCCGAACCATTTTGAAAAAATAAAAACTAGAGGAAATTACGGTTTTGACCCATATTGTTCAAGTCATTAAGTGTTTTAACAATTAGAACCCAAAATATAATTTCCTATAATTGTAGCCCTTATGATTAAAACAACTAACGGTTTTGGCTTCCAAATCTAACTATGGTTGATAGGGCTGTCATAACGGGTCAGACGCGTCCCGTTAAGACACGACACGTTAAGACACGAAACACGAACACGACACGAATTCTTATCGTGTCTGTTTTTCCGAACACGAACACGACCCATTAAAAACACGTAAACACGAAATGACCCGTTAATAAACATGTTAACAATTAACACTATAAATAACCTGTTAAAAATCTGTTAAGAAACCCCGTTAAGGAACAAATATTAGACAATTATCAATTCTTAGAAGCTAATTGTTTACCCAATTATTATATTATATTACTTATTTTGAATTTTAAATTTTAAACAGGTCTTAACGGGTTGTACCTGTTTAGACACGAAAAATAAACATATCTTAACGTGGCGACCTGTTTTAGACACAAAACATGTTAAGGGTAAACACAAAACAAGTTAAAGTCGTGTCGTGTTATATCGTGTTAACGTGTTCGTGTCTGAAATTTACTATGGCAGCCTTAATGATTGGGGTCAAAAACGTTAGTTCTGTATATCACAGGGGGCTGTATTGATATAAAATTATATATTAAATTGAAATGGTTAAAACACTTAAAGCACACGAGTCAAATCGTAATTTATTAAAAAAAAAAAACTATTTCCCTTTCATCCAACCCGGTTTCAAGTCGGACCAGGTTTGGGCCCGGTGCAGTATCGTACTCCTATTTGAGATTTCTCTCAACGGCATTCTCAAGCTCCGGCTAAACAAAGATGGCCGTTTGAGTTTCTCCCCGGTTTCTGCGTGTTTATATCTTCGATTGAGCCTGTTTAGGGTTCGACTGCGAGTTTCGTCACAAGAGTGCCGTTGTTTCTGCTTCGATTGGAGTGTCTTTAGGGTTCGGTTGATCTACCAGGTATGTGATTTTCGTTTTAAGATTTAGTTGTATGTTTTGCTATGATATTGGCTTGCCTTATGCCTGTTGTTGTTCAGTTGATCCACAGGTCAGGGTTTCGGAACCATTTGTGCCGCATGCTCTAGGTAACCCTTTTTTTGTTGATTTATTGTATTCAGATATGCTTTTAGGATTATATATTACTACATCTTAGTTTCATTGGTCCATATGGACCATATCTGAATCTGAGGCTTTGGAGTTAACAGAAGGATAACATCTTTCTGGTAATTAGGCTTTAAACTTAAGTTAAAGTTGCATCAATTTTAATTTTACGTGTTTAGAAAGGAGTTTTGTGTGTGTGTGGGTGTGGCATCTTATGCAGTCTTATTGCAGTGCATATCTACTTAGATTTGATAACGAAACTGAAAACTAATGCTTTTGCCATGCTTGGAACCCATGTTTAACTGCCTCAACACATGGCGGCTAATCATTAGTTAATAAATATAGATAGACATGTTCATTTCAAATTCATTCATTCAACATATATGAAAATATGTTCGTGTATGTGTATATTTAATTGGATATTTGGATAATGGCAGATGTTTGTTTTTTTCAAGTTGAATGTTTATATTCAGTGTGAGACATAGATATAGATTTAGAATTATGATTAGTGGATGTGCGAGTTAGCTGTTTAAACAATTCAATTCCTTTCATCTTCTTCCAAAAATTATCAATTTACAAGCGTAATTGTTTAGAACAAGATGGAGAGGTCCATGGGAGATTCACAGAGCAACAGAGCAGCTGTTCAAGCAACTAATGATGACGCTTCTGCCAGCAAATTGTATGTAATTCTTTTATAAAATTCCCTAAATTTCATGACTTTTCATTTGTGTGTTTCAGAATTTTTATGATTTAGGGTTTGTGAACTAAATCTTACGTAATTGGAACATTGAGTTTGATTGTTGATTAGGTTTTGTTGTATAATATTGGGTACTGGTTGAAAATTGAAATTATAGATGTGGTTCACTTAATTGTTTCAAACTGAAGCTTAAATGGAAATTAATTGCAAAACCTAGATAAAGTTTGTGTAACATTGAGTTTGATTTTTGATTAGGTTTTGTTGTATAAAATTGGTACTGGTTGAAAATTGAAATCATAGATGTTGTTAATCACTTAATTGTTTCAAACTGAAGCTTAAATGGAAATTAATTGCGAAACCTAGATAAAATTTGAATAAATGTTTCTTCCTAAAATAATCGAGTATTGGTTACAAGATTGATTAACTTTGTAAGACATTATATGTTGTAACTTGCAACTTGCGAACTAAGCGAAAAGGGAATATACACCTTATAGTTCCTATGGTTCTTAATCTTCAAGGGTGGTGCCATGGTAAGCTCTTATTTCTCTCTTAGCAGAGATTTCAGGTTCAAATCTTGCTTCCACTGGTTTACCATATGATATTGAAGGCCAACTGCCCAGCACAAGCTGCTATTTATATGATCCCCTTGGTTAGCAAGGTCCCTTTAATTTGCAATTACAATGGGTCTCATGGTTACCAAAAAGAAAAACAATCTATGTTCCTTCCCATGATTGATTTGCTTCATACCTGTTTTCAATGTTGTAGAAATCGCTAGGCGCTAGTCGGGCGGTGGGGTGGGGACTAGGGATTAATCGGGATTAATCGGCCTAGTCGGATAGTCGGGCCTAGTCGGCCTTAGGGGACTAGCGATTAATCGGCCTAGTCGGGGATTTTTACAACCATGCCTGTTTTGAAATAAACTTCATTTATGATTACATTTGATAAGGTATCCATGTAAGCATTCATTTTATGAATTTTCTGAAGATAATAATTATCATCTTCAATTTATGGCTGAAAGGTCTTGTGTCAAGAAAGGATATATCAAAGATGACTATGTACATTTGTTTGTAAGGAGGCCTGTGAGGAGAGCTCCAATAATAAATCGTGGTAAGTTTAGTTTGCTATCAGAAACTAGAGGTTATATGACATTTTGATGGTCTGACTCTTGTTTTGCATATCTGTGTTTGTCTTTTTCAAGGTTATTTTGCCCGGTGGGCTACGTTCCGGAAGTTTCTCCATCAATTTCTGAATAGCAAAGCAAAATCAAATGAAGGTAACGTCAAAACGCAGATTTTATCATTGGGAGCTGGTTTTGATACAACATACTTTCAGTTGCAGGTTTGTCATTTCTTGTGATTTGAGATACTTTTTGTTTTTCACCAAGTGTTAAGGTTCCATGTGTTCATAGTGTTTTCCTTCATTCTTCATTTTGACATTCTATTATTATTTCTGCTCACACCAAGTAAACTAAACCCAAATCAAATTTCTGCATTTTCTCGCTTCATATAAATAGGAATCAAACCACAAAATGAAAATGTTAAATTGACGAAAAAGGGATGAAGTTCTTCCAAAGAGATTGCAAGTCCTGAAATTTTCTATATTTGGTTTAAGTATGCTTAAAGAATTATTACTATTATTCGTTTTTATTATTAAATCAATGGCAGGATGTAGGGAAGGCCCCACATGCGTACGTTGAACTGGATTTCAAGGAGGTCAGTATTTTTGAGCTATAACACTTCTTCTCACCCCCACTACCCTGGGTATATCTTTTTTCTTCTTTCCTATAGTTATTTTTAATTAACAATAGAACATGTATATGATTTAGGTAACTTGTAAAAAGGCTACCATTATTGAAACTTCTGCACAGTTAAGGGGAAAAATCAGTGGGTCAGCATCAATTTGTCAAGGTAATCTCCCCCTTCCCTTTTAATTTTCTTCTATTTGAATTGTTTTTTATTAAAATCAACAAGTTCTGAAAATTACCCATGGCTCTTAATTGATATGTAAACATCTTTCACAAGAATTAAAGAAACACTTGTTCATCTCATACACTCTGATCTTATGTCATTAAGTTGGAATCTACAAATCTACAATTTTGCAGAGAAAGGAGAAGTAATAAGCGATCATTACAAACTTCTCCCAATTGATTTGAGGGATATACAAAGCTTAAATGACCTTATTTTAGCTCATATGGATCCAAGGTATGTGCTAGTAGTGCTACAAATAGTTTTTCATGTCAATATGATAGTTTTCTTAATTGGAAAATTAATATTACCGTTTTTTAGATATTATGTGATTGTTTTCTTCTTAAAGCTTATTCAATTTTGCACTCATGTATATATTACTCATCACAATTCGCAACAATAACATGAAAATTGATAGCGTCTTTGTTGATTACCATTACTAATTGTGAATTTTTGTACAAGGATCTGGCAAAAGAGATGTCCTAAATGTGACGCTTGTGTGAGATATATTATTGTTTGTTCTGATTGCTTGGTGTTAGATGTTCTTAGGAGATATCATATACCTGTGCTTATGTGTACTGTGCTATGCTTGGGGGCCTCTATTTTATTTTAGTTGAGCTATTATGTGCGTCTCTACATGTGTTACTTTTATATTTATATTTATCTTGTTGATATGTATTTAATTTATATGCCTGGAAAAATGGGTGGGTTGGGTTGGATAACGGGTCAGAACGGGTTTGGGTCAGGATGAGTGCGGGTCAGAACGAGTTTTAAGCAAAATCAGTTCGGGTAAATGGATTGTTCTTAAAAATCATCTATTTAGTTTAACATAAGATGTGTTATAAGTAAACAAATAGTCCATTTGGATAATTTTTAGTGATTTTCTCTTCAAATATGTTATTAATCATTCTTAAATGTTTGAATCCATTGCATTTTCATACTTTTTTGTTTACCCGTCTTGACCCGCATTGTGTTAAGTGCTACCCATCTCAACCCATTCAATATTATGATGTTACCCATTTTAACCCATTATACTACAATTGTTTACCCAAACCAACTCATTTCCTTTGACATGGGTAAAAATTGCCACCTCTATTAATTTAAAAAAAAATGGTGGAATCTCCAAGCCAGGGGTTTCTTCGGAAGCAACCTCTTTTTCCCATTTTGGGATAAGTGTAATGTTTGTTTTCGTCCCCACCCCTCCCATACCCTACTGAATAGTGGGATTTATTGGGTATGTTGGTTTGTTTGCTTGCCTTATTTCACATTTATGAGAATGATGATAGTGTGTGCAAATTAAGCTGCTTCTTACTAACGTTACCATCAGCTTGCCTACATTTATAATAGCAGAATGTGTGTTAATATACTTGGATCCTGACTCAAGCAATGCTATTGTTGAATGGGCTTCTAGAACATTTTCGACATCAATATTCTTTTTATATGAGCAGGTACATATTCTTAATATCATTATTTGTTATGTGATGATTGCAATGTGGTCTTGACTATGGAATAAGTAAACTTAACTTGAAATTTTTACCTAAATGAAAAAAAAAAAAAAGAAGCAATATATGCACATTTCTTATTTTTATAGTTTTATTAAAAGAAATAAGGAGATGTGTTAAAATTAGTAAATTATCAGAAGATAGAAAGAAACCATTATTTTTCATTTTTTTCATTAAAGTGGTATTATCATCTTATGTAGTTTTCACACAATTCTCAACATATTATTGATTCTGAAAAGAACATGCCCAATGTGTATATATTAATAATTCTATACATATGTATTCATGAAATTGGTTCTAGTATTCTTATATGTATTTTTTTTATACTATATGTACTAGGAAGAAATGTGGAATTGGGTCTTTAGTCATAGAGTTGGAAGTTAATTGGAATATTGGATAATAAATTTCCATTACCCTCAATTTGTTGAGGAATGGGTTATTACCTGCTATTAAGTTTCAAATGATTGCATCATATCAAACCTATCAACACAGGTCTTACCTTTGCTATTCTATCCTTTTACCCCAACCTTGAAAGTTGAAACCTTTGTATATCTTATTTGCTTTCAGTGAGTCATCATAATCAATTTTCCTTCAATAACAGATTAACCCATATGATGCTTTTGGGCAGCAAATGATCAGAAATTTGGAGGTAATATGGATTCTATATATCAGTGTTGTAGAAATTGCTATGCAATAGTTGTGTGGTTGGGTAAGGAGTAGGAATTAATTGGATTCGAAATTTTATATGTAATTTTTCAAAATTATAAACACACGACACACACTCATCAATATAAATATACTACTCTAGGTATTTGACACCGGTTGACTCCATGGATGCCAATATGCCATAAAACTAGAAATATAATTAAACACAATTAGGTCATAAATCGCAAGTCATCACTCATAAGTAAACTAGAAACTAGCAAGCAGTTAAGCATATCAGAGCAGCTGAGAATATTTAATCACACACACAAGTATACTACTACACAGACAAGTCTACAAGCCTACATGTTAACAATCGGTCTAAAACTTGAAATCAACACCGATCTTACACAATCCGGTCACTACAAGTCTACAACTTACCGATTTCAAGTTGTAGGAGAGAACCAATCAAGAAGAATCTGAAGAAATTAACACCTGCAGTTGTATCTGAGATTAATCGGCAATATTGTACTCAAATTAGCAAGAAATCACTCAAATCGTCAATTTCTAGGTTGAATTCTTAGAAGTCTAAAAAGACATGTGAAGAGGCAATTAGCGACTAGTCGGCAATTAATCTGCCTACTAGTCCGATTTTACGACATTGCTATATATTATTTCTTAAAATGTTCATCAGCTTTGATCAAATGTAACAATGACATTATATGGAGGAATCTTATGGACCAATAACATCAATAATTTGTAACAATGGATAAACAGGCTTCTATATTCTTGAAAAATTTCCAGATACTGGAAAAGCTAACATTGCAAATAATTATGGAATACTTCTGAATGATAATTGTTGGGAGTTTTATGGGATGGGAGAGTGTGTGTTCTCCTTTAAAACATTTATTTTGTGCAAACAGACACCATTTGCAGGTTCTTTAAATTTTCAAAAGAGCTTTGTGAACTTCATTATATTTTATAATAGTTGAGGTATTGACTCTAGTTTCTACATGTGATATCCTCTCGTGTACAATAATTTTGATGGATATAATTTGCCACACCGACAAAAATTAACTTGTGAAGTACAATCTTGATGTGAATTTATGATTTCCATTCTCTTAGAGTCGAGGCTGCGGATTATTAGGCATTTATGCTACACCAACATTGCGTGCAAAGGAAAAACTTTTTCTTGACCGAGGTTGGCAGGTATGGTTTAAATTTTAAATCTCTTAAAAACAAAATTAATTATTAAAAAAACTTGTATATTAGCCAATAATTATTATGAGTTTCAGAGAGCTGTTGCATGGGATATGCTGAAGATATACGCTAACTTCATTGAACCTCAAGAACGACAAAGGTATCATTTTTCTGAAGATTTGTATATTGAAAAAGTTTAGAGCTTTTTTTATTTATGCCGCTAACAATAAAAAGGTCTTGATGGGAAATACAGTTTCATAGAAATATATGAATTCATAGTAAAAGTGATGAACCTTTTTTTGAAAGTTTTTTGTTGCTGCTTTCACGAATTCTTGTATTTCCTCATGAAATGTTCTTTTATAAGATTTTTTTCATGTTTGGTTAATCAGGATAGAACGGCTGGAATTGTTTGATGAGTTTGAAGAATGGTATATGATGCAGGCAAGTTTGTTGTATATGCTGCTTCTAAATACAAGTTAAAAAGTAAATATTGGTTTAGCGGTGCCTCGTGATTTGTCTAATGGGAGGTCATGTGTTGGAGTTTTACCTAGAGCAAATATTGCTCGAGGTTGAGCTAGAGGGTTATCCTAGTTGTGAGTTTCCTCCTGGGTGGGTGGGTCTTGTCACCACACCGTGTTCTTCGGGTGGAAGGTGATCTATTTTACAGGGTGATCAAATATTGCTTTGATTGACCTAGGGGTTTTCCACAATCGGGTCACCACACTATGTTATTCAGGTGAAAAGGTGATCACAGGTGACCAGATATTTGGTGCTAAAAAAAGTAAATAATTTTGTCATTTATATCTCATAGTGACAGCCCTGTTTATATGATTATGAAAGAAAGTTTGTGTTTGATCCATAAAGTCAAACTAGCTAGCTCTGGAAGTCGTAATTGATTTTAAATTTAGTTCACTTCAAGTAAAAATTAATATAGCTTTAAAAATAAATAAATAAATAACACTCATTGTTCCTCCAATTTTGATTTCAGGAGCACTACTGTGTGGCTTGCGCAATCAATGATGTCATGGTACTTTTTGAGTCTCTTTAATTTCAGGGGTGTTTAGATGTGCATATCCTAATGAGTATTTTTGCATTTTAAGAATCAGTATCACATATTTAGGGGTGAGCATACAAAGCTGATAACCGAAAAAACCTGAAACCTAACCGAAATTAACCAGAACCAACTTAACCGATCGTTAGGGTTAAGATGGGCAAAAATCAAACCATTTGGTTACGGTTTCGGTTTACCCATCTCCAATAACCGAAATAACTGAAAACGAACCGATCTCTATATTTTTATATGTTTTCCATGTATTTAAACCATATTTTCATGTGATTGAACCATATTTTCATGTATTTGATATAATTTTCTTGTATATGTATGCTTGAAAGAGATTAAAACAATTAAAAACAATAAAAACAAGTTTGATAATCAAATTTATAACTTCAAAATTATCACCACGAATATAACCGAAACCGGCCTCTATAACCAAAATAACCGAAACCGGTGCTCGGTTTCGGTTGCCAAAATTCTAATAACCAAATTGTCGGTTTTGGTGGAACCTAATAACCGAACCGAACTAATATTTGTACACTCCTATGACATAAGTTGATACAACAAAGTGATTAAATGTTAGCATTGTTTTGAAAACCGAGCCTGCCGGTTGGACCGGGAACCGGGGTTGGCCGGCCCAAAATCAACATGCGAACTGCCTTCAAGCGAACCTGCCGGTTCACCGGTCAGACCGGATTGCAAGCTTTTTTTTTTTTTTGCTAAAATCCAAATAATGAAACGTTTACCCTCAAAAAAACAGTTTTTTTTTGCTACAATTTCTCACCTTGAAATCTAAGTATTTAGCCTTAAAATAACAAAATCAGAATAAGATCTGTCAAACTGCAGAAAAACTGCTCTGTGCGATTAAAAAAAAAAAAAAGTAAAGTTACCTGACTATTCCTATACACTAACATTAAGATGGTTAACGTTCTAACAAAACCACCTGACATTGCTTAAACCATTCATACTTAGTTCAGTTCTCTAATTTTATAATTTTTTGTTTCAGGGCATGTTTGAAGATTTTGGTTTCCCCAAAGACCAGCCTGTGACTGGTGCCTCTACAACAGCATCCCCATGAAAAGCCATAAAAATTATCAAAGATCAGGGAAATAGTCACACTTATATTACACATGTCATGTCACTGGAACATAGTACCCAATAAACTACCAAAGTCCTTAAATGGAGAAGCTTTATTTATGTGGTTGATTGAATCTAGTGGTGTAATGGTGGTGGTTTTGATTGAATCTTTCAAGAAATGATTGTTTTGCTTTTCTTTTAGGTTTTACCAAATGAACCACTACGTGTTGCCTCAATTGAGCACTTTTGTGGTGGACCCTTGTTTTGTAGGGGTAAATACGACTTTTCATCAACTTTTTGGTTCTTTATTGCTAAATCAAGCATCACTTGTCAAACGGGCAATTTGACCCCATCTTTCACGAAGAAACTCGTGCTGGGAAAACCTCTTGCTCATCTAGAAGTAACTGATTCTAAACTCAAACCCAAGATCTTATAAAAAAAATTAAGGGTATCACTAGACTAAAAACCGTTTGATGTTATACTAGTTTTATGTGTTATATTTGAATATATGATATTATAATTTTTCCATTACAAAAGTGGAAAATCATGATAACATGGTGATTGATTGCCAATTATGCAACCAGAAAACTTGAAATAGAAACAAAAAGATCCCGCCTTCAAAATCTCACCTACTATCTATCTTGGTGGTCACCTCCATCAAAATAAAATGATTTAATTTTTAAAATATCAAAGATTTTTACTATTTGTCAAGAAAAAGGGCTACTCGTTGACTAGTCAAAACAAAAGGGTAATGTGACAATAATTTATCTTGAATATCAATATACACTATTAATAAAGGTGAAACCTTTAACATTTCTTGAATTTTACAACCCAAAAAGTGATGGGTATAATTAATCTTGATCATCCACTGCTTGTAAAGGTGACATATTTAAATATTTCTTGAAATTTACAACCTAAAAAGATAACGGTCTACACGACCCAGCTTGACCGGTTCAAGCCCTTAAGCATGGGTTTAACAGATGAGTTCCATTTTGACAAATTTGAAAATTTTGAAAACACCTTCAAAGAAATTGCAGGTGACAACACAATATTGCAGAACGCAAAATGGAATACATAGATTAAAAAGAGTCAACGATTACAACTCAGCAAACAAGAAACTATAACAATCCTAAAGATTACAAGGTGGATTATAGCTAAAAGAACTCGAAATCCAGATATTTACCTCCAGGTTTGACACCCGGACCTGGTCCCACCATTCGTTTACTATTATTGGCCGCCCCAACCGGGTCAATTGCCCCAATCTTTGCCGGCGGCTCAGCTTCCACAGGTCTGGGCACTTCTGGAGGTGTACTGCACCTTATCAGAGCCCAATTCACACCTTCAAAAAATGGATGTTGTTTGATCTCAGTAGCACCCCTTTTAACACCGAGCCGGTGTTGTGGTTCCTTCACAAGCAAACCCTTGATCAGATCCCGGCTCGCATAGCTTGTAGCTGGTGAATCAGGAAACCGTAGCTGTTGACCAACCACATTGAACAAAGTGGCTCGGTTTCCTGCACCCTTAAAAGGGGTTCTACCATATAACAACTCGTGCAAGAATACCCCAAATGTCCACCAATCAACAGCACTTCCATGCCCCTCTCCTTTGATGATTTCAGGAGCTAAGTATTCATGGGTCCCGACAAACGACATTGACCGGGCCGCAGTCGGCTCGGCAACAAGCTCTGGGAGCTGGCCAAAGAGAGGGGTTGGGTCAACTCGGGGTTTTGGGCTTCGCTTTTTCTTGCTTTTTTGAGGGAAAAAACGTGGGAGGAAACACGCGGGTTGAATGCAGACTGACGTGGGCTCCATACAAGCAGGTTGCACACAAAAACCACCATTCGGGCCTCGTTTAGTTGGATCAGAATCTAACGTGGATGACTTTATGAGGGTCGGGGACACAGCACATCTTAAAGAAAGGTCAAAGTCTGACAACATTATGTGACCATCATCGCGTACCAAGACATTTTCCGGTTTCAAGTCTCTGTATACAACTCCAAGCATATGAAGGTATTCAAGAGCTAACAAAACCTCAGCAGCATAAAATCTGCTCAAAACATGGATATATAAAGGTTAGACATGTTGGAAATAAAATCACAACCCAAATTGACCCATTAAATAAGCAAACGGGTCAAACTTGCCAACTCTACTTTTGTATTATTTCATGCAACTACTTGAACAACAAATAGCAGAAATGTGTACCTTGCTGCATATTCTGAAAAATGTTTGCCAGGTTGGCGTTGTCTCAACGTGTGCAAATCGCCACCAGGACAATATTCCATGACCAGACACGAGAACCTATCGGTTTCAAAATGACTGTATAAAGTTGGCAAAAATGGGTGATCAAGCAACTGTAGTATATCTCTTTCTGTCTGAGCCCTAGACAACTTCTTTCTGCTAGAAAGTGAAGCCTTATCCATCACCTTCATTGCAAAATAGCAACGGGTCCCACTCAGTTCAGACTGATAAACACTACCAATGTCACCAGACCCAAGTAGTCTAAGCAACCTAAAATGGCTCATACCCAATAGCCCATCTCGTGACCTGATGGCAAGAATAGCCTTCCACCTAGGATCATTACTTTTGTGAGGCTTGTTGGCGCCCCCTGTGAAATTACTCCAGTTACTATCATCACTTAGACCACTACTATCACTAGCTCGACTGATACTTGTTTTCCCGCTTTCAAGGGATTCCCCTCGAAATGGTATTTTGGTAATTCCAAAACTACGTTCAACACTAAGCATTCCATCACTCGTACGGTACATGCTTGGGCCTGTGCCTGTGCTCATCGATGTAACAACACTTGTACTATCAATGCTACTATGTGGGCTTACATTACCACTTGGAGGTAAAGAAACATCCCAAACACACTCTTTTTCATCAGAATCTTGACATGCAGGAGAGCCAACTGTATTTTGCAAAGGGTTTTGTTCAATTCCAGATACGCGAATAGAAAGATCTTCTAGAAACAGGCCCTTCATGGCATTTTTTTGACTGATTGGCACACAAACAGGCCTCATTAGATCCATGTCAATGGGCTCAGGAGGGTGACTAGCCCCAGAGAAAGAGGTGGAACCAATTTCATCATATGAATCATCTTCAGCTTTCAAGATTGAGGCATCTGGCATAAGCTCATCAACATCCTGTACAGATTTTTTCCCTTTACATTTCCTTACAGATACGGGTAACTTTGAATCTTGAAAATTTGGTGCATTTAAACGATTCATGTCTTCTTCTTTAACCAAACCCAAGCGTGAACTTGATACCATAACGGTATCTGGCATCTCTCCTGAAATGGGAAGCTTTCGTGAATCATGAACTCTTCTCATTTCTCCTTATAGTACAGCTTTAACTAACATTACTTCCTATCACTGTTCTGCAAAATATTAAGCAATTTGTTTACTTGATTGCAAAGGACCAAAGAGTACTTAATAACCTAATTACATGAACCAGTGACACTTTAAGAAACAAAAGGCAACTCAATCTGAACACAAAACATTCCAAGTAAGACTCAAGGAACCTTTTAAACAAAAGCATACGTTAGACAAGTAGCATTAAATTCACAAAACCATTGGAAGATAGATTGGACTCAGATGCTTAAAACTAGGCATCTCCTTAAAGTTAACATATCAAGATTTCCCATTTTATACCTACAACTTATCAAGAAAATGGGAAAGATCACAAAACATAACTAAGTGTCACCATTAATCTTTAACATAAATGCTAAATAAGCAAGATTTTAAGTTCTAAACACAAATAAATTGATGCATCTATGTGTACCTGTTGTTAACAACTATAGTGCTGGACTCTGTAATTTGGCAACAACCCTAGATACCAGAACAATGTTGAAGTCAAAAGAAAATATATTCAAAAAAATTGCACCAATATGTCATAGCTAGCAAGTTTTAGCTCCAAAAAAGAAAACCTGCAGTGAGCACAAGAATCAATAGGGCGGCAGACAGGCATTTTAGGTTTTAGCTTAGACGTTTGACCCAGCCTA
This sequence comes from Mikania micrantha, assembly GCA_009363875.1. Classification (NCBI taxonomy): domain Eukaryota; kingdom Viridiplantae; phylum Streptophyta; class Magnoliopsida; order Asterales; family Asteraceae; genus Mikania; species Mikania micrantha. Next base: position 3,362,160 of record CM018683.1, on the reverse strand, counting down.
TGTGTAGTTTGATAAAAGTGGCAAATTTTTTAATCAGACCTTTGAAATTTCAAAATCAAGATCGAATGAGCTAATTATGTAATTTCCTAACATCAATTTCAAGTTTCAACTTAAAAAAAAAAAAAATCAAAAGTCTTTCACGGTTCAAATACGCTCCTACTCCAAACAAAAACGTCACATCATCGTAAAATCGCAAGAACCCTCCTTCGATTTCACAAATCGTCACTTGAAATTAAGGAAATCAGCGAGAATTGTGAGGATAAAACGATGGGTTTCAGAAACTCACCAACAGATCTGAGAAAAACAGCTGTAATCAAACCGGAAGTTGAGAATTCCGGGTGAATTTGAGCATCTTGGGGTTCTTCGACTCCAGTGATTATTAATGGGAGAGAGTTGTGAATGGGGATTCAAGTGATTAACTCACTCAATCGTCTGGTCTGCATAAAGGGGTAAAACTGTGAATGCAGAGAGGCAACTGATGCTATGACGATGACAGTAGATGACTATTTGCTTTGCTTTTTTTTGCTTTTTGTTTCTCTCTCTTGATTTGTTTCAAAGGACATGAAAACAGAAATATAAATATATAATACTGGAATTTATGATTAAAGAATGCTAACATACTTTTATGAAAATTAGTATGCTTGGTTTAAAATATATAAAAAGGTCTTTTTTAATATATAAAAAACGTGTATGTATACCCTAAATAGCTATATGTATAATATCTTTCTATAGTTATGTACTTATGTTTGAAAAAAAAAACTATAACATTGGTGGTTTTTGAAACAAATGATTTATAAATACGATGATTATAATTTTAAAAAAAGTCAATTACATATTTCTTTTTGTTAAAATTTTTTATAACATGTTTACTCAATCATAAAATTAAATTACATATTTTCTCATTCTAAACCAAATATATTACAAATTTATCTATTTTATTAAAAAAACATTATGCATTTCCTATTTTACTCTTAATGAACTAACTAAAATTTTTTTATGTATTTCTTCTTACTAAGAGACAATTTTGAAACATAGGATATTTGTAATTTTACTTAAGCATTAGGGATATATGTAATTTGAATGTTTAATAAAAGGATATATGATATTATCCCTTTTTAAAATACCAAAAATACTCTTTTTTTTTCACACATTTCTTTTGCTATCATGATCATACTTTAAGGGGACTCGGAGTGGGAGCCGGGAGAGAGGCGGGGAGAGCCGGGGAAAAATGGGGCCGACCGGGAACACCACCCCCCCGGAAGTGAGGTGGGGTGAATCGGGGAGATGGCACCGTTTCAAGCCGAGCGTGGGGAGGGGATTTCCATGGGTTTAAACAAAAAAAAAAAAACCTATTTTTTTTTCCTATTTAAACAACTCTAAACAACCACAAATCTTACACTTTTTTCTCATTTTCTACAATCTATACACTAAATTTATAAAATTTTTCAAGTAAAATGGAAGGAGGTTCATCCCTTAGTGGGTCGTCAAGCAAGAAATTTAGAATACCATGACCAAAAAATGTTCAAACGGCTCAAATGAACCCGTTCAACACACCCAGGTATCGTCCACAAATGACATCTCCAAATCAACTAAACTTCTACTATGGGTATCGTCCACAAATGCCTTTCTAGGTTTTTTAATTTAATTTTTTAGGTTGTACTCTTTTTTTTTACTCTTTTTTTTTTTGTTGTATTTTTTTTTGTATTCTTTTTTTTTATTTTAAATTTAATGAATCTTTTTTTATTTTATTAATATTATTATTATTATTATTTGTTGTTAAAATAATTAATTAAAAATAAGATTTGAAAATGGGGAAAAGTGGGGAAAAGTGGGACGACACCGTGTAAAATGGGGAAAAGTGGGGAAAAGTGAGGAAAGCTGATGTGGCGCTGATGTGGCAACGGGGAAAAGTGGGGAAAACCTAGACCACTCCTTGTGGCCTAACTCCAATCTTGGTTACCTCTTCCAACCACCACCATTGCTATCGTAGCTAACTTAAAACGGAATGACAACTCAAAGTTTTTTTTTTCTTTTTTTTTTCTCTTTCTATTATTTCTCATTTATTAACAGGTCTCTTGCTAGTTTGATTTATGTAAACAGATGGACATATCAAAGTTCTCTCCTTTCTTTTCTTTTCTTTTTTCTTTTTTTTTTCCTATCACCCTCCTTCCTCATTTATTAACAGGTCTCTTGCTAGTTTGATTTGAGTCCCTTGTTCCTTCATACGTCTGTTGGTTAGCAATGTCACACAGTTCTAGTGACCATACAAGTGCAAGCTATTGCTTGACAACACCTTTGCCTAGTTGTTGTACCTATCGAGCCATCGTTACTGCAAGGTCGACGACAACCATTAATCTCTTCCACACGGCCCCGTTCTAGTTTCATTTATTTAGAAAATTACGGCTTGACAATACCATTTACCTTAACCTGGTTGTTGATGTACCTATCAAGCCATCGTTACTATAAAATCAACGATAACCATTAATCACATCCATCCGGCCCCGTTCTAGTTTCATTTATTTAGAAAACATATACAGGACTAACATGTGCAAATAGTTGTGCTATAAATGTACATTAATATTTAAAATTTTGAAGATTGAGAACTTGAGTAAACGTTATGAATTAGAACACCTTCAACAATTAAAGATAGTGATGGTATGTTGAATATATGGGACCAATGATATTAGTATATTATTTTTTTTTCTTATACAATCGTGAAGGATATTCTTGTCAATTACATCTATTTAAAGTTAATTGTCATTCACTCCTTGGACCATTGTATTATATTTTATTCAAACAGTTTAAATTGTCAATATTGTTTTTTAAATTTGGAGGAGTGAAATTAAAATACCACGTCAACCAATTATTTTATTAACCCTAACTTTTATTTATAAAACCTTTAACCTTAATTTCTCGAAGTTTGGAGGCATTTTGTATGTTGCATTTTTTGAGTCAAAAGCAACCAGCCTTGTGTTTGTGTTTGAGGTCATCTTGCATCTAGGTAAGTTTTTTTAAACTCATAATGGTATAATTAAATCTAGAGTTTTCTTTTATTTTTTTCTTTTTTTCATTTTACATGATAATTATAATTTATAAAAGATATTATAACAATATAAGATGTTATAGTCTATATCATAGTTATGGCATGTATTATAAAGGTAGACTTAGGATGGTTTATACGTGTGAAATAAAGATTTTGAGTATGAAAATGTTATTTATGAGATTTGTACGTATGGATGAAGACATACCAATAGTTGGTTGGATCAAAAACTATTGTTTAATTTGTCTTTGATGTATTGTCCACTCAAAAACTCACAATTTTGTTTTCACCTGATAAGTTGTTTGTTTAAGCAAAACACATCATGGTAGAGAAACTACTCATCTTCTTATAAGAAAGTTTGTTCTCTCTCACAACCGATGTAAGATATTACAATTCACTTTTCTTACGAAGTACAACGCTCTCGCTAGCACATAAATCCCACCTCTAACTCTGATATCATCTAGAATAGTCAAAACCGACAAATAATCCACCTAAAACTCACATGGCCCTAGGTAAATTTGAAATTTCTTTAAATCTTTCTAAATCACGATAACATGCATCTCAGATTTTGGAGACCGATGGGTTTTGATTAACCATGTCATTGGAAAAGATGGTTCAATTAACTCTGTTTTGCATATGAGTAGATTTAAGCTTCTGACAAATTCAGTTAGATATTAAGTGTTATAAAATATTAATATTCCTTTTAATATATGAAGGATGATGAACAAGGATTAATACGTCATTCATTTAAAAAACTTACATGTTATTTATAAAAATGTAATAGTTTGTTTCTACCCACTCTTGATGTATTGCAACAAAATGTTTCATGTAGTCGTGAAGCGTGACTCTTGATTGACAATCAATCTAGTACTTTACAAATAGTCTAGTTAGGGGACTAGGAGTCGTCCCAAACCTCCCCACTTTTTCCCGTTGTCACATCAGCGTCACATCAGCTTTCCTCACTTTTCCCCATTTTGCACGGCGTCGTCTCACTTTTCCCCATTTTCAAATCTTATTTTTATTTAATTATTTTAACAATAAATAAATAATAATAATTAAATAGATTCATTAAAAATAAAATATAAAATTACATTAAACTGAAAGTTTCGTTGTTTGATATTGATCTCGTTTAAACTCGTGGCGACGATGGTTGACAAAAACTGAAAGTTTCGTTGTTTGATATTGATCTCATCTTCTTCTGAACTTGACGATTTACTTTCAAATGTGGGAAGCTCCAACGTAAACGGATCCATTGTTTTAATCTTTATAAAATTTGAGTGTAGAATGAAAAAATAAAATGATAAAAAGTGTGAGTTGTGATTGTTTTGGAGTTGTTTAAATAGAGAAAAATTAGATTTTTTTTTTTTAATCTACAACGGTCAAAATTTTCCCAACGGTCGACAACCTTTTCTTCCCCATTCGGCTTGAAACGGTGAGCGGCTCCCGATCCGCCAACACTCATATGCCCGTGATATAAACTTATAAATCTTCTTCTATGGGTTGATCAATTAAAATAAAAAAAAACATTATTATTCAATGTGTGGCTTTATACCTGGCAATTTTTACCAATAACAAGATAAATGTGTAGATTTTGGTAAATAATTATTGTATTTTGGGCATAAATTGGTAGCATTATGACATATAATGCGTTGAAATGAGTAACACGTTAACACAAAGCATGTCAAGATGAGTAACTTAAAAACTATATAAATATAATGGATTCAACGGGTAAGAATGATTAATAACATATTTGATAGGAAGATCATTAAAAAATATTTAAATAAACTATTTATTTTGTTACAACTCATTTTAACTTGAGCAAAATTGATTTTTTTTTAAAATAACCCGTTTAAATCTAAGGGTGTAAACGAACCAAGACAACTTGTGAAATACTCGAGATCGGATCGGTAAAAAGCTCGAACGAGCCAAGCCTTAACGAGCTCAAGCCCGAACCCAAAAGTGTGGCTCGTTTAGTTATCAAGCCCGAGCTCGAGCTTTACATATCGAGCTCGAGTCTGCTCGCGAGCCTTTACGAGCTTTTTGTTTATATAATTTTTATTTATTATACTAAGTGTTTATTTATAAAATTAATTATTTTTATATATAAAATTATGATAAATATAATTAAATTAAATATTTTATGTTAAATTTAGAAAATGCAATTAGAAATATAATTAAATTAGTAATTAAAGTAAATAAATTAAATAAATAAAATCTAAACAAGCCGAGCCGAGCTCGAGCCTAAAAGTTTTTCTAACGAACCGAGTCGAGCTCGGCTCGTTTACACCCCTTAATTAAATTCAAACTAATTTTGGTAAAACTGATCCTGACTCGCACCTGTTCCGATCCGTTATCCAACCAGACTCGTCTATTTTTTCATGCATAGGCATAGACATAGGCATAGGCATGGGTGGCTCATTATGCTTTCACACATCATTTGTATGAATCTTACGTTTGTCAATATAAAATCATTTTATGTAAGAAAAAAATTAGAAAACATGAAGCATTGGTTTACCTAAGTGTTGTCACATGTCTCTGATCAAGAATTAAGAAAGAAAAGGACACAATGGTGAGTGGGTGGGCATAAAGAAGCCATTGGGGGGCAATTGATTTGTCACCATTAGATGGTGGCCCGTTTATGTCCCTCATTTCAACTACATTTTTTGTGATATATTTTTATTTGTTTTATGTTTTGGTTGTTGATGGTGATGATTATGGTTGATTTTAAGCCTCTATATTGTTTTCACTTTTGTATTATTTATGACTCTAACTATAAAATAATAGTATAGGTTTTATTAAAATATACCAAACTTGATGTGCATAATGAGTCGTGAAAAACAAGTTCTTATAAAAAATTCAATATACAGATGTATATATCAGATTTAAGTCGGTTTGACACCCTTCCTTTCTCTATGACGGGTTGGGTGTTTATCAGGTCGGATTACGAGTTATTCAAATCGAGTTATTCGGATTTGAATTTTTTTTCCATATATTCAAACCTGAACCGACTCGAATTGGTTCGAAACACAACTGACCGGATTCGGATAAATCTAAACAATTCGAACAACTCAAATAAATCTGAATAAAAATTTTCCTCATTTTTTATTCCTGTTTTGGCCAATGTTTTTAAACCCGGACCGGACCGAGATTCGGTAGGCATAGTGGGCTGGTTCATATGCCAAAACCGTTTTTGTAATAACCGGGCGGTCGGATTGGTAACCGGCGGTAGGACCGGAAAACCGGTGGTTGAACCGTTTTTTTTATATTTTTTTATTTATTTATTTTTTTTTTGATTTTATATATATATATTTATAAAATGTATATAAAATCATCCGGTTTTTAAATCCGGTCCGACCTCTGACCAGTAAGGAGACCGGTTCGACGTCCGGTCCGGTTATGAAAACATTGGTTTTGGCTATTTATTTCTTCCTATATTTTAGTTTTCTAAAATTAAAAATTTTCCTAGTTTAGATTCATAATAAAACACTTCAAAGTCCAAAATTCAAAAACGATCACAAATCAATCATAATAAAATAGTTTATATAAATTTTACGATTTGTATAAAAACACCTGAACAACTCAAATAACTCCAAATTAATAACGGTACATTGGTTCGTAATCAGATTATTCGGATACCAAAACAATCCGAATTGCATAAAACCTAAATCCGAATGCGACCTGAATATCTGAATAACTTTTTCGAACTTAGACATATCCAACCCGAACAACCCGAGTTAAGATTCGAATCTCGTTTTTTGGTTTCGAATACAATCCGGGTTTCACATTGTTTCAGATTTCAGATTTTTTTGAACTCCACTAATGACGGGACCTCACATATTTTAGTATTCTCATGCACCAAATTTAACCTCATGTGTAATTAAGTTTTAAATGCCAAGTTTATTTATAATAAAGTTTCATAAACTTTTTATATGTAAGAATGACCGAAATTGGTTGATGTTGAAATGATACAACTAAATGCAGCCAACTTTGATGTTTTTAATTTTTAAAACTAATTTAAATTTAACACCTCTCATTATGCCATCAACACCTCCCACCAACTAACTAATTGCATCCATAGACGACCGACCCCTACACTACTTCATGAATATGGCCCCTACTTCACTCATGTGATTCAAAGCCATTCATGAGACCTTCCCTCTTGGCAACTCTTCATCTAACCCCCTCTCCACCCTCATAGAGATGGGCAAAAAAGCTGGTTTCGGAGCCTGACCTCGACATATGCTAGCAGTTCTAGTTTCTCAGAGAAATAATAACCAAACTATAACCAAATCAAAATTACTAGAACCGGTTACAACCTCTATCCAGACAAAAATTGATCAAAAACCCAAACCTAACCATGAACGGTTCTATCCCTACATGACTCTTGGCTAGGAAGCTCAAAAAACAAAAAAAAAACAACTCAATTTGCTCATTTCTGCCCCAACACATCCCCCTACCATGCCTACCATGCCTACCATGCTTACCATGCTATTGGTTTTAGATTTAAATTTTAGTCCAAAACTATATGTTTTATATGTTGACCATTAAAAATAACAACTATATATGGACTTCATGAATATTTAAGATAAAATCACAAAGGATAATTATTTTTCTTACATAATTAAATGTCAATGTTCAAATGTTTGACTAAGTTTAAAATCAGCTTTTATTTATTTAACAATAAAATACTTGAAATTATCTTAACCTATCTAATATATTTGTATCAATTTTCATGAATATCTTGCAGGTTATAAACCTTGTCTGTTTGTTATTTCTTTTATTTTTACATGAATTTTTAGATACATTATCTATTTGTTTCGTATATTAACCTTAGTTTTTTCTATCTAATTTATTTTTTCTATAAGTCAAGAAAAATGAGCGGGTCAGGTCAGGTAAGAGGGATTCAGTTCAAGATGAGTGTGAGTCAGGATGGGGTAGTTTATAAAAAATATCGATTTAGTTTGAGTTGTAATTAAAAAATAGTTTATTTGCACAATATTTAGTTATTTTATCATCAGATATATTCTTGATAATTCTTATTCATTTTAATCTATTATATTTTCATATATTTAGATTACTCATTTTAACTCGCATTGTGTTAAGGTGTTACACATCTCAATCCGTTCTATGTTATGTGCTACTTATTTCAACCCAAAATACAGGCTCTACCAAATCAATTTATTTATCTTGGATCAAGATTATCATGTTTAATCATAAATAGCTAGATCGTGCAAATTTATTTATTTATAACAATAATAATAAATAGAAGAATATTGTTAGCATGGACCTAAAAGTTTGTCATTCTTGAACAGGATAAATTATAAAAGGTGTTATGAACCAAAAAGTTGTATAATTTTCTCAATATAAGATATAAAGTTTGGAAAATAAACCTAAAGAGTTGTGTGGTTTTTGTCACATGTTGATGATATATTGAGCATTTTGTCTAAAGTAACGTGGATATAAAGTTGAGTTAATATCAAAGTTGTGGGGTCAAAAATTGCAACACACCAATTTTGACCCAATAAAGTAAATTTGATATGTCTCTTTCACTCTATCTTTTTATGTTATTATTTATTTATTTATTTATTTATTACAGTTGTAACCAAATGCTTGTTTCTTTGAAGTCATGTTGAGACCGAATGTAATATGAACTAAAGCTTGAGTCTAAAACTCTAAATGCATATTCTAAATATTAGTACAAACTTGCAAAAATTAACATAATCTGCTTTTTTTTTTCCAATAACACTATTATACATGTAAAACACTTTTGTTTTAATATGTATGCGTAAATGTATATGCACTAAGAAAGTAATACATGTAAAGTTGATAGTTTTGTAATTACAAATTATACATGTGTTAGTTATAAAGACATATTTTTGACGTATGGGTGTTCTAACTTTTTTTTTATTAATCTCAATATTAAGTTAAACTTTTGTTTACTTTGAGGGGGACATTGATAAAGAAGAAGCATCGTCTTAGGTTTGCAACATGATAACATAGGTAATTATATTTAGACATCTTATCATATGTCTCTTGTTTGTCCATCATCAAAATCATGAGATTATTAGTGTATTCCTAGTTATACATTGTAAAAAGTGCTCATTAGTTTGATGACAATAACTATCAAAAATTATAATTAAACTCAAAAAATACAAAAAGATTTTATTGCCAAGAATCTCGAATACAACTCAAGAATTAATCTTAACAATAAAAATCAAGAAACAACATATTAAAATGATACAAAATTAAACAAATGATATTTTCAATAATAGCAATATGAAGGTGTAATATAACATTAAATATACGAATACTCGTATACTTGTATCTTATGATGTAAAACAATAAATTTCCTATAAACCAATCAGTTAAAGGAAAAATAACGGATGGATGAAAAAGTTAGATAGATAAATACAAACCTCGAGTAATTAATAAGCCATGAACTATATCAAAATATCATGTGTTGATGAAGATCAAATGTATCATGATTAGGCAAACAAAAAAAGTTAAAACATGATAACTTAAGTCACAATGGATATACACATATTTGGATATTCATTATACTTCAAATTTAGGTATAGGACTATATGCTTTTATCACCTAACATGTGAATACATTTTTGTAAAGCTTTTAAATAACAAACATACTTTCCAGCCCCACTTATTCTTGTAAACCTTTTATACATTAGTTATAAACAACTTATCTTATGAGAATTTTTTTCATATTTTAAAAAAATCTTGAATTAGTAAGAGAAGAGACATTTTAATTGTCAAATTGTAATTAACGTTTGAAAACTTATGTTGTAGTCAATGTTTTTAGAACCGGGCCGGACGTCTTACTGGTTACCGGTCGGACCGGATTCAAGAACCAGATAACATAATAAATATATAAAAAATTCCAAAAAATTTATAGAATTATAAACACATTTAAACAAACATAATCATGTTAAAAAAAATTACATGGTTTGATTTTAATGTTTAATTCTTTGGGTTTTATTTAAAAAAAACTTGAAATATGGTCCGACCGATGAACCGGCTCAGCCGGCCGGTTCCTTTGAGGGCAGTTCGCATATAATTTTTGGGCCAGTCGACCTCCCAGTCTGACCGGTTCGATCCAGTTCTTACAACATTGGTTGTAGTTATAAGTAGTAATCCCAACTTCATATGAGTAGTGATATGTAAATCTTTAAACATTAATATGTAAATGGCATCTCTAATTGCATTATATAAAAGATTAATGGCATGTATCAAGATTAAGTAGTATACTATAGAAAGGTGATTCCTCCCTATATATAGATACGATAATAAAAATATGATCATAATATATGTGCATTTTTCTTATTATATACATCATATCCTTACTAAAATAGTCAAATCGATCATACGCATAATATTTAATTTTACTTATATATTACTTTAAAATAACCTAATCCTAAAAATAAATATTATTGATAACACAAAAATTGATGGATATAAGGTTTGTTTGAAAATAGTCACTCATATCATAATACACTTTATATATGATGATAATTTTTAGGATCCATTTATTTGTTTTTCCAGTCTATATAAGTTTTTCAACTCACAAAAAAAAAAAACTTGTTAACAAACCAAATACTTTTAAAAGTGTGTGTGTGTTTATATATCATATTTGCTAAAAAGACTTCCCTTATTCATCTTTTTACATGGTTTTTAGTTCATAAAACTCTAAATCTTTATGATTAACATATTTGAAACTAAATATCCAAAGTGTTGGCAAACCAAGTCACAAAATTAGATGACCTCTTACTCTCTCTCTCTCTCTCTCTCTCTCTCTCTCATATTTTTTTGAACGGCGAATGTCTCATTCGTGTGAACCTACTGTTTCCAGGTCATGTCATCAAGGTCTAGTTACATGGACCTCCCATGAGTCACCACAACCAACCCAGGAAGAAACCCCACGAAGAAAACCCCCTAACCCCTTTTTTCGTTGAAGGAGGGTTTTGAACCCAAGACCTTTCATTTGAAAAAATAATGGGTACCATTGAGACAATGCTCATTGGTATCTCTCTCTCTCATATACCAACTAGAATTATAATCTCAACTTGCAAAGCATAAATTTTTAAATATGTATAGCAACAATATTTTTTTTTAATTTCTATTTAACAAACATGTTACAAAAATATATAGGTTGAAAAAAGTATTTTAAAACCAATGATAAGTATCTTTGACCGTTAAAGAACCTGTCACGTGGGTCTTCTCATCCCCATAAAAGGTCCTTTGTTGGTGACTAGAAAGAAAAAAAGAAAAAAAAAAAAACATTAAGCAAAATTTCATGTATATTAAAAAGTTATTTAAATTTGTATTTGATAAAACTATATTTTTTTACAGCTTTTCGATAAATAAAGTGTTTGAAACATTTTGTAAAAACGTTCTTGAAAGATATAATAGTGTTGGGGCAAAAAAATTTTTTTTTCTATTGAAGGGACCTATAGCAAAAAGAAAGGTAATGTGTATATCAAGAGAATTAGTAACAACATCAATTAGTGGCGGAACTTGAATATTTTGAAATATAAATCAATGACGGATCTTGAACAATTTGAAAGTAAAACAAGTGGGGTAAAACCAATACCAAAAACAAAAAATAATCTTACGACCAAACAATTAATAATACGGAGGAAAAAAAAGTTGTGCTCGCTCCCTAATAATACTTCACCCCTAATACAAATGGTATGCAATTATTGTCCCGCATACATATCATGTTAATATGTTATATGATGATATATCATGATATCAACTAATTTTAAGGTGAATCCATATTTATTCCAGTTCTTTGTAAGGTTTAAGAATGTAGGTAAACTTCACATTTATATTTTGTGAAGAGAAACTGCTTTTAAAGATATTTTCGGCTTGTGTACTAATAAACAAATATAAAAAGATATAATCAAGCAAAATACATACCTATAAAGATAAAGAGCTACTATTATAAGAGGAATTGTGGCATGATACAAGCCTACAAGGCATCCATTAAATGCAAATTTCTTCTTTAGTTAATAAAAAATGAATCTATATATACATAAGACCCTGGTGCATACATCTACTTTATGTTCTAAAAATCTTACCTTTGGTCGTATGTTTTTATGAACTTATATCCTAAACCATGTTGTAGAAGGTATGTCCTTATGTAAAAGGATAATAAATAATTTTTAATTTATAAAATAAAAACCTTATTTAGATTATTCATGTGTTGGCAATAATTGAATAGTCTAAAAAAGAGTAATTATTATTTAATTAGTTGGGACCATTAACAGCTTTTTTTGTAGCAAGACCAGAATGGTTATGAAAGAGAGAGTATTGAAACCAACAAAAAGGGGTGTCGTTGGCTCCAATGGTTACCTTCCTCATGATTCCATCCACACTTTTATGGTTTTTCTACAATACACTTTTTAGGCTTCATTTTCTTGATTAAAAAATAACTTAACTTAAAAAGAAAAGTTTAATATATAAAATACAAACTTTTTCAAGTTATTTTAGATTCAGTTTTTTTAGCAATCAAATATAAAAAAAATTCTAATAGAGTAAAAAGAAATTATGATGTTTTACACAACTTATATGAATACCCAACATATGTTTAAAAATAAACTTGATAAACTAATCCAATTCTTCTTAGTTCTTACCTCCTAGTTTTCAAATTTTCCCTAAAGATCACCGACCCGGTTGTTTGTTGTCGAGCTTTATCTGTTCCTCATGTTTTGTCAGGTATCGAGAGAGACACGGATATTTGCCACGTAAGTGAGTTTTCACGGTCGTTAAAAAAAACTACCGATCATTTGCCATTTCCAGTCTATAATCACAATCTTTGGACTCTCACCAACACCAAAATTAACCGCTCTACCTTTGTAAGCTTGACCATACTGCCACTTTATTGTAGTTTTGTTGTTAATTTAATATTATAACTTTTATAAAAAAAAATTGAGTAATGCTTACAAATTAGAAAATAAAAAAAAAATAAAAAAATCGAACATTGCTCAATTATATATCAAGTATTTGCTTGTTTAACCAAAGGGCTTCTAGCCTAATGGTAGCCCCTTGACTTCTCTTATGAGAGGTCTTGGGTTGGAGTCTCACCTAGAGCAAATATTGTTCTGGGTGAGCCAGGGGGTTTTCCTAGGTGTAGGTTTCCTCCTGGGCAGGTGGGTCAGGTCACCACGCTCTGTTATTCGGGCGGAAGGGTGATCTATTTGTCAGGGTGATCCCGGGTGACCGGGCGTTTGCTGTTCAAAAAAAAAAAGTATTTGCTTGTTTAATTTGTTTTTGAAGTCAGCTTGTTTTATTTAATTAACGAATAACAACTCATATTTCTTGAACGTAAATTATGAAAATATGGACCTCTAGTCCGAACTCGAAAAGCCTGCAAAGAAATTGGGCCTACCATGGCACTTAAAATAAGCCCAGCAGCTGAAGTTTTGTTCATCTGTTTACCGAAAAATTACATTTGTGGTGTTTTATGTTTGGGGATAGAGGTGGGCAAAAGAGCCGGAAACCGGAACCGGTCATACCCGAACCGGTGGGTACTAATGGGTCCGGTTTTTCAGGCAAATTATAACCGAAACCGGAAAAACCGAAATTGGTTCCAACTGTACTCGGCCAAAACCCGAACCGGAGCCAGGTCCTGACTTTGTTGACCAAAACCGGAACCGATTCCAAAAAAACCCGATTTGCGCACCTCTATTTGGGGAATTTGTAGATTAGCAGGAGCCGCCGAGTCGGGAGGCGTTAATTCTTTGATTTTTTTATGGGAGGTTTTTTTGTTGAAGTCTAGCCAAGAGCAAAATATAGCTTTGGGTTGAAAGAAAGGTTTTAGCTGTTCAAACAAAATTGTTCCTAAAATTATGTCTAACAACTAATTAAAATGTCTTCGTTGTTACAAGAAAAACAAATAAAAAAATTAGCATAAGTCAATCCTTTCCTCTCCTATATCTTTCTTTGCCAAAGTTTAAAAAAAATATCTCGCAAAATATGATCCAGTATCTAACTCGACTTAACTCTTTTATTTTGTTTCATTGAAGAATCTTAAATTACTTTGATTTTCTTCTTCGTCTGTTTGTTTTTTTTCTTTCTACAACTACATCTCAAATTCTTGCTTTGAATTTGATTTTAGATTTTCCTTACATATTAGTTATGGTGGTGTCGTTTAATATTGATGAATGTAGGTATACATTAAGAGTGTTTATTTAGAGAGGAAAAACCATGAACGTTCATTTAATTTTTTTAACAACGATATATTTTAGGGAAAGGACGAGAGAGTGAGATAATAGAATTGTAACAATCGGTTTTAATAAATGAATGTATTTGAAATAATCGTTAATTGAACGATTGTGATTGTTGTAATTCGGAAATATGTGAGAATTACGTCATCAAGGGCAAGAGCACATGTGATCGTTCTAGAAATCCACGTTAATTTAGCTATTGTAATTATTACAAGTTGATAGTATGCGAAAAATGGTGAACGTGGGCGAAAACCGTGCGCGAAACGGAGTTACGGATTCTCCGGAATCGCGAAACGAAGCAAAAATCAAAAATTGGACGACACAGGCGTGGGGCGGTACGCCCAGCGACCCTTGAGGCGGTGGATTCTTTAAACTTATCAGATTTCAAGCAGAAAACATATGTTTTCTCTTTCTCTCGACTTTACACACACATACACTTTCAGATGAACATTTTATCATTAAATCTCAATTTTGAAGCTAACAGAATGTCTGGATCGGGCTAGGGTTCGATTCTACAACTCCTGATCATTGTATAGCAGCCAGAAATCCGTTCGAAGGGTAACGATTCGTTTTATCTCATTGATTTTGATAATACACGGATTAAATTGAGTTTTGAGTATTATATGATGATTTGAGATAATTAGAAACAAAGGACTAGATGTTTTAACGGTGAAATCTTGATTTTGATCCATTATAATGTCCGGTTGTCATGAAACTCATATTATTGAGTATGATAACCAGATGGATGATTAAATCGTGGTTATGATGATTTTAGATCATTATCTGGAATGATAGATCCAATTCAAGTGTTGATTAAATGTTGAAACTTGGAAGTTAAAGGTTTAGCATGATATGCTAATCATTAGTAATGGATTACAAAATATGAAACTTTGATAATATGATTAAGAACATGTGTAGATTAATTTCTACACATGAGTTAGTTGATAAAAGCCTCAACGAGGTTTTGATAGAATATGAAAAGTAAAACAGGTCAAATGAATTAGATATATAATAACACAAGTTGTGTGTTAATGTTGTTAAATCTTGTTATATGTGAATATATAATAGGAAGAGGAGGTGAATCTAGTTCTAGAAGGCCTGGAAAGGAATTGGAGATTGTTGATAGCTTTCCAAATCAAGGTAAATCACCCGTTACTGTTGAGTTTGTTTAATGTTGTGATAATGAATCACAAATATTGTGATCATGTGAACAAAATTCAATTGGTGATCCACATGGATATAAATGATGTGTTGAATGTGATACAGTGATGACCTACAAGTGTGTAGGCATTCATGTTTGCTTAAATTGATATTAATCCACATAAGTGTGGATAATGTTGTTGAAAATATGTTGAAATGGTTCACTTGAATGTGAACTAGGGAGGTAATGGATAATTTAGTTAATCTACAATGATGTAGACGATTGTTTGTTATACGTAAGTATGATTGGTTCACTTGTATGTGAACAAATTGTGATTGATTTACCTTTATATGATTCACAAGGCGTGTGAACATATGTAAGGGTGATAGACCTTAAAGTTGAATTGAAGTTAGACACTAATATATGTTATTTGAAATCACAATTTTATGATTGTTTGTTGTTTGTGTCTAATGTTGACTATGTGTGTAAATAACACATGTAGTAAACTTTGTTTTAGTAGATTCTCAAGGGTGAGAACATAATTATAATAGTGAAAGTACGAGTAATTCACAAAAGTGTAAAAACTCAATAAGACACCTAAGTGTGTTGTTTTGAATTTAATAGTGTGACACATGCTTAATAATTAGAAAGAATTGTATTTGATGATCTACAATTGTGTAGACAGTTCTGGTTGATTCACTTGAGAGTGGACAATCAGTGTGTTGAAATATAGTTAAATGATTCACAAGGTGTGTGAACATATGAATTGGGAATATATTTGATGTAAACACAGGTGAATGTGTTCAAATTGTGTGTAAGTTATTTATTTGGTTGAACTTGTAATTGTAGGATTGGGTGAGTCCACACTACAAGTATTTGTGCATTTAGCATATATATATATGTATGACTCGTTGAGTTGATTGAAATTGATATAAATGATTGTGGTTATTGTGGTTGAAAGATTCACAAGGTGTGTGAACAAGTGATGATCTACAAATGTGTAGATGTTAAATTGGAAATATACATGTTTTGATTCACAAGATGTGTGAACATAAGACATGCAATTCCAATGTAATTGATTCACAAGGTGTGTGAACAAATGGTGGATTGGTAATGTGTATGCTGATTCACAAGGTGTGTGAACATAAGACATGCAATTCCAATGTAATTGATTCACAAGGTGTGTGAACAAATGGTGGATTGGTAATGTGTATGCTGATTCACAAGGTTTGTGAACATAAGACATGCAATTCAAATGTAATTGATTCACAAGGTGTGTGAACAAATGGTGGATTGGTAATGTGTATGCTGATTCACAAGGTGTGTGAACATAAGACATGCAAATCTAATGTAATTGATTCACAAGGTGTGTGAACAGAAAGGGGGATCTACAACTGTGTAGGCATCAAATTGGTAACGTGCATGCTTTGATTCACAAGGTGTGTGAACATAAGACTTGCAATTCCAATGAAACAGATTCACAAGGTATGTGAACAAAAGATGACCTATAAGGGTGTAGACATTCAAAATTCACGAGTCAAATTGTTAAATTTTGACTTTTGAGAAATATGATGCACAACTGGAGTTTTGTGTGCACATGTATGTGAGGTGTTAAATTATAATGATTGTACATGAATGATGATTCATGGGGTTTTGGGTGGAAACGACCCATTAGTAAATCGTTTGTATGCTATTGAATATTGTTACCAAATTATATTTGGGACATTAGTAGTGTATCCATATGGTGTTATGGAATACACTTGGTGAAATAGTGGGGTAAACTTACTTAGTTCTAACGAACTAATGGTGATTTAAATGTGGTGTTTACAGGTACAAAAGAGTAAGGCGAACGACAATGGTGATCAGGATCGAACAAAAAGATTTGAGTGGTGAATTGAAGTTAACTTGTTATAAGTATGTGGATATACTTTGACATGTTTTAATGTTTGAATGATTAAAAATTAGTGTGTTTACAAGCAAAACACGGAAAGTTTTTTCTGGGACCTAAAC
Organism: Mikania micrantha; assembly: GCA_009363875.1. Taxonomy (NCBI): domain Eukaryota; kingdom Viridiplantae; phylum Streptophyta; class Magnoliopsida; order Asterales; family Asteraceae; genus Mikania; species Mikania micrantha. The sequence continues at coordinate 3,344,727 of CM018683.1, read as the reverse complement.
AAAAATCTTAATTAGATGTTTTAAATGTTCGAAGAGGACAGAAAGTGACATGGGTGTCACAAGAATTTAGGGTTTGGCTTTATTTTTTTTAGCTTTTTGGATGGTAAATTATAATTTACTTTTAAATTACTCTAAACAAAACTCTTAGGTTGATGCTTGAGCCAGCAACTTTTAAACAAGAGATAAAATTTTTACCAAATAGTCTAGTATAATATTAACATTTTACTTTTCTTACCAATAGAGAAAATTACACTTTTGATACTTCATGTTTAATGATATTTTCAAATTCGTAATTAATGTCAATTCGTTTAAAATTTTCAGTTGTTACAAATTAAGTTTAAATTATTTAGTTTTAAAGTTTTTAATTATTGTTTTATTATTTAAAGTATTTATTAATACGTAATTCAATCAATTTATAATAAAATATCATTTTATATTTTTAAAACTTTTATTATTAAAGTAGTGTAATTTACGGGTAATACTTTCGTTTACCATAAAAAAAATTAAACCATGAGAAAAATACAAAAACTGTATCGGGTCTAAACTCGGGTCTAGAAAATCGAGTCGGGTTGAGTGATCAGAGAAATATCGTTGTTGACTTGGGTGAAGAACCCGCCATCGGAACCGTCTTTACCTGTTTGTCGCATTATAATATAATATTAATAATTATATTATTTCAAGAATCAATTCACATCGTATCTTCTTTCAATCTCTTCAATTTCATAAGATCTGGATTCAATTTCACAATCTTCACTATCATTGAATTCTTGATTCGTTGCATTCAATTTCCGTTGAAAAAGGGGGAAAGTTATTCCAGTTTTAGGGTTTTCTAAGATATGGCGCAGAATCAAGGTGGCGGTGGAGGTGGAGGTGGAGGTGGCTTCTTTTCGTCGATCGCTTCAAGTTTCTCCAGTTTCAAGAATCAAGTTAACGGGTAATGGTTTTATTCATCTATCATAGCAATCTTCCTAATTGTGGTTGATCCATGAATCTTGATCCGAGTTTTGGTTTTTTCTACTTTAATTTTTGAAAATTTGATCGATGGATTCGTGGGATTAGTTGCTTACTTGATTAATTAAGTTTTACCTTTAATCAGTTTCTAGAGTTTGTTCATGATTGATGTTTTTACCTTGTGAATACTTGTTAGTGCTTGGAATTGTTATAGCAGGAGCACAGTTGTTTGATTTTGAGGCTAAATTTATGTTTTAATTATGAGCTTATTAGCAGAGACTGGTTGAATGGTATTGTGAGTCATATTTGAATATCCTCTGATGATAACATAGTTCGAATGATCGAATCCAAACGCCTCAGACGCATTAGAGATGTATATCGACTCTGTGTCCTGTGGTCAAGTGATTTAAATCCTAAATTGATATGATTTCATTACTATTTCACAGGGTTTAAACTTCTTGATTTGTTTGAAGATTCAAAGCTTAGCTAATGTTTGTTATTTAATGAAATCTTAACAAATTAGTTATAATTGTCATGTATTTAAAATATACTCCTTTGACAACAAATTTAAAGTAATTTCCAGTCTAGGGTTTAAATGGTATATAGATCAGGATTCTTGACTTTGTAGAAACTTCTGCCCCAAATCTTGTTTGGGTTACAATGGTGATTGGTTTGTTTAGCTAAAACAGTAAGATCATAGTTTTTATCCCTGATGAGCAATATGGACTGGTTTTATGCTTTTATGATGTAAAATTTTAATGATCTACTGTTTCTAGTACCACATTCACTGGGTTATTTTTTTGAACGGCTAATTTTTGGATCACTGACGGATCATCATGCCACTAGTACTACCATCCGATCATATCCACCACCAAGTCACCAGCTCTGTAGGAAACTCAGTACTTTGAGAAAACTCCCTTGTGGGATTCGAACCCAAGACCAATTGGTTCCTAAGCCTTTTCCACCACCAAGATACCGCTAGGTTATTAAAATTTAGCACATGTATTTGATGTGATCTCTATTATTATCATTTTGCATATGCTTAAATCCAATTTTTTAGATACCTGAAACTCTGAAAGCATATGTATCTGGATTACATTGATATTGCATCGATATGTCATTATGCCATGTGTTATCTTTAAGTATTTTATGTTTATCATTGTGAAGGATCAAATGAGAGAAGTCATTCACACTAACCAGATTGTTATGTTTTAGTTCAATCTAATCTATTCAATAGCTATGTTTTGACCTTAGTTTACGTGTGGTGGTTTATTTTTTGTTTTTGCTGTCATAACTCATAAGTGCATGATCTGTTGGTAACTGTTTCTGTTTACATTTGTGTAACTGGCTGTATAATGTTCAGTCTGCATTATCTTTAGAGAAATGCAAGATAATTTCTATTGTTAACTATGAGAAGTCACATATACGGAATTTTAATTATTTTGGTTGATTTTTCACTTTTTCATGTAACCAAGTCTCTGTCTTGATTATATTTTTTAGCTTGCTTGGCTATGAGGGGCTTGAAGTCATCAATCCTGAGGGAGGCACAGAGGATGCTGAGGTTGAAGCACAAAGAGGCAGATGGAAGGGAGAGGTGAAGTAAATTATTACCCTCTCATATATTTCATAACTTCATCATTTATATTTCTCATTTTGGTGACTTATAGCATGCTCTTTGCAAGATTTTGTTTTCTTTTTCATCTATTTTCATCATCTTGCATTCTTGCAGTTTACATTTTTACCCATAGACTCATGCACAAGTCACAATTTACATGAATGGAGATAAGAAAATTTGATTTTTATGATATAGGACTATAGGAGAACTGGAGAACTGCATCTTTTGTGCATTTTTTCCGTCGTCTCATCATCTATTTTTATTGTCATATTTATTTTTAATTTTTTTTTGCAGGAACGTGATAGCTACTGGAGATCAATGCAGAAGTACGTGGGAGCTGATATCACATCAATGGTGACTCTACCTGTGCTCATATTTGAGCCAATGACAATGCTGCAAAAGATGGCAGAGGTTTGTCTACTTCACCAATATGCTTGATATATGTTGCTATTTATTTGTTTATATTAAGACACTGATATTTTTATTTTTTTGTAGTTGATGGAATATTCCCATCTTTTAGAGCTCGCAGATGAATGCGAGGATCCTTACTTGCGATTAGTATATACAGGTCTATATTTCTATCATCTATTTCATGCATATTGGTACTTAGGTGTGCCATATATACTTACAAAACATGAAACATCTGAAGTTAATGATTGTTATTCTGCCGCAGCATCCTGGTTTATATCAGTATATTATGCCTTGCAACGAACCTGGAAGCCGTTTAATCCGATTCTTGGCGAAACCTATGAAATGGTTAATCATTGTGGCATTACATTTATTGCAGAACAGGTGAAACTAAAAAGTCTAATTTACGTTCACATTTCTTATAGCAAGGGGTAATTATGGGTTTAAACTTTTACATGATTAAACTGATGACGCTTATTTTCACCCATATTATAACTTCACGAACTTATTTGGTTCCACAATTGTATTTTATGCTGATTAATTTCATTGTTTAATTGTACAATTTAAGAAGTGACCAATACTTTGATAACTCATATGAATCAGGTAAGTCATCACCCTCCCATAAGTGCTGCACATGCTGAAAATGAGCATTTTGTATATGATATAACATCAAAGGTGAAGACCAAGTTTCTTGGTAACTCTATTGATGTTTATCCTCTTGGAAGGTAAATATATCCACCATAGTTTCTCGTGTGTGATTAGAGTAATTCGCTTGATTGCTGTCTAGGCCCCGTGTTTATGCCTCTGAAAATGGGCGGGTTGGGTTGGGTAACGGGTCAAAACTGGTGTGGATCAGGATGTGTTATTAGGAAAATCATTTTGGGTCTAAATAGGTGGCTTTTAAAAAACATTAATTTAATTGAAGTTAAAATGAGTCGTAATGAAATAAATAGTTTATTTAAATAATTTTTTAATGATTTTTCTCATCATATATATTATTAATCATTTTTACTTGTTTGAATCCATTATATTCACATAGTTTTTAAGTTCCTCATCCTGACCCGCATTGTGTTGAAGTGTTACCCATTTCAACCAATTATATGTCATAAGTTTACCCATTTCAACCTAAAATACAATAATCTTTACCCAAATCTACCCATTTATCTTGTTATGGGTCAAAACTACCAAGTCTACCTGTGTTAATATAAAATGATCTTGTCAATTAATGTTTAAAGGTACTGAGTTTATTTCCTTAATTGTCTTACCATGTTGCTTACAGAACTCGTTTAAAGCTAAAGAAAGATGGAGTAATTCTAGAATTAGTGCCCCCACCCACAAAAGTTAACAATTTAATTTTTGGAAGAACATGGATTGATTCCCCAGGGGAGATGATTTTGACCAATTTGACCACAGGAGACAAAGTTGTCTTGTATTTTCAACCCTGTGGTTGGTTTGGGTGCGTTTCTTGGAATGTTTACCTCTTCTCATATATTTACATCAATGAAAAGAAGTTCACATATTATATATAACAGTGATATCTAATGTATGCACTTGAAACAATTTTGCAGTGCCGGTCGTTATGAAGTGGATGGATATGTATACAACTCTGATGAAGAACCTAAAATATTAATGACGGGAAAGTGGAATGAATCTATGAGCTATCAACCTTGTGATCTGGAAGGAGAACCCCTTCCAAACACTGAACTCAAAGAAGTAAGCTTTCACCACCATAAATACAAAATGTTATTACATATAAAATGGTTAATCAGGGTGTGGATCGCATGTGCTGCTTTTAGTGTGCTAGTTTTGTCGATATGGTTTTTTTTTTCTTTTCAAACAAGCTACTTGAACGATTGAAAGAAACAGTTCTAAGAATTTGAAGGCCACTTATTTATTTTATTTTTTGAAATTTTAAGGTTTGGAGAGTTGCTGAGGCCCCTGCAGATGACAAGTTTCAGTACACGCATTTTGCACATAAAGTAAACAGCTTTACAACAGCACCAAAGAAGTTATTGCCCTCGGATTCTCGCTTAAGACCAGATAGATATGCACTTGAGATGGGTGACTTGTCGAAAGCCGGTTCAGAAAAGAGCATGTAACATACTCTCTCTCTCTCTCTCTCCCTCTCTCTCTCTCTCTCTCTCTCACACAAAAGCTTATATATAATATAATATAAAGATTAAGTTTTTAAAAAGAAAGCGTTTCATTCCAATTCAACCCAAAATGCCCTGTTTTTAGGGGAACTTGATTATAAGTTTATAACATAAAGTTGTTTATACATATTGCTGTTTTATAACAGTCTTGAAGAGAAGCAGAGGGCTGAGAAACGGATGAGAGAGTCAAAGAGTCAAGAATTTGTCCCGAAATGGTTTGATCAGACTGACCAAATTTTCCCCACACCATGGGGCGATTTGGAGATCTACGAGTACAACGGAAAGTACAGTGAACACCGAGCTGCTGCTGACAGTTCTGGGACAGTTGAAGAAGTTAACATCAATACAATAGAATTCAACCCCTGGCAATTTGGAAATGTTGGTGAAACCAGTTGAAGGAAGTTGATTTATGTGTTACTTTTTATCACTTGGTATTTCTAGATGTTGAACTTTTACATATGAATAGATTCTTCTTGTTTGTTTCTTGGATATAATCTTACTCTACATAAGTTGTTTAAAATTTTGGTTAGTTTATCTGATATCCTGACTTGCTTTATATGTGTTGATTAATGATTGTTTCTGTAATTTGTTCACTTTTCGACCATGCTAATAAGAACGGGGCAAAATGGTCAATTGACTACAAAAAGACTAATACATCCTTGTAAAAAAGAGAATAAAGTTTTACTATAACTCATTTAGCATTTCCATTCTCTTTAATAACCCATTGTCTATTATTATTAACGTGACCTCTTGAATTTTTTCCTCTGTACCTGCTTCTTGGACCAGAGCTTCTACGATTACTACTACTCGCCTTAGAAACAGGGACATTCGGTTTAGATTCGGTTGCATGTTCACCATCGGTGGCTTCATCATCTAAGGAGGGGCGGGGAAGGAACATTCCAGGCATCAAAACTTTAGTCTTCTTTGGCTCAATTAAGCCATTGTTCTCCTGCTGTAGCTTCAGGATGGCTTCGAATTTCTGTCGCCTCATGTTTTCTGCATCCGAGTGAGCAAGTGTGTAGTCTTCGGCATCTGCGAGATTCTGAAAGTAAAATCCATTATTTCTGGAAATCTTATATTTTAGTTTCATAACATGTATATTATGACAAGTATGATGTTTTATCTCAAACGGGTCATATAAAAACAACTAAACAATAAAGAGGTCGAAAATAGGACAAAGTGTATGCTTTCCTAGAACGAACGAACAAACAAACTTACCCAGTATATTCCCACTTTTCAGTAGGGTCTGGGGGGGAAGGATGGACACAAACCTTTCCTAGAGCATTTTACTTAAAAAAAACTAAATTAGTATTGAAAGATGGTAACTTTGAGCAAAAAGTGCTCTGGGTCAACCCATTACCAAAAGATGCGTGTTTTGACCCATTACCCAATCATCATGATTATATAACTTGAAGTAAAAGAAGCAGCATATGATATAACTTTTGAACAAATTATATTAACCGATCAAAGTAACAATATTTCGATAATTTCATTATATTATGGTGTCTAGCATGAAGAACAAGAATTTTGCAGACGTACCATCTGAGAATAAGCCCCGACCAAATCAAGCACATGTTCGATGTCTTTAGCATGAAACACCTTACGGCACACTGGGCAAGTACCCTTGCCGTCTTCAGTATTACTATTTGTGTCTGTTTAATAAAAGTTGCAATAATAAAGATTAGTTAATATATCATACTATCATAGTGATTACATATGGGCAAGATTTTGTAACAATGAATTGATCATATCACCTGGTTGAGTTTTAGTCTCATGTAGACCAGACGAATTAGCATGGTTGGTTTCTTTATGCATCTGGAGCCAATTCCACCACCGTATTATACATTCACTGCATTCAAGTTAATGATAAGTAAGATTCATTATCAACATCTAAGTGAAATTGTTTCACCACAAATGAAGGTAATTACCAATGGAAGCAATGGAAACACGACATTAATTTCATAAATGGCAGTGTGTTATTTAATGCAGGCTCTTCAAGCAAAGGAGATAAACACAGGGGACAATCTCCATCAGGGTGATTCATGCTAGTGAGCTTCTCCACTGCTTCCTAGTAAAAGAATTTAGTAAAAAATCATAACTAAACACACAACAACTAATTACATCGTTATTAAAACTTGAAACAAAAAACACGCTTCTAAACCCCTTTTATTGCAACTCATTATTTGATTTTAGTTTGAAAATACATAATCACTTCCAAACTGCATATCCAAATACCCTTTATTAACAAAATACTACAAAATTTACTTCAGCAAGCTTATGAAAATGAAATGCATGCGCTTAAGTTATCTAAAGTCAGTAGCATACCTCGCAAAGCGCTACAAGCATTGAATTTGAAGAGAGTTCACGAGCCTTGTTACGGATAGTGATAATGAGATGCTTTTGCCTTTGTTCATCTAGGCCCTTGGAATCTATAATCATAATGTCTGGTGGTTCATCAGGATACTGCATAGTAAAATGTAAAGCCTCGTAAATCAATTTTACAATATTAGGAGGCAAACCCACTGAACGGCATAAACCAACATAAATGTATGATTGAGATAAAATCATAAAAGGGTGAAAAATCAGATAGGAACCAGTATCTGAGATGCACTACTCGACTAAAAATGTTTTTAAAAAAAGTGCGACTTAAATATAACTTTAAACTTGATTAAAGAGCAATCTTTAATCCTGCATCTGATGATTGTGTGAGTAAGTTTTCAAACGAACTGCAAACGTAAAGCTATTGAACAATTTCATCTAGTAATGCAGGTAACACTATATTAACACTGTATTTAGATGCTTGATATACCTTGGAACTTGCACGTATCCCAATAACTGCTTCCACAAACTGCAAAAAGGAAGAACATGAACGTGTGAGATTTTATCATTGTAAAGACAGAGATTGAATCATATATCTGTGCAAATGACAAGAAGTAAACAAAATTGGATGTTAAAATCCATTAAGGGCCAGAAGGTCATCATGTGGAGTCCCAAATTCAGATTTTCATCAACACTAATAACACTATTTTTATTTTTATGTAGAATTAGATTTGAATTTTGGCCAAAATTTTCTCTTACTGAAAAAGAAAGTGATGTAAAAACTACAAACATCTTGAATTATTAACAAGCTGGAAATGTACAAAATTGTTTGAAGCATGATGATGGGATCTTGGTGATCAAAGCAATTAGGTCGACTCAAATCAGCATTGAAGTATCAGATGATCAAGAAATCCCATAATATATATCCCACCAGATTTCATTTCATTAAAAGTACCAAATCCCTAATTCGGTGTCCTTATACACCAAAATTGAGCTTGTATGGCTCATAATATCATCCAATTTCTCAAAAAGAAAGAACTCAAAACCTTGAACAAGTAACTTTGCAGCAACTATGAATAACAAGAACTAAAATAAATCGAATCTGAACATGAAAAATCGCATTTTTAATGATCAATCGACTAGATTAAATGAACGATGAGGATCTTGACCTGCTGAGAGGAATCATCGGCGGTTCTGGGCTTGATTAGGAGGTTGAGATGAGGAGGGTATTGCGCAAGAACGAGGCAATCGTCACCGTAAACGGATTTTGCAGCCTCGACTTCGATCAACACCTCGTCTTCGGCCATCACCGACTGATTTTTATCGACCGCAGATGATTGAACTCTGTTGGCCGGTGTATATCAGCTCTGGTTGGTCAGTTGATTTTGGAGGAATTAACTTTGTTGAGGAGTTTTCTGTTACAGAGGTCATGGGCGGCGTTTTGTACCAAAATTTGCTTCGGTTAAATCAGTCATTTTTTTTAATTCATTATATATTTGGCATTCAAATCTTTGGAATTTGTTTTTAATTTGTTGTTAAAAAATAGATTACAAGAGGTGCTCAAAAAAAAATTTTGCTCACAAATATTAATTAGTAGTGACGATTTAGATAGAGAGATAAAATTAGAATATATAGGTGTAAGGAGTGACAGATCATGTCAGAAAAAAAAACATTTTTCTCTCCAAACATCCACTCTTAGTGGCAATCTCAGAAAAGTGTACCATAATATCTGGTACACTTTTCTGAAATCGTCACTAAGAGTGGAAATTTGGAAAAAAAAATAATTTTTTATTCTAACATAATATGTCAAGAGGATAAATATCATTTCTTTATTTTTAAAGTCAAAAAATTCAATTTAAATATCATTAAACATAAAAAAAAATGTAATTTTCCTTATAACTTTGATAAGTTTTTGCTTCTAAATGTTTTTAATATTTTGATTAAAATGTTCATTTAAAAAAAATATGTTGCTTAAAAACTCCAGTTGATAGTTTGTTTCATTAAAAGTTTTGTTTTTAAGAAACTTGGTTTTATAAAACTTTTATTTTAAAAAAAAACGACTTATTTTGTACTTTTAAAAGTTTTGATTTTTAAAAATTATTACATATTATAAACTTTAAAGTGTGTTTTTTTAATAAAAAGAGTTGATTCTTAATTTATTAAATAACTGTATTTAATATGAAAAATATAAATAACATAATTATCCATTAAATATCAATATTCAATATTAGATATATTTAGTTTATATAAAAAATTAACAAATGTTATTATTTGCAATGTTTTGAAAACCGGACCGGCCGGGAACCGGTGGTCGGACCGGTTCGGTTAGGGGTTCTGGGCAGTTTTGGGAACCGGTGGTTGAACCGTTTTTTTATTTTTTTTTATTTTTTTTTTGATTTTATATATATATATTTATAAAATATATATAAAATCATCATGTTCCACCGGTACGATCGGTCGGACCTCTGATTAATAAGAAGACCGGTTCAACGTCCGATCCGGTTATAAAAACATCGATTATTTAACATTTGTTTAAAATTGTGACGAGTGATATTAAAGGTTTAAAAAAAACAAATTTCAATATGTATACATAATTATAACAGGAATCAAAATATAAAGCATCTTATCACACCGTCTTCAACACTTCATTGCGGCTAGGGTTTCAGTTTCACCAAACCTCTCTCTCTTTCACTCTTATCTTCAACATACTTCAAGGGTTTTTTGTGGGTAATCGATCTTTATCGAACATGTCGAACGCAAATTCAAAATAAGGCTTCTTATCTGGTCCAAAGACTGAATCTTTGCATCAAAGGGCTCTTTACGAGTGCACGAAAAGAAAGAAATCAATGGCGACAATGAACCCTTTTGATTTGCTTGGAGACGATGACAACGATGACCTGTCACAGCTTGTGCAAAAGATCGCTGCTGCTCCGGCGAAGAAAGCTCCACCGGCTGCTGCCGCTGGTAAAACCACTGCACCGCCGGCTAAGCTTCCGTCCAAGCCTCTCCCTCCAGCTCAGGCCGGTGAGTTATTGAGTTATATATTCTTTAATTTATGATCGGGTATTAGGGTTGTTCATAATTCGGTTTCAAATCAATTAAATCGGAAAACCCTACTGAATAGTTTAAAATCAAACCTGATTACATGTATGCTATTATTCTTAGGGATAAGTTATTTGTATGCTCTGTTCTATCTAAACACTAGAAGCTGATTATTGTTTTTCAAAGTGCAACAGTCTGATACTCATTCCCAAAGCTCACACCCTAGTTATGTTGCATTGGACACCTTTTATATTAGTTCAGAAATATTGTTGATTTGTTGATTGATGCTTGTAGGTATTTTGTAAGGTGTGAGTTTGATTGTCTTATTGTACTAATTTGATCATGTATAGAGTATAGTGTTTGTAGATGATAAATTTTATGCCATGTGCAGCTTTTATATGTGGATATTAGGATAGGGGATCAAGATTGTCAAGTTGTTTTAACTTGGTTGATTAAATTACAGATACATTCTTTTGTTTTTGCTTTGAGCAGTAAGAGAAGCCAGAAATGAAGGTGGCCGTGGTGGACGTGGCGGTCGTGGGTATGGACGTGGTGGCCGTGGCGGTCGTGGATTTAACAAAGATTCTGCTGACAATGAGGGTTCATTTGGTAACCATGCAGTCTCTGTTGGCCAAGGTGGTGGTACTGAAGAGTCTAATGGTAGATATTCTGAAAGGCGTGGTGGTTATGGTGGCCCTCGTGGTGGTTTTCGTGGTGGTCGGCAAGGTTCATTTGGTAATGGAGATGTGGTGGATGGAGAACGTCCACGTCGAACATATGACCGTCACAGCGGGACAGGGCATGGGTAAAATCTTGTAATCTTGTTATATTTCTGTAAATTTCTAATGGTAAAATCAAATAACGTAGCTACAGATAAACGTATTAATGGTCTAAATGTCTCGTTAAGTATAACTTATTGCTTGCTATATATATTCATCACTTTATATTTTGTTTTCAATACCCACTTAGCTTCATGTAACTCATTCAGTTGTTTCTTTTCATATGTTCAGGAATGAATTCAAACGTGAAGGAGCGGGCCGTGGGAACTGGGGAACTCAGGCTGATGAAATCAATCAGTATTTCTTTTACTTGCTATATAATCTTTTTGATTCAGCATTTGTCCTTTTAAGTAATTTTCATGATTTCTTTCACAGTGAGGTGCAGGAAGCGGTGAATGAAGGAGAGAAAATTGTGGCTTCTGAGAAGCCTGGATTGGAGGAAGAGGCAGCTGATGTCAAAAAGGAGAATTCTTCACCAGAACATGTTGAGGAGCCTGAAAATAAGGTTTACAGACTTGATCTTTGCTGACCCGTTTGACCAAAATCGACCACCCATTAATAAGTAAATAGATTGGAATATTCATCTTTATTTTCTGAAAGCAAGCCAACACTAAAGTGCCCAGTCTAGAAATAGAAAGGGGCATTTAAAATGAACGATAACACATTGCTATAAAACAATTCAGCTATTGATAATCTATAGTTCATGCAGGTTTTTGGTCAAAAATAGCAATTAAGTTGAGAAATTACAGTTGACCAATTTAGAAACGAAATGAAAGCACATACATTTACGATGCTAAATTGTTGGATAATTATTAATACAGGAAATGACACTTGAAGAATATCAAAAGGTTCTGGATGAGAAAAGGAAAGCTTTTGAAGCTTTCAAGACTGAAGAAAGAAAAGTGGAAGTTGACAAAGATCTTGCATCTATGCAGCAGCTCCCCAACAAAAAAACCAGTGATGACATTTTTGTCAAATTGGTGATAATTTTTTTCTTTTGTTAAAAATGATTGTTTGTTCGTTCATAGCAACTAATTTGAATCTATTTATAGGTTTCTGATAAAGATAAGCACAAAGAGATCATTGAGAAAGAAGAACGTGCTAAGAAGGTAACATTTTTAACATTTCATGTTTGGACATTATCATATTAAGGATTTTTTTCTCTGTTTTTTAGTTGTCTTGATTTGAATTTATAATGTCAAATAAATTACTCAGGTACACGTTTTATATTTTTAGGATTTGCGAATAACAATATGAAAAGGTTACTAATTGTCAAAATGCCATCTTTCTGATATTTGTTTTATTATTTTTTTTTTTAGAATTGGGACAAATGTGGTTCATCATTTCAAGATAAATATTGTTTTTATATTAACTGGACTAATAGGCCAAGTAAATCCTACTTATAGAAAAGTTACTGGTAGGGTTAGAGAACCACAACTTCAGTATTTATAGCTTATGTTGATTGTTATTTGTTGTTGCAGTCACTCAGCATCAATGAGTTCTTGAAGCCTGCTGAAGGTGAACGCCATTACACCCCTGGCGGCCGTGGGCGTGGACGTGGTGGTTCTAGAGGCGGTGGTCGTTTTAACCAAGGTGGTGGTTCAAGCTACGTGCCTGAAGCTCCAAAAATTGAGGATCCCGGTCACTTTCCCACTTTGGGTGGCAAGTGAGACACTTGACGTTTATCCTGCCATCAGCATTTCATAAAGAAAATATAGAAATGGCGGGAATGTATCACGTTTCAAGAATAAAGCAAGTTTCTAAACATTCATGTGTGTCTGAAAAAGGGTTCCTAAAACTTACCATGTCTTGAAATGTAAATTTCTTGTGTTTTCGTATGCTCTCTGTACTATTCTGTTTTGGTCTTTTGTGTCTGTTTTTATTTATGCATCTTTTGAAGTTTTAGAGATTTTTGAGCATATGAGACCAATTAATTTGTGATTCGAGACGTTTGTTTCTCAATTTTGTTTTAAAATAGATTATGAATTTTAGTTCTTTTGACTAGTATTAATGATTGTAACAGTTGCTTGTTTTAGTCTCTTCTCTATATCAACCTTCATATTTGAAGTTTAACTAAATCTCTGTCTACATCTATATGTTTAAAATTTAAGGTTTTATTTAGATAATAAATTAATTAAATAGAAACAGAAATTTAACCTTTGTTCTTTTAAAAAACTGTATTTGTTTTTAGAGTAAATTACTGATTATGTCTTTTAAAAATATAGCAATTTGCTGGTTTCGTCCTTTGACTTTAAAAATTACTAAGGATGTCCTTATTTTGAAAATTTTGCACTGGTTATGTCCTTTGTCACTAACCCCTTTAATTTTTTCCATTAAAAATCCCATGTGCCAGTCACATGAGGGTAAATTCGTCATTTCATCCCCTTCTTCTTCCTTACCTTAGGGTTTCCACCACCGACCATCACCAGCCACTCCGCCTCTCACCACCACATCCGATAAAAACCCACATCAGGGTTACAAGATCAAGTTACAGACTTGTAGAACAAGATCTATTCATCTGATCGATTTCAAGGTAGGCAGGTAGCTTCTTCCCAGATCTTTAATTTTGATTGTTCATATTTGGTTTAGATATATTGTTGACTTGTTTTCTTGATTTAAAGATCCAAAAAGATTAAAGATTTAAGTTAGTTTTTTTGATATTTTGGAGGAATCAGAAATTAGAGCACATAAATCTTCGAATTTTTGATCTTGAAGCTTTGGTCACATGGGTAATTGTTGTGCTACACCGTCTACCACTGATGAGAAGAAAAAGGGGGAAGAAACCTAACCCGTTTTCATTAGATTATGGTGTGCCTAATCCATCTGCTAATGGTGGTTACAAAACCAATGTTTTGGAAAACCCAACTGGAAATGAGATTGAGAAAGCATATGTTCTTGGTAAGGAGCTGGGTAGGGGTGAATTTGGGATTACTTACATGTGCACCGATAAAGTTACTGGAAAACCCAACTCCATCGTTATCCTCCATGATTATCAACAAATACAAACTCCGAGGCAACATCAAAACATTCAACCTCGGCGGAATTTGGGTCCACTGTGCTTCCGATCAGCGAATAGGTTAACTTCAACCGGTGGTGGTTGCCGGACGTCACAACCGGTGGTGGCGGGTGGATTGGGGTGGAAACCCTAAGGTAAGGAAGGAGAAAGGGATGAAATGACGAATTTACCCTCATGTGACTGGCACATGGGATTTTTAATGGAAAAAGTTAACGGGGTTAATGACAAAGGACAAAATTAGTGCAAAATTTTCAAAATAAGGACAACCCTAGTAATTTTTGAAGACAAATGACGAAACCAGCAAATTGCTATATTTTTAAAGGACATAATCAGTAATTTACTCTTGTTTTTATTGTGTCAATCTTTAAATTAAAAAAAAAAACAAACATTCAATATCAAATCAATTTGTTCACCCGTATCATGGTGTGTGTATATAACTATATATTTGTCAAGAATACAAGTCTATTAAAAATATATATATATATATATATATATATATATATATATATATATTGAACGGCGAAGATCTCAATCGTGTGAACCCACTGTTTCCAGGTCATGTCATCAAGGTCTAGTTATCTGGACCAAAACATGAGCCAACACAACCACCCCAGAAAGAAACCTTACTTGGAAAACTCCTGACCCCCCTCAGACCCGTATACTCCAAAGCAGTGTCTAATATTGATCAACGATTCAAAGAGCTTGGCGCGCCTCAGTAAAAAGCAGAAACCATGATTCTTAAATTGAAACAACATATTTGTGTTGTTGACATAACATAGTAAAAACATCAGCTAAAGAAATCTTGAATTTTATACATTCCAAACAGTCTTAAACATAGGTAAAAAGAATTCAACCCTAAGATAAGGATTATACTTGTACACACCCCCATCAAATATAGCCACTAAGAGCAGCATCCACTGTTTTGTGAGACGGGTTGCCCACGGATTTTGACTGTTGGAGGCTTCGAGGCATTCAGCGCTGGTTGACTAGCCATCCTACAATTGCACAATAAAAATAGTAAGCGTGTGTGAACCCACTTTGACCCATTGGTGAGTCATGGTTGTCGGAGGTGCAAGGAACACTCTGAGCAAAAAGGTGAGCTTTGGACCTAGACACAAGGTGCCTAAAAGACGAGTGCTCAAGATAAGCAAACCACATAGCATAAACATACCATTTTTAGGGTTTTAAGTTTGTTTAGGGCTATTTTAGGATAGCATAGGCTGGTTCCAGTCATTTTTTAAAATTTTATATG
The DNA here is from genome assembly GCA_009363875.1 of Mikania micrantha. Lineage (NCBI taxonomy): Eukaryota > Viridiplantae > Streptophyta > Magnoliopsida > Asterales > Asteraceae > Mikania > Mikania micrantha. Next base: position 3,329,192 of record CM018683.1, on the reverse strand, counting down.
AGTTTGGTCAGAATTTACGAATATTGGTTGGCGGAATCTTTGCTGAAACTGGGCGGAATCTCACCTGAGGGCCTTGATGGCCCCAAGGCGTTTTACTTGTGCCTTGTCTCGCCTGAAAGCGTAAGCGAGTGCTCGGATGGCTTTTGAAACCAAAGCCGTGAATATTACCTGTTTCGTTTGCCAGGTCTAAGTTATCCATGTTAATAGCACTTACCTGTCTTTGATGGACGCAGTCATGGCCATGAAAGCCTGTTCAACATTGGTGGCATCTTTCGCACTTGTTTCCAAGAAAGGAATTCCAATTTCATCAGCAAATGCCTATTTAATATGAAAAAATTATTATTTGTTTTTAAAAAATTAGCCAAGTTCTTCATTTATATATCAGAAAAATAAAATGTTTCTTCAATGATCCATAAAGTTGCTAATATTTTATTCTCACAACAAAACCACTCAAATTTCTATATCGTTCCATTGCTGTGAAATTTTGTTAAATGTTCAAAATTACAACAACCAACTTCCATGATTGTTCTATTTGAGTCAACTTGAAAAAAAAAGTCACTTAATAGTAATCAAGTTCCATGTATAGTTCATTTCAGTCGGTTTTTTTTTTTTTGAAGTATCATTTACAAAAAATTTCACAACAATGAAACTTGAGAGATTTTTATAGTTAGACAAAGCACGAGTGACTTTATTAAAAAATACCGAAACTTGTTATTATTTCATGATTTCATCCACTTATAGTAATAATGATCTCATTTGTGTTTTCTTTACCTTGGCGGTTTCAGTTGAAACAACTTTGCTTGCAACAAGATCACATTTGTTTCCAACGAGAATCTTATTGACATTCTCACTCGCGTAACGGTCAATTTCACTCAGCCACTGTTTAACGTTATTAAAGCTCTCTTGGTCTGTCACGTCATAAACCACCTGAAAAATACAAGGTTTAACTATATTCTAGATATCCACCAAAAAAGGAAACTTGTAAGCTATGTCAACACCAAAGATCTATTTGCAACTTGCAAGAACAAATAGGTAATTTTAAAGGAAGAAAAACTGCAAGTAGGTCACTTACTATGATGCCATGTGCCCCTCGATAGTAGCTGCTTGTGATTGTCCTAAAACGTTCTTGCCCTGCGGTGTCCCACTGAAAAAAGAGATCACATTTAAATAAAGGTTTGTTAATACAACAATTCACTGTGATTTGGATCATCTTGGATACAAGTTAAGATTCTATTTATCAAATCTAAAATGAAGCAATAGGACCATTATGCATTAAATCAAAGGGTAAACTTACTATTTGAAGCTTAATAGTCTTGCCATCTTGCTCCACAGTACGAATTTTCTAAAAGGGAAAGGCGTGAAAGGTCAAGTCAGACTTCATGATGTGTATATCAAGTTATGAATCAACGCCTATAAATTTACTTACAAAATCAACTCCAATGGTGCTGATGTAGCTGTCCAAGTAGGAGTCATCCTTTAATCACAAGTTGAAGTTGTCAATATCATGCAGCAGAAATATATTGTTCACACGTGCATTAAGAAGTTCTCAACATAAAATATAGCAAGATCCTTTTTATATGAAGTTGATCACATTAGACAAGCCAACATTGCATTTTTACATTAAAGAGTACACATGAATTTGTTTCCTAAACGAACAAGCAAGTTGCAGTAAATAGTTCGAGCATCATGTTACATAAACATAAATACGTTTTGAAGATGCTACGACAACAGGGAACAAAACTAAATATTGAAACTCCTTTACAGTTTCCACTCAGGTAAATAGTCACCTGTATGACCTTAGCCACTGTTAACCATTACTGCCATTTTGTGCTATCAATGAAGTTTTCTAAAGGTGCTTCATGCAGGGTTACACTTCATCTCATTAAGTAGCATGAATATTTAAAATAAAAAAAGAAAATGGAAAACTCATACATATATTAAAAGCATCTTAAAATAGCAATGTCTAGTTCTAGAGAGAGAATAATTTGTACAAGATCCAAGGCACTTACAGCAAACCTCAAAAGCAGACATGACTTTCCTACACCAGAATCTCCAATGAGCAAAAGCTTGAATAGGTAGTCACTGCCACAGAATGTGATCGCCATTAATAAATACGTTTAACGAAGTCATGTGCTAGTTCAAGGCAAAACAGCCAACAAACCCAGATATATTATTTCAAGTAAACATATTAATTCTGGATATATAATGATATAATTCAAATACAATCAAGGAAGAAAAACAGAACACAAATAAACTACAAGAATATAATAAAACATTTATTTTAGGACAGTTTAACCATAGTTTATATTAATACTTCTAAAGGAAACATAGAACCTTGCAATTTGTATTTCAAAGATGATACTTTACATATTATATCAATAAATGCTTCCATACAAGAATCTCCAAATAACCAGTACTCAAATGGAACCCTAAAAAAACAATTACTATTAGAACACATCTTGTTTTTTAAACAACAAAAAGATCAAGAGAAATTTTCCAAAAGAAAATTTGTTTGATGCTTAGGACCTATCGGTTGCTTTCAGCATCAAAGCTATTGTATGGCAAGAATATATCTTGACCAACTCACTCTATGTAATTCAAGAAAGCTTGAGCTATAAGAATCTTAAAACAATTTGAAACAATCTTGTAAGCACTTAAACCTAAAATGTCACTTGAAAATTTAGATTCCAATAGGAAGTTAATACGAGAAGATTATGGCCTACTAAATACTTGTGTCTTATCCTAATTATATAAGTTTAAACGATTAACTTGTAACGAAAGCTTGATGCCTTTTCACCTGGTTAACACCTTCTCCCTCTCCTTGAGTATATTTTCCCAGCAAATTTGCTCGATTACCTTCATTAGCGTTCTCCTAATTATCGGCATTTGTTCCTCACCTGTTGCTTTACAAGTAGCTAGAATGGCACATTTTTCAAACAATTACATCCTAGTTCACCTAAATATCAGCATATAATATCTCTTTTTTGAGTCGCAGCTGATGAAACCTAAGATCTTGAATGTACCATGCTCTGTAAGCTATTCACCAAACTGAATTTCACATTTTTCACAGAAATCTCACAATAATTCTGGGAAAGCATACCAGGTAGATAATAAAAACAACTGGATAAAGAGTGAAGACGATGTCTTTGTTTGACAATCTTGTGTGTTCTACCCTGCGTGAGTCCCGATCCGATAATAACCAAACGCGAATAAAAAAAATCCAAAACCCTAACTTACCCATCACACAAAGTTCATAAATCTAAACATCCACATCAAATCAATAAATCAAGATCCCATTATACGAATCCCCTAACGAACGAATATGTAACAGAACGCAAACAATTCCCATCATACGAAACGAAGATCCAATCGAGAAAAGTGATTTAAAATCTATGCAATTAGAACTTACTACTCAGGAGTCATGACAGCGGATTACGGTCGGATAATATATACGAGAATCTAAGTGCTGGATATGAGGCGGTTTTGTGACCGGAAAACACCACCGGAACTTGTAGATCGCAGCCGGAGTCAATCTCCGACGATAGAGGGAATCAGGGTATACGTAAAGGAAATTGAACGAAGCAGAAAAACTTTTGGCGTATGAGATCGTATATCTTCACGTGAATGGAAAATGAACTCAATTAGTATTATTCATTTATTTTGATTTTATAAGTTTTATCTAATTTGCAATAATAACTAGTGAATTTTCCGTAAGCTGTCGCGGTGCTTCGTCACGATTTCGTATAATAAAACGAAAGCATTTTTTGTCACTTTGAATCTTTGATATAAAACTCTGAAAGAGAATACAAACTAAAACATAAGCACGTATTATTGTTAAATTATAAAACCAAACCATAAAAAACTACGTTTTTAATTACTATTATTATTTGAATATTATTATTTAACTATTTAGGAATATTTAATTATTATTATATGATTTAAAAAACAAAGATTTCTTTCCTCACAAAAAGAACTGTTGATTTCCTACTACATTTCATGCATCTGGTACAATCACTTATGCATCCTACACCATCTTCGTATTTTTTACCGCCTCTCTCTCTTCTTCCTATCCTCTCTTTTCTCTGGTCCGGCAACGATTGTTAATATCAAATCTAAATAGTTTGTGAAGCAACACGATTAAAATGGTATAAACGATCCAAAAACTCGATAACGCACGGACACGTCATAAGCTTGTAAATAACGCGCAAAATTTTATGCGACCGTTTGGGTTCGAAATTTATGTAAATGTTCTTGACGTAATTGTGATCAAATCTATATGATTATGACTATGATCAAATAACGTAAAAATGTGTTAAAAATGTGAATGTTAAAAATATGTGAGTAAAGTAAGAGGATGGTTTAAAAATAGTTGTTTAGAGTTCAGGGTTGAAAGTGAAACTTTGCAATTAATTCAATATGAGCTATCTTTTGCAACGGTTTGTGTTTTCCGAATAAAAGTGTTTTTTGACTTGGTTGGCACATATTTTTTGACACGGTTTTAAAGTGGAATTTTTTTGAAGCAGTTGCACCTATTTTTTTTAAAGCGTTTTTATTTTTTGAAGTGGTTCTGTCTTATTTTTTGAAGCGACTAGTCCTGTCTTTTGTAGCGGTTTTACTTTTTTTTAAGTGGTTCGTTAATATAATAGTATTATTACTGTTTAATTTGACCACCGATGATACTAAATATATATAGTAATAGATCCTAAACTTTACATAACGAGACGGTTTTTACTTTTTAAAGCAGGGTCCTCTGATCGGTCTATTTATCCTGCTGTAAAAAAAATTATTGTTTGCATATTACTACTCAGTCACTTAAACCGAGTTTTACAACATTGCTCTTGAGATTCATGGCCTTTTGAACTCCTCGTTCTCGCATGAATCATATAACAAATTATAACCAATCACTTATTTGGGAGTTTAATCCCTTTGAACAACCCCTTAGATGCTATATAGGTAACCATGGCCGTTGCAAACAAGAAGTTCGAGATCTTGTCGCCTTGTCTAACACCTCTTGACATTATAGAATTCATCAATTGGTGACCCGTAACTAGGACCAAGCAACAACTCGAAACAAGATTATCCGAGATTGACTTTCACCATCTTAATCTGAACCCATTTGTTTCATTGTAGACTCAACGAATTGCCAATTTAAGAAATCGAATGCCTTGAAAAAAATCGATCTTAAAAACTAGTATTTTTATTGTGTATATTTTAGCCTAATGTTGAAGTTTATTAACAGAATTACCAAGAGACTGTCAAAGAATACGTAACACTAAGAACATTCTTAAAAAGTGTCCTAACACCTACACGGCTACACCTATGATAAAACAACTTAAATGAATTATAATCCGTTATACGTCAACCTAACAAGATTCAAATATATGGTCACCTAAAAATCATTAAACATTGTTTGCGATTTCTTAACCCACTATCACAGGTTTAAAGCAATATTTAATACAATGTCGTAATTTGGCTAACTCCTGTGGTAACAAAATTATTATATGCATTTTCACCATTAAATAACAGTAATTGAATGACAATTTGTCTTCTTCTTAACAAATTAATTAACTATCTTATATTATATATGTGTGTATCTATACACACTATATAACAGTAATTAAATGATAATTTGTAATGTTCTTAACAAATGAATCAATTAAAATAATTTGTAGAGTTTGACAATACAGTTTCAACACTATCGGAATAAGTTTAATCGACGTACGTTAGGGCTGGATTCATATGCTTAAAAAATAATTTTTATTTGATCATTCTCCTGTATATATGTGGTTAAGATTAAGAAAGTATAAATGATGTGTGATAATTATTATCAAGTATGCACGGAGCCAACACACACAATATATTCATGTGAAATTTTTTTTCTTGTGTGTTAACTATCATGCATAATTCGTACGCAAATTGTCCTTTGCATTTGAAAATCTCTCTCTCTACACATACATACATGCATATAAAATAGCGATATCTTGTTGAGATAGTAAACTTTAAACCATGGGTTTCCTATTAAAACTATCCTTTTGCATTGTCATGTTCTCCCATCTTTGTAATATTCTGAAAGCAAACACCCCACCTTCAAGCAAAGAATTTGAACCATACAGAGTTACCATCACTAACAAAGATGTCCCAAATGTTGTGGTTGGATGTGATGATCGTGGTGGTGAAGTACTTAGGCCCGGAGATTTCACTTCTTGGAAATTTCGTATTAATTTTTTTGGGTCAAACAGTTACAATTGTCGATTTTACTGGTTACAAGATATTAATGTTCGCAAGTTTAGCGAGTTCCCCGTTTTTAACGAGGCCATCGTTAAACTATGCGGAAATAAGCTCTCTATGAATAGATGTTATTGGTGTGTTGCACAAGATGGTTTTTACTATTCTAGTAGCAACACTAGTTTTCCAAGCAGCGATTGGAGTATGATGTATGTATGGAACGATATCTGACAATCTAGCTATCATTTTCCATTTTAATATAAGTCCTTCATTAGGTCCATTAATCATTGTTTTAATATTTTAGTTGTCATATGACATGCTTATAATCAGAGGCGAAGCTTTTGAAGAGCCCGGGGTGCTCCGGCTCCTCCGTTTTTCTGCTTAGAATGGTTGATTTAGACAATTAGTAGTATTTCATCAGGATATTATATAGGTATTGAACCCGACCTCCTCCGTTTTCTTTCTAAAAATCCGTTGGCCCCTTAGAGTTTATTTTAAAGCTCCGCCAATGTACTTTATTACCAGGCCTATAAACGAACCGAATAATTCACAAACTGTTCGACGGAAAGTTCGTTTATGTAATAAATAAACGAACATGAACATACCTAGTATTCGTTTATTTATGTTTATGAACTGTTAGGTTATGTTCGTTTATTTATGTTTGTTTATTTGTGTTCGTTAACGTTCGTTAACTATGCAATGTTAGTTTATGTTCGGTTAACTATCTAATTTACGAATGATATGTATTTACATTTAAAAGAATTGTCGTTTGTGTTTGTTTACGCTTGTTCAATTGTGTTTGTTTATGTTTGTTCAATAGTGTTCATATTCATTTATGATTGTTCAATAGTGTTAAATAATGTTCATTTATAGTTATTTGTTTATTTAGGTTCATTTATGTTCACGAACAGTTCGTTTTATTTATTAATGAACGAACACGAACATATTTATTTTCTAAATAAACGAACACAAACACAAAATTCATGTTCATTCGATTCGTTTACAGGCATACTTATTACACATCTAAAACCTACCAAAACTATTATTTCATAAAATTTCATGACGACTCGACTTTGTATTTGGTGCTCGCATTTTTTCGCACGTTGCTAAGGAGCGGTTTCGATAATAATAACATATATTCTATTGTTATTAAACAAAAGGTATTAAATGCAATAAATGAGTTTAAATTTATAACTATACAAGAAATGCAATAAATGAGTGAAAACGATAGTGGGTTCGTTATACTTTTTTTTTTTTTTTTAAATAATGTATGTTCACATTATAAAATTTAAAAAATGATTTATTGTATCACTTGGTTTTTTGATATTTGATACACCAATCAACCAACATATAACTAGTTCCATCGCTCGTTTGATTCCTCCAATCAAATTGATTATTTGATCCATCATTATTATCCATAAACAACTATACATGTTCTTGAAATTGTTGCACTTGAAACTATATATCCTTGTTAATTGCTTCTACAAAATAAAATTTATAAATAAAATTTAAATCAGAGATTGTCATGTGACAGTCTCTCATTGGCTGGCACAAAGTGTTTTTTGTTATATTAATTTGTATTAAAACTCCTTCTGAATTATGTTAAACCTTGGTTATTATGAATTTATGATCGCAACATGAGACCAACAAAAGGCCTTTCCCCTAATGGTAACATTACGACTTTTTAAATGAAAGGTAATGGGTTTAAAACTCTTCCAATGCATATTAAAGCTAGGGGTTCAGAGAATTTCCCAAAGGATTAGTAGCCTGTCTCAGTCTGACTAACGGTGAAATATGTCGGGGCGCGATATTAACTTCTTGTTAGCTCATGGGCTATTATAATGTTTTGATAATTAATTAATCATTATTAAAAATACAAACACAACATTCATACATTTGTTAAATTACAATTCATAACATTGCATTACAATAGTCATGCATTCAAATTACAATTGGATACTAAAACATTGTTTACTAAATTATCTAGGTATACTAAGACGTATACCATGTCTTCATGGGTTGCACCTAATCTGTTACACATGTAAAGTAATTTTTGTCAACTATTTAACTTTAAGGTTTGATTCAAAGTTTAGGTTTAATATGATACGAGTTTTTTGGTTTGATGATATCCTTAGTTTAGGTGTTGATGATAAAAAAAAGTTAGAATAATATCTCTAGGTCAAAGGCAAATTAATGCTACATATGTCTTTTTATGATTTAATGAACCTATTGCTCAGTTCTGACGACGAAAAATGTTAGCATAAAAAATACTTGGAAATATCTTAATAAAAAATATGCATTTAATGTTCGCATTTAAACTTACTTTTAACATAAATGCATAACGAGTCATAGGTTGTCACAAAATTATATTATACAATTTTGCATTGAAGACCATAAATTGAGACTTTGTCTTGTCCTAAAAATTCAATTATTTTTTTAATTATATATATAGGGGAAGGTTAAAAATATAACACACTAAATGCGTGCTAACCCAAATAACTTTGGCAAGATGAAGCCGAATCTTAGATTTTTTTTGAACATCATTGTAACACATTTTGAACGCCATGTTCTTTTATGAGTTTGGGCTAATTCATCACCGTTCAAAAACTTACAGTACTGTAAGTTTGTAAATATTTAAAACTTACAGTATCGTAGCACAAAGCTTACAACGATGATATTTTTTAAACGGTGATGAATTTCCACAAATTTGTAAAAGAACATGGTGTTCAAAATGTGTTACAATGATGTTAAAAGAAAAATCCAAGATTCGGCTTCATCTTCTCAAAGTTATTTGGGTTATCGCGCATTTAGTGAGTTATGAAAAATTACATGCCATATATATATATATGAGCATGTTTAGACAGTAAACTTTTAACCATGAGTTTCTTATCAAAAGTTTATTTCTTCATTTTCTTTTTATTGCATCTTTGTAGCATTCTAGAAGCCAACAATCCACATTCTAGCAAATGGCTTCAAATGTATCAAATTACCATCACTGATGGAAATGTTCCAAATGTTGTGGTAGCATGTGATGATCGTGGTGGCGAAGTACTTAACCCTGGCTATTTTACTTCTTGGAAATTTCGTATGAATTTTTGGTTGTCAAACAGTTACAATTGTCGATTCTATTGGTTCGAAGGTGTTGATGTCCGTAAATTTAGCGCGTTCTCTGTTTTTGATAAGGATGTCAAGAATTTATGTGAGAATCCGTATTACGATCATAGGTGTTATTGGTATCTTACTAAGGAAGGTTTTTATTTTTCTAATAATAATGCTAGCTTTCCAGGTGACGATTGGAATATGATGCATGAATGGAACAATTTGTGACAATTTACTTGTATAATTTTCTATCTTTCGTATTAATTTATTTCGTTAAATTAATGATTATCTATCAGAAGTTTCTTATTGTGTTTAATTTTTCTAAAACTCTTATTTTCATCAAAAAAATTTACTCGTTCGGTTTGTATGTGACGCTCTCGCATTCTGTTAACATTTTTTTAATAATAATGAATTATTTTTTCATAATTTTTTTCTAAATTCTTATAAATTATAAAGTGAAGATAAATAATTCTTATTTTATAATCTTGAAAACCAGTTTAGAAATCATTTTCAATAACACATGAGTTTGAACTTGTTTTCGTCACGCGTATTAATGCTTAAAAAATTTTTATTTTAAAAAATAGGACATAGAGTGTGGTTGGTTGAGGTACAAAATTTTAAATTTTAATTAACGAAAAGACGTTGTTAGTAGGAAAAAAATGGTGAACATCACCATTAGGCGTCCCTCACCGACAAGTCTCACGGTCAATATGAGGGAGGTAAATTGCGTGACATAGGGAAAATTGGGTGGCGCCGGGCTTTGAACCCTAAACCTTCATTATGGATTCCCACCCTTTTACCACTATACCACCATCGCGAGGACTTGTAGGTATAAGGTTAATACTAAATCTCAATGCTAACGTTAAAATATTACTTGAATATTTTTTGAATAAAAAAATGAAAAATGTGCATCATTTAAAGTTATCTATATTATTTTACCAATTATTGTTCATTTTTTGCTTTACTTTAGTTTTGTTGTTTTTTTTGTTAATTTCATATAAAGACTTTCATTTTGAATTTATTATTATTATCTTTTCTAATTTGTAATTACGGCGGCAATGGCAGATACGTAAATAATACAAATCAAATGTTTTCTTTTACATTTAATTAAATCAAATGTGGTTGTATATTTTTTTTGACTTGATAGTTTATCTTTATTCAATATATGTAATACACAAGTTACTAACCTAGTATAAATATATAATGATACTTATGTGGGCAATAACTCCAACCGTAACAAGATTACATTTTTCATATGGTTGTCCTTGCCCGAAAGATTTGTTCGCTTATGTTACATTTGATCTTTACTTCGTTCAGTCAGAAATCAGGCTTTTGATGAAGTCGTGTGAGAGCTTGACTCAAAAGTCTTTGTTCTTTTAAAAAAGGTTGGAATGAAAACTATTTCACTTTATCTCGTATAACTTCTCAAGCTCTGTCACAAGTTTTTTGTGGGTTTTTTTTTTCTTTTTGCATAAATCTTTTGAAGGTTGTATTTTATTATGATGATCTGTAAAGAAAAGTAAATAGAAAGTCTGTATATGAGCGTATGAAATGTGTAAATAGACGTAGTATTTATATAAAAATAATTTATTTAATTAAAGAAAAGAGCCGTTACCCAACAGCTTGATCGTAGTGAAGATCGATGGCCCCTAACTCTAAACCGAAGGCTCACATGTGGGTTGGTGTTGATGGGAAAACACAAACCACCCCGTCATAACGGTAAACAACAAATGTGGAATTATCTTTGTTTGACTAAACTTTTCCAACTCAAATGAACCTATAAGGATACAAACAAATATATAATTGTAAAACATCAATGAACACCAAAATTTTAGCGTGGAAAATCTCTCAAAACGAGAGTAAAAACCACGTGTCTACTAGAGCCGTTTCAAATTCGCTATCACTAAAAATAGAGCAATACAAAGTCTTCTCTATGTATACTAGAGGCATACAATAACCATCATACATCTGAAAACACTAACATCAAGCATATAGAAACAAATCAAAGACAAAAGAAGGAAATAACCACAAAAACGTCAGTTGTGAACAGGGGCTCGAAAACACAACTTCCAGACGTTATTAGACAAAACTCACCGGTGGATAAGCTCCCCTGGATGTGGCGAAGAGGCCGTCCAAAAATGAAACTCCGGGAAATCAACAGATACTACAGCTAGGTTAAAAGTGACGGAAATTTCCTTTTCTTTTCCCCTTTTCTTTTTCTTGGCTGCCACACTTTCAGCTCACCCTCTTTCAAAATTAGCAGCTCATTTTTTAACCATATTCTTTTATTTTTAACTTAAAGACTAAATGGGTAAAAAAACAGTTGTGAGTTTTTCTCATGGGTCAAAAATAACCCAACAGGTGTAACCGACATACATCCGTGCCATCTCACCCCCTCTGGCCAAAGTTTCGTAGAAACCTTGCACCTACGACTGTAAATGAAACAAACAAAGCAACGATCTCTTGTTTGTGTTCGTTTCACGTTTACGAACAATTCATGAACACTAACGAAACAAAAATTTTCATCTTTTGTCGTTTATTAAGAAATTAAACTAGTTCACTAATTAATGGTTTACGAACGCAAGCCAACATATATTATTTAAATAAATAAATATATAAAGGTAAAACTTTATATAAAATCAAAAAATAATTATATTAAAAACATCATTGTTGTTAAAAAACTGTAATTGAAATAACCATAAACTAATGCTTCAAAGTTCTAAACACTGTTGTAGTAATCGGCCATTTACTGTGTCGATTTTGGCCTAGGCGGTGTCTAGACGCTAGTGGTACCTCGATTTTGGCCTAGGCGGTACTTCACCGCCCGACTAGCGCCTAGCGACTTTTACAATACTTTACCGCCCGACTAGCGCCTAGCGACTTTTACAACCATGGTTCTAAATACTATGAACATAAACGAGCAAAATATCGAACGTTTACGAACCAAAAAAATAAAATTTATTATTAACACTCGTTTATTTATTAAATAAACTAATACCAATAAATTTTGTAGTTTCTATTGAACGACTAACGTTCACATTACCTCCTCTACCCTAACATCTTGTTTTGACTTTTGAATTCTTTGAACACTATGAGTATGTGAATGATAAATTCAAAACCTAAGCGGGAAAAAATTCACACACTGATTGATACATACAGAGAGATGGCTGAGGATTCATCGAAGAAGAAAGCCATGAGTTTGAATCAGCTTCACAATCGCTTACTCACCGCTTCACATTCCAAATCAACTGCGTACGGTTTCCTTTCAGGTATCTTCATCTTTAACCCTTGATTTTGCCTTTATTTGGCTGTTTTTTGGCACGAGATTCATGTTTATAGGTTCAGATTGCTATTGCTATTGATATTGCTTATTGTTATGTTTCTCTTTGCTTTTGTTTTACTACAGGAATGAAGAATCCAGATCGGCAGCAGGAACATGACGGACCTTCTTTTGATATCACCGGTTTCGATTCTCCGTCACGTAAGACTTTTCTATGTATATTGAAGTATTCGAATATCTGTACATGTATGGGTTTTTGTGTGGGTATCAGATATTGATAAACCCTAAGTTGACATTTGAACTCGAAATGCAGCACCAAAAACCCTAGAAAATATCACGATTGAAGAAAAAGTTTCGTATTCGGAACGATCTGATGACGGTGAAGAGAGTGCCTCTCTTGATGAACCTGAGACCATCGGTGTAGATTACTCTTTTTCTGGTACTCGTCTCTCCTTGTTTGTCTATCTATGTATTTAGTTGCTGTACTGGTTCTGCTTTACGTTTCTATAAATCAAAGCTATTATTATGATTGAGAAAACAAAAAACCTAAAAACTTGTACATTCTATTTCTGTTATCGTGGGATGTTTTATGCCTTATGTTATGTTGTTGCTGTCTGAGATGGAGCAGAGAAGGTCCCGTCAGAAGCTGTGAATGAAGATGAATTCCAAAGTGTTGAGCAAGGTGAAAGTAGAACATCTGCTGGTGAACATGTTAGTTCCATTGAAGATGACGTTGATTCTCGGCATGGTAATTTGCTTGTTTTCCTTATATACCATGTAACGTATGAGTATTTTTTTTATTTTTGGAGTTTGATAGTGTATGTATTTGTCAGTACAGCAGGGGACATACATCAAAAGGTGAAAATTCATGGACGAAGGAGACTATGCAAAGTAGTTGTGGAAAACAATGAAGAGGAAGATAATGAATTTCATGATGTTAAATCTGATTTCTCAGCTGCTGTGGTGGATTTTGACTCGCCCAGTCCTGCAAACAACACAGGGAACAAGTTTGATGGTGGTGATGAAATTAGAGATATTCTCAGCAATTTAAGCTCAAAGTTTGAGTTTTTATCAATCGAGAAGGGAAAACGCCCTGTCAAGCAAGCTTCAGGTTCCTCTGATTCATTTATAAAAGAAAATTTCAATGAACACAAGCCAGTTAAAACCTTTGAAGACATAAATGCTGAAGACAATTCATTTTCAATAGCATCTAACCGGTCTGCTCTATCGCCAAAGGCACCTACCACTAGAAAAGAGCAACTTAGTGATGAATATATAAAGAACAAAACAAGTAAAGCTGTATCTACTGAAAGCTTCATTCGATTTCAGAAAAACAATAATGACAAGGATGATGATGATGATGATGATTGTGTTGTCACAAGTGGCCAAAAGTTTGTTCAAAAGGTGAAAGATAGGGATAGAAAGTTAGGTCAGGAGTTTGATGATTCTAACAAAGTTTATACATTGATTGATGAATCATATGGTTCTACCTCAGGAGATGAAGTACCATTTTCTCTTAGTAACCCTAAATTCAGTTTTTTATTACCTAGTACAATTGCAAACAAACTATACCCTCATCAACGTGAAGGTTTAAAATGGCTTTGGTCTCTTCATTGTAAAGGCAAGGGTGGTATATTGGGTGATGACATGGGCCTTGGGAAGACCATGCAGGTATGCGCTTTTATAGATATTCTATGTGTTAAAAAGTACAATCATTTTAATCTCTCATGTCCTTTCAGATTTGTGGCTTTTTGGCGGGATTATTTCACTCAAATTTGATAAAGAGGGTATTAGTTGTTGCCCCCAAAACATTATTACCCCATTGGTTGAAAGAACTAGGTGTGGTTAATCTTTCAGGGAAGACAAGAGAGTGAGTTTGTTGGAATAATTGGTGTATTTTTTTAACTTCATATTCTTGTTGTTGTGCAAATTTGAGACCATTAATTTTTCCTGCACTTTTCAGATACTTTGGGACTTGTGCAAAAGCTCGACAGTATGAACTCCAGTATGTACTCCAGGTAGTCTTTGACCCGATCTGTTACTCAAAGCTGATTACATAAATAATTTTTTACTACTGCTTGATTAACATGTACCTTTGTTTCATTATGGTTTTCCTGTTTATGTTTTTCAGGATAAGGGTGTCCTTCTTACAACTTATGATATTGTTCGCAACAATGTCAAAGCTTTATCTGGAGAATATGATGAGATGGAGGAGGATGCTATGACCTGGGATTACATGATTCTTGACGAGGTATATCTCATTATTTTGTGCTGTTTGAGGTCAGTTATCACATGTTTTCATTTTAATTTCACCTTCATTTGCAATTTTAGTTTTCCATGCATCCTTCAAGGCTCATAATTGCAGATGATCCTTTGATCCATTTACCTATGAATGGGTCATTATGGGTTATGTTTTCCCTATATCATGTTAACTGTAGCTACTATGGTAATGGGTCAAATATTCAAAGTAACACAAGGTGTATCTTTGATGTATACAACTTCTTAAATTGCTTTATCCATAGAAATGGATTGTTGTTGTGATAAACATAATGGAAAAAGATGAAAAACCTGTTTTTTTTTCTTTCTTGTGTAGCTCAAACTGGCTCATTTCATCTCAAACATGTTTTTTTTTTAATTTTTTTTCCCTTTTTTTATTTTTTATTTCGTCATCTTTACTCTTTACCAATGGTGTTTACATGGTGAATTGTTGTCTACTTGTCTACAGATCTTCCATTCTTCCTTCAAGTTAGAAAGATTTTTCAGTAGCACATTATTTTCTTGCTTTTTCCTGACATGCAAATTATTTATTATTGTGAACATGTAAACACAGGGGCATCTCATAAAGAATCCTAGTACACAAAGGGCTAAAAGTTTGCTTGCAATACCTTGTGCTCATCGTATAATAATTAGTGGCACTCCACTGCAAAATAATCTTAAGGTATTCATCTTGATAATTATGTCATCTGTTTTGCATATCAATACATTTATATTAGTAATTTCTGTATAACGCAATAGTTTGTAATACTTTGAATCTAAATCTCTTTATTGTTCTTTTTCTTATCTAATTTAGGAACTGTGGGCTTTATTTAACTTCTGTTGTCCAGAGCTTTTGGGTGACAAGAAATGGTAGGATTCCATCTAATTTTTTTTGTTAAGAAACTGTTTCTTACATGTAACCTACTTTTTGTTTTTATCTTATTATCTTGTTGATATGTTTGTGTTTCTATTATTAGCTTTAAGGAAAAATATGAATCAGCAATCCTTCGTGGAAATGACAAAAATGCATCTGACAGAGACAAGCGCATTGGTTCAGCTGTCGCACAGGTTTTTGTTCTTTTGATTTTGTCGGATATGTTTAGTTCAAAAGACTAAAAGTTTCATAGTTTACTAATCATGCCATCATGGTTTTTATAGCTACTTGACTGTTACTATTTTTTTTAAATCATATATTGTTAGACAAATTTTAACTCATGCCATAACATTATGTAACATTATTAAATGTTTTGTATCAACTTATCAACTATTATCCCATCTCTACACAGGATCTAAGAAATTGCATTCAACCCTATTTTCTTCGTCGTTTAAAAAACGAGGTGTTCCGTGAAGATGGTGGCACCAATACAGCCAAGCTTTCTAAAAAAAATGAGATCATTGTTTGGTTAAGATTATCCAGTTGCCAGGTACTGATAATAATTTAACAAATGGTGACCTCTTTATGGATTATAAAATTCATATACATTATAGAATTGTAATTCTTTTGGCTGCAGCGTCAACTATATGAAGCCTTTTTGAAAAGTGAGATTGTTCTTTCAGCCTTTGATGGCTCTCCTTTGGCTGCTATCACGGTATTGTAGTTGGTTTCTCTTTTACTTCTGTTTTGTTAATTATGTAATCTTTTATTTAGTAATCATATTATTGCTATTTATTATTTTAATGTTTTTGCTTTGCATAATCTTTTAGATATTGAAAAAGATATGTGATCACCCACTTCTGTTAACAAAGAGAGCAGCTGAAGATGTTCTAGAAGGGATGGAATCAGTTTTAAATCAAGAAGATCATGGTGTTGCTGAAAAACTTGCAATGCATTTGGCAGATGTTGCAGATAAATACGTCATCCAAGAAAATCATAACATTCTTTCATGCAAGATTTCTTTTATTGTATCTTTGCTGGTTAGAATATTATCTAATCTTAATCAATTATTAAACATGGACTTTTTGCAGCACCAAGTGTGATAATTCTTTTTTAATTTTTGTACAGGATAATCTGATTCCTGAAGGTCATAATGTTCTTATCTTTTCACAGACTCGCAAAATGCTTAATCTTATTCAGGTTTACTCATTTTTTTTATTGTGTTCTCATATGTGGCAAAATAGGCTGGTTAAATTTGGGTCACAATAGTCCTTGTTGGGCAAAAACACTTTCTGTGCAAAATTTAATTGATGAATTTTTTTTATGTTATTAGTGCAAAATTCTTTTGACTTTTACAATCCATTTAACCTATATATTTTTAATCTAATTCTTTTCACTTTTACCTGTTTGACCCAATACCATATTGAACCCAGTTGTAAGGAAGTTAGTTGAAAATGCCACATCCCCTATATCTTTTAAGCAGGTACTATATTTCTAATTTTGTGAGGTTTTTACTTGTGCTTAGGATACTCTTAATGCTCGGGGCTACAAGTTCTTGCGGATCGATGGTACTACAAAAGCTAGTGACAGATTAAAGATTGTCAATGTTAGTATTTTCTCTTTTAATAACACAGATTCTTTTTTTAATCCATTAAAATATGACATGATTTTTGTAACAGGATTTTCAAGAGGGTGTTGGAGCTCCGATATTTCTTTTGACTTCACAAGTTGGTGGTCTTGGACTTACACTTACAAAGGCTGATCGTGTTATTGTTGTTGATCCAGCTTGGAACCCGAGGTTGAAAAAAGACATTATTGTCATTTCACTTAGATCATGATGAGTCTCATCAAGCTCAGTGACAATTTTACCTTTTTAATTCTTATGCAGTACTGATAATCAGAGTGTTGATCGTGCATACCGTATAGGACAGAAGAAGGATGTTATTGTATATCGTTTGATGACTTGTGGTACTGTGGAAGAAAAGATATACAGAAAGCAGGTCACATTATCCAGTCTTTAAGAAAAATATCATTTTCAATATTTTTGGTTCTCATTTTCCATATTTGATTTTTTAAGTTTAACAAAACAGATATACAAAGGGGGTTTATTCAAAAGTGCTACAGAACACAAAGAGCAAATTCGTTATTTCAGTCAACAGGTGAATACCATCAAGTTTAATGGTTTTTGTACATGGAAGATAAAATTGGGCAGATTACCATTCAAAAATTGGCCTATGTCTAATAGGGTAACTTTGTGTTTGGGTTGGAGGCTTTGATTGAGTTGATCCTCAACATTATTTTATTATGTTCGTATAAACATCTAATGTCATATATGGTTTCAAAAATATATTATTTCTACAGCAGCCTAATTGTTGAGTAGCATGCTCTCTGATTAAAATTGGTTTGACTTTCTGTCTGTTTCCTTTAAAGTTGGTTTTTATTTTTCTATTTTTTCTGTTTGATCCATTAGGGATAAAACATAATCCATGTCAATCCTTTCTTAACCACCTGAATCAAAACTGCAAACATCTACGTATTCACCGATCATTAGTGGGAAGAAATACTTATATGTGTCATGTGGTTGTTATCTCAGGATCTTAGAGAGCTTTTAAGTCTCCCAAAGCAGGGTTTTGATGTCTCTCTAACTCAGCAGCAGTTGCATGAAGAACATGACTGTGAACACAAAATGTAACTAATTCATTCACAGTTTTTGTCTATTTTTTTAAATTATCTCATTTGAAATATGCTCTCAAGTTTGATTTGAATGACTGATTTTGGATTGTTAGCAGAATGTATCATCCTTTTTACCATTACTTTCTAAATTAAATAACTATTTTATTTAATAACATAGTTACTGATATTGCTTATTATAGGGATTCATCTCTCAAAGTCCACACAAAGTTTTTGGAATCTCTTGGAATTGCTGGTATTAGTCACCACAGTTTGCTCTTCTCCAGAACCGCTCCCGTGCCAGCTGTAACAGAAGAAGAATTGACAAGGTGAGGCTCTTTCAACCTTCATGTGCATTTTGGGAATTTCATATTTTGAATTTTCATATAAGTTAGTGTAACATGATTTTCTTAATGGTTTGCAGGATTAGGCAATCAACATATGTGGGCAACTCGTTTTCGCACTCCTCTAGCGAACAAAATGTGGATGCGTATGTCTTCTTAGAATCTCTATATTTTTACTTATAATACTTATAGTTCGATTTATTATCATTATTATTGTTTTCATTTTCATTATTATTCATCTTAAGCAGAGCTCAATTTGCATTCAATCCAAAGGAGGTTGCGCAAAGGAAACATATTTCCCCTAATATCTCCAACAAATTAACAGAATCAGAAATTAAACAACAAATCAACCGCCTATCCCAAATTTATGCAAACAAGGTATCATTTTAATTAGAATCTACAAGTAACCATGGTGAAATTTGTTTATAATGTACTTTATTGTTGATCATAGTTGTCAAAAGCCCTCGAGCGCTTGCCTAGGCGCAAAAAGAAATCCAGGCTCATGAAAGGTGCCTCATGGCAGCTTTGACTGTGGCTTGTGCCTTTGACAACTATGTTGTTGACAAGTATCTGAACGGAAGTTCTGTTTGGTGAAATTGATTCAGGCAATGGTGGCGAGGTTAGGGGACAATGGAGCGAAGATACAAAAACAGATCGCAGAGTTGAATTCGGAGCTCCATAAGCTCCGTTCATCAAAAGCAGGTGTTATAGAAACAATTGATTTAGATGATGATTTCAACAGGGTGATGAATTTTTAAATGGGATGAACTTCTGTGCAATTCTCACTGCACTATTTACATGTACTGTACCCTTGTTACATTTGTTCTTGCAAATTATAATTTGTTGCGAAGTAGCTTTCTTATTGAAAGTTCCTTTTGTTTCCACGTACATCGAGCTAGAGTTTATTTCAACTTTCAACATTGGTTATTGAAAAGAAAGTTGATGTACAACGTATAAAAAAGTTCTTTTTTTTTTTTTTTTTTTTTTTTTTTTTTTTTTTTTTTAAAGTTACTACTCATTTTGACTTATTCAACCATTTAGTCATGCCCATGATAAGTTCATAACCTAGATATATTGTTCCCTTATGTTAAGCCTATAAAAACCTGATAAAAAAGCTACTCACCAAAATAATCTGTGATACAAAAAATAACACCTAAAATGATTCACATCTTGTTAATGGGTTACAAGAAAGTATTGTTATACACTTGTAACTTTACAAGTCCAATTGGGTTTGAATCCTAGTTAGAGATATTTACCTTGTAAGGTAGTTAATCATAGTTAGAGATATTTACCTTGTAATATTGTATAATTAGCTTATGGGTAGTTAGTGTCTCTTTAAGGATGGGTTCAGATGTACGTTTAAGAGAATCAAATCCAAGATAATGGTTGAAATCAAGTCTTGCATGTTGTTTCAAGCCGTAAAAAAATATCTTCATCTTAGGCTTCTATGTAGTTATTGACAACTAATGAAAAGCAAATTATTGAACACGTCTAACCATTTAAACAAATAGATAATGGCGTCATTAGTCTTTTATTAGGCCATGTGTAGTGTGTGAGTGTGGTGTGAGAGCACGAATCATGCCCCCATGACGCCCTCCTCTCACTACACACATGCATGAAAGAGGCGTGAGGGCTCAAATACGTGACCATGGTCACGGCGTGAAGGAAGAAGAAATGGGAAAAAGAGGAGGAGGTGATGATAAACACATATGATACCTACGTAGAGTGATGAGAGGTGATGAATGATGATGTTAGTTTATGTGATGTATATGTGGAGTGATGAGGACTTGATGAGTGCACATCGCCTTAGGATGAAAACATGCAAAGTTTGACACTGAAAAATATGTAGTCTAATTTAACTGAGTAAATTATCTTGTGTAGTTGGAAACTTTTGGGATGAGAGTAGTAATAATCAATGTTTTGAAAACCGAACCGGACCGACCGGTCGAACCGGGAACCGGTGGTCGGACAGGTCCGGTTAGGGGTTATGGGCCGTTCTGGGCGAACCGGTGGTTGAACCGGTTTTTTTTTTATTTTTTTGATTATATATATATATATATATATATATATATATTCATAAAATGTTTATAAAATCATTCGGTTCGACCGGTCGGACCTCTGACCAGTAACGAGACCGGTTCGACGTCCGATCCGGTTATGAAAACATTGGTAATAATAACCATGTGATTGAACATTACAATGCAATTTAATATAAAAAATTGAAACAATAGCCTGTGATGTATTGTTTTTGTAGATTGCGAAGTTATCATGTTCAAGACAATATTTTTACCTACAATTATTGCGAACGTTATATGTTTTTTTTTTTTTAAAAAAAAATAATAATGAGTTATATATTTTGGTAGCATAATTATTTTCTCAGTAAAAAATGAGAGTGTGACAAAATTTATATAAATAAAAAACGACTTAATTGACGATACAATTTTCTTGAAACTTTGTAATTTATTAGGGTGTGGTTGTTTATACATTAACCTTATTTATTTTAACATCATACCTACACCATATGTCTCTTATGGACATACGAGTATAGGGCCTATAGGCAAATAAGAAGTGTATTGGCTCGTTTGAGATCTACTGATTCAATAATGATTGGTCTCATATACATTTTATATAGCATCTATATGCCTCATATAAGCTTATACGAGACGTATAAAAGTTCAATCATTAAGACAAATAATAATTGCCCCATACGCGTCGTATAAGCCTATACAAAATGTATCGAGGATGAGTGTGAGGTGTATATGAAAATAACAAGGCCTATATTATTATTAACAAAAATTAACGAGAGTTCATCGTAGTAAAATATAAAGAGAGTCAATTACTTTATATTTATTTACACCTTGAAAATATAATTTTTGTGCGGCCCTGAATTGCAATCATCTCCTTCGGTTTGGTGTTTCGTTGGTGTTTTTTTATCAATCAATTCCAAAACAAGTCTAAAGTATTTCTCTTGTTTAGAGACGAATTTTTAGACGACCCTAAAGCTTTTTGACATAGAATCAAAGATCAAATTATGCAATTAATCAAGAACTTTGAATTTTTAACTTTTGCAATGTCCGACTAAGCTTTTCATGATCATTTCCGAGTGGATAGTTAGGTTTCATAGCTATGCTTGTTTTTGATTTGTTAAACATTAGTATTAGATTTGTTTTCATAGATTTACAAATCGAGTATTTCTTGATTGTGAAATGATAAACAATTTACGGTTTATTTTGGAACTTTAAATTCAATTTCTCTTACAAAAAAAAAAGCTAGCTCGAAACAACCACGTGATTATGATGATCTGAATAAGATGATTCTTTTATAATTCAAAAACACCATTTTTTTTTTTAAATTATGCTTCGTTGAAATATGCTGCTTTCAATCTGTTCATCATCTTCAATTTGTGTTAATCAATGGCTTTGCGTTTTAGCCACCACTGCATCAAATCCTGTTTCTTCAAATCCCGTTCAATCTGTTCATCATCTTCCCCAATTTTCGAACTCAAACAGGTTGTTCCAGAAACTGTTACAAAACCCTTACTCGAATCATCACCCGATGCTGATTTAATTTCCCAGATGCTTATCCGCCACCACAACCCATTCCACACTATGGAATCATCTCTGCAACTTAACGGCATCAAGATTTCCCCAATTCTTGTCCACCAAACCCTAATTCGCCTACAAAACATGTCCAAAATCGCATTAGCTTTCTTCTGTTGGGCTAAAGATCAAGCTAGTTACAATCACGACACCCCTGCATACAACCTCATGATTGACATATTAGGTAAAGTTAGACAATTTGATGTAGCTTGGCATTTAATCATTGAAATGGATCAGAAAGGAGTAAACCCTAGTTCCACAACCTTTTATGTGCTGATTCGCCGGCTTATATCTGCTGGTTTGACCCGACAAGCTATTCGCGCATTTGATGATATGGGTTGTTTTGTGGTCAATGATGCTGATCAACAACAACAACCCATTGAAGATTTCTACTTTCTGTTTGATACACTTTGTAAATACGGGTATCCGAAAGTGGCTACAGAATTGTTTAACAAATGGAAGAACTGGAGGTTCCAGCTTGATGCAAAGATATACACAATTTTGATATACGGATGGTGCAAAGTTAACAAGATTGTAATGGCAGAAAGGTTTTATAAAGAGATGTTGGATAAGGGGATTGAGCCAAATGTGGTTACTTACAATGTTGTTTTGAATGGGATGTGTAGGAGGTCAAGTTTGCACCCTGATGATAGGTTTGAGAGGACAATCAATGATGCAGAGAAGGTGTTTGATGAAATGCTTCAAAGAGGTATCGACCCGGATGTAACTAGTTATTCAGTTTTGTTACATGTTTATAGTCGGGCTCATAAGCCTGATGCGACGCTTGAGACATTAAAGATAATGAAGGACAAAGGCATTCATCCATCTTTAGCGACGTATACGTCAGTTGTTAAATGTCTTTGTTCTTGTGGACGGCTTGACGGTGCAGATAAGTTGCTTGATGAAATGGTGCAGAACGGGGTTAACCCATCTGCTACCACTTATAACTGTTTTTTCAAAGAATATAGGGGTAGGAAAGATGTTGACAGTGCTATAAGATTGTATAAAAGATTGAAAAAAGATTTGGTTTGCATACCCGACACACACACGTATAACATACTTCTAGGGATGTTTTTAAAACTGAACCGATCCGATCTTGTTAAAGAGATTTGGGATGATATGAAGGGTGGCGGGTCGGGTCCGGATTTGGATTCATACACATTGTTGGTTCATCATTTGTGTGAAGTGGAAAAGTGGCAAGAGGCATGTGAGTGTTTTGTTGAAATGATTGAAAAGGGGATTTTGCCACAAAAGGTTACTTTTGAAAAGTTGTATAAAGGGTTGATACAATCTGATATGTTAAGAACATGGAGGCGATTGAAGAAGAGGCTTGATGATGAGTTCATGTCGTTTTCTTCGGAATATGAAAACTATCATTTTAAACCCTATAAGAGATGATGTAATCCGTGCAGTCTGGAATCTTGGATTCGAAGAACGATAACGATAATGATAATGATATGTTACGAGACAATGATATGTTATGATGACAACTAAAGTATGGACGACTAACATCTTGGATGATGTTTTATTCATGAGATGTCTTGGGTTGTTTCAAAACTCAAAATCTCAATTTTTACGTGCCATCAAATATAATTTGAGGCAGTGTAGAACCAGCTTATTTGATAGTGATATTGTCTCTTAAAAAAAGGTTTTGGGTTCAAATTCAGGCAAGATGAGATTATTTGAGAGTAGGAGTAGGTTAGTATTGTTATTAGAAAAATTAAATATAATTTGATAAAATTAATAAATAAAAAACGAAAGGCGACTTCATTAGCATTGTGACATATTAAGGAATTGTATACGTTTAGATAATTCAACTAAAAATAATGTATATCTTTAAAATTTACTCGTATAATAAAAAAGCTTTTACATCCTATTTCTCACATCAGTATCTACTTAATCAAAAAACTTTTGCATCTTATTTCTTTATTTTATTACAAATGCTTACAAACATAAAAATATATATAGAGTGAAAAACAATTTTTTATAACCGAACCAGACATTGAACCGAATGTCAAATTGGTTCATCGTCACCGAACCAGACAATGAACCGAATGCCATTTTGGTTCATTGGTCAGATCGAATTCAAGAATTAGATGAAATCATAACTATTAAAAAAAATTAAAATAAATTACATAAATATAAAAACATTTTAATAAATCAATTAATGTTTAAACAAACATAATTATGTTTAAAAAATATATACAATTTGGTTTTAGTCTTTTAACATTTAAATAAGAAAAAAAATCGGTCCAACTATCGTCTGATTAACTAGTCCCATCGGTTCGACTTAAAGTGGTCCAAAAGTATCAAACCGAATCGGTTTTGTAATTGGTTCTCGATATAGCCGGTCCAGCCAGGTCGCGAAAACACTAGGAAAAAAACGAGAGTGTTGTTGGAAAAAAAAATAAAAAAGAAAATAAAAAACGTAATTACGTTTACGTGGGTGTTAATGTGTTGTGCAGAAAACCATGCACCGGTTTTGAAATTCACAAACTTGAATATCTGTTTCTTCCAACAATGAAGAACATCCGATGCGGTGGACGCAGATTGTCGCCCAAATGGATACTCATTTTCAGCATAATCAGCTTCGCTTCTGGCGTCTTCTTCACCAACAGGTTTCAAATCGACCATCAAATCTCTATATTCTTTAACAGTGTTACTACAGATCTATACGACTAATTGTTGATCAACTTGTTATCTGAATCTGAAATTATGATTGCTGGTTTTGCCCAATTTGTAGAGTGTGGGCTCCGCTTGATTTTGATGGAAAGGTTGTGCGTAGACGAGAACAAGAGATCAAAATTGTCTCTGATCGTTGCGTGACAAATAAGGTGCTGATCTACATTTTGAAACAAAATTGATATATTTTTTAACTTTTGTTCTTCAACAGCTGTTATTATTAGATGTGTTCTTGATGGTTCTGGTTCAGGATGGTGATTTATTGGGAGCAATTCACAGGTCTGATGAAGCAATCAGGTGAATAGTTTGATGTCATTACACTTGTCACATAATATTGTTTGTGAATTGGTTTATTGCTCATAAAAATTAGTAGTTATTGCTCATAAAAATTGCTACTAATTTTAATATATTGGAAATTTTTTGAGCTAATAAAGTAACAATGCATGTTTAGATGATACTGATTTTGATTTATAAAGATTTTCTATTTTATTCTTAATCAATAGAGTAGAATCAAACACATGCTTGTTGTTTACAAATATAGATATTTAATGGATCATTGGAATGCTATTAGGTCACTTGGAAACTCGATTTCAAGGCTTCGGATGATGCTACCTGGTGTCCAAAGCTTGCCTGAGAAAGTTAACAACGGATATTTGCAAACAAACAAGACGGTTGCTGTGTACACTAGAAGGAAAAAAGCATTTGTGGTTATTGGGATTAACACTGCTTTTAGTAGCAGAAGAAGGCGTGATTCGGTTAGAGAAACATGGATGCCTAGGGGTACTTTTGCCCTTAAATGTTTGACTCTAGACAAAAAGTAAATCAATAGTCAAATTTTGATCTAAAAATGAATTTTGGGTGGTACTTGTACTAAAAATACTTTCTCCAAACATCATTTGTTTCAACTGGATGACTGTTGATCAATTCTTTGGTGTATCTTAAAGTGAAATTCCTGAAACATGATTTATATAACTGCTAATATTGTGAATCTTTGACATTGATCAGGTGAAAAGTTAATTCAGCTAGAGAAGGAGAAGGGCATTGTTGTCCGTTTCATAATCGGTCATAGGTGATTTATTATGTATGTTTTTTTAGCATATGTTTACAAGAACAATGATTTGCCTACAAAAAAAATATGGTTTTTCATCATTTTGCAGTGTGACATCAAAAAGCATTTTAGATCGAGCCATTGACTCCGAGGAATCACAACATAGGGACTTTTTGAGGCTTGTAAGAAATGCATGCTATTTCATATTGATTACTCATAAGCTCACAATTAAAGTAATTTAATATTATCATCACTGCAGAAACATGTTGAAGGGTATCATGAATTAACAGCCAAAACAAGAACATTTTTTGCAACTGCATATGACACCTGGGATGCAAAATTTTATGTCAAAGTGGACGATGACGTTCATGTCAATTTAGGTATATAAAGTTGCAAATTCGTTTGGGATTTCTCATGTCATCTATAATGCTCCTTTTTCTTGAAAAAAATTGAGCTAGACTTGCTACTTTGCCCGTTATCATGATTTTGCAGGCATGTTAGCTTCAACTCTTGACAGGCATCAGTCAAAGCCCAGGGCCTACATTGGATGCATGAAGTCTGGGCCTGTTCTTTCTCAAAAGTATTTTCTCCAAATCTTTTGTCCCTATACTCTTATAAAAACTGTAATATTTGAAAGAATGAAATTATATAGGCTGTTTAACTGATGATCAAAATTATATATATATATATATATATATATATATATATATATATATATATATATATATGTGAACAGGCCCTTTGTTACAATAAGAAAGTCAAGACAGAAATTGATGGAAGTTTAACAAGACGGTTTTGTGTTATGTAGGAATGCCAAATATCATGAACCTGAATACTGGAAATTTGGAGAAGAAGGAAACAAGTATTTTTGGCATGCAACTGGACAGATTTATGCTATATCAAACGATCTTGCTGCATACATCTCCACTAATCAGTAAGAATCCGTAGACTTTTTTGTCTTTCTACTTTGATCAATGGCTTTCAAAGCTTGTTCTTCCATACAAATATGAAAAAGAAAACCATATATATATATATATATATAATAGTCATGTTTTTCTTTTTGTTTTTTTAAACTTATTGCAGAAATCTTAGTTTTGATGACATTTGTATAATAAAAATGAATAATGGTGTTAAACAAATTGAGTGATGCAGGAAAATACTACATAAGTATGCGAATGAAGATGTGTCACTCGGCGCTTGGTTTATTGGGCTTGACGTTGAGCACATTGATGATCGAAACATGTGTTGTGGGACCCCTCCTGGTATGTGCTTCTACATATTTTTTTAAAACTTAGAAGAGAGAGCATTTGAGTCTTATGAGTCAAATTCAATGTCTGTCTATGAAAGCTTCAACTTTATGCAGAGTGTGAGTGGAAAGCAGAAACAAACAATGTGTGCATTGCATCATTTGATTGGAGCTGCAGTGGTATATGCAAATCCGTAGAAAGAATTAAAGAAGTTCATAAGAAATGTGGTGAAAACCGCTCAGCCCTCTGGAACCGTCCAACATTGAAAATTTGATAAGTTAATCTATATACCAAAGAAAAGACAGCAAAGAACACACTGCAATCATGAAGATGATCAGTGGATGATTTCTCACACAGCAGAGCTTGTAAGTCTCTCTATAAGCATAGAGAATACTTTCGTAACTAATCCAAGAACAAAATCCATGTTCTATTTATTTTTCAAAATCCAAAGCTCCCTTCATTTAATTTTTTGCTCTCAAAAGTGTTTCTACACATTTTTTGATCAAGTACAGTAGTTATTTCTTAATCAATTAAAACAAAACATTCTTTTAAATTTGAAATAAAACCAACGGATTGGACACTCAAAAATCAAAAGTGGACTTTATGGTTATATTACCATTACATTTACTATTTAAGCAAAGAAAGTAGGAAGGATCATTTGAAAAAGTCAAAAAGATGAGTTTATTTTTTTTGGGTAAGGTTTGTGTCCATCCTTCCCCCAGACCCTACTGAAAAGTGGGAATATACTGGGTAAGTTTGTTTGTTTTGTAATTATCGACATCCCATTTGCGATGCACGAGTATAATGTACGTATGTGTGGGCACTTAAGAGACAAAAGTAAAGTTGCATTAATTTTAAACGATATTTACTTATTTTGTGAAAATAACGTTAAAAGCGTTATGATGATTAACTTCAAATAATAACTTTGAGCTGGAGACTCCTTCAGAGCAGGCTTTCTATCCCAATTGGAATAGAGGTAAGATTTGTCTCCATCCATCCTCCCAGGCCTTATTAAAAAGGGAGAATATACTGGGTAAGTTTGTATGTTTGTAAAGATGTAATTATCAAATTTGAAATCAAAGTCTACCATTATATGTATATATATGTTCTTAACCTATACAAGTTCCGTAGTTAGCCTGAATATAGTTTTACCTTTTTAGTTCAAATACAAAAAGTCACCATAAAACCAGTACATAATTTCTATCATCTTTAGTGCTCAAACATTAGTTTTAACAACAGTTTTTCACATTTACTTGAATCCCGCCAAATAAATGTATTAGCAGATATAACCCTCACAATAAAGATTACAAAAAACGCTAAATGTATGCAAAAATGACTTGTAATTATATAAAAAACATTAACCGTGTGATATCAAAATGGCAACTTTATCCACATGTTGCTTCTACTGCAAGTTTCTTCATAATGCCGGGGCAAAGTTCCATCTTAAAATTCTCTTTGGTTAATTCCACTATGCACTTGTTCTTATTCAAGCATAGCTGCAAGTACAGTGAGATAAAGAAACCACGATAAGACTGTGAACACAAATCATTTTTGCATATTAGCATATGGTACCCCCAAAGAGTACCAAACGCTACCTTAAAGACTATGAAAGCGATTGATTACCTTTTCAACAATAGAGGTGGAATCAGGATCATGGCAATCCCCAACTGAATATGATTGGCAAGTCCCGGTAGGTGTTCCATAGCTAGCAAACTTGAAAGAGGAAATATGTGTGTTCATTGGGCATTTTAACTCCAAACTTGCTTTGTTCTTTTGCAGGCTGTTGGTAACAAAAGAGGGGTGATCTTCCGCTACATGAGCACAAAGAGCGGATAATTTCCGTATTGAGAAGCTAATCTGAGTTGGGTCTCCACCTTTTTCTTCAAACATTACCAAAACATTGCCCGATGGCTTGAACCAAGATCTTGGAACATGGTACCTAGGATGACAATGTCATTAGACGCAAAAAAATAAAAATAATAATAAAACAAAAAAAGTTGAGTAAATGTGTTAATTTCAACACAGATAACTTTAAGTTATGTCATATTTCCAACAGGTCAGAACTAAAATGAGTTGAAGGAGACGGTTGAAACTGGTAGAAAGTCAATCAAACTATATTTTTAATTTATAGAACCTACCATATAGTTTTATTCAATAAATTAAATTTAATAGTAATCATATTTAGCTGCCTATTATTACAACATTTTGATATTACAAAGGTAGACCAAGTTTTCCAGGTCAAGTACCCATTATGACCTATTACCTTTAATGTTCATTTTAACACCACATTTTTTCATCATTTTTAAACTTATGCGACGAAAAGAGTAACTCAAAAGTGCACCGTAAGTCAGCTTCTTTGGAATAAAGGTGGTACTTTTTTTGCTATATTACTGCTTTTATCAGTTTTTTACTTGTATTAATGGCACAAAGTAGAGACAGTTTTACCATCTTTGTGTTGGCTCTCCGCACCCTTTATTGCATTTATCAGGGTTAAACTTGCCTCTATAATCACACATTTTAACACATTTATTGGTTGGAGCCTTTCGGGGCCAATATCTTCCAATTTGCTCCCCGTTTAGCCATGCCAAGCCCTTTCCCATGTGAACCATGTCAAGTGCAACAGGTTCATCTCCAGGTGGTGCATCCACAACAGCCTACAAGATTCAACAATAGTAAAATAGGACCCACGAAAATGGTCTGAAGTGGCTAAAACTAATGGAACCTGAGCATTCTTCATGCACTTGGTCACATACCTTGTACCATGTCAATGGTTGGTTTTTAGGTGGCTCGGAAACTGTAGTCCAGGACACATTTTTTGAAGCATCTGCATCGTAAAGTCTTAGGTGTTCTCCTTCTAAACCAATCTACAAAAAAACCCGAAAGAAGTCGAAACTCGAAACTGATACTTCAAATTCGAGTCAAAATTTGACCATCAAAAGTCAAATATTAAGACAAAATAGTGTACCTTGTAGGTCCATGTGGTGTCAGATAAATCCATGGTTCCATTCTTAAAACCTTTAAGTTTCACACTGGTTAAACCGGCTCCAACCCATTCATAAAACGATCCTGCATTCTATTACATGGGATCCACAATCACATTTGTCTTTCTTGTCACATCATACGGATATAAATTAGATTCATAAACCAAAAATGTTAAAAGAATAAACGAGTAACTAACTTGTAGGCCTACAGTCATGCACAAAATAGCAATGTCATTCTTTCCTGCTTTCAAAGAAACCGGGCTTTTAAACTTGAAGGGAGAAACTGTACCATTTCCAGACGCGCTAGCTGCTTAGAACCAAGTAAATCATGCTAAATATATTACTTGCCAGTATAACTAATGATCAGTTGAATGAAACACCATAAAAAAGTCAAACAAAGTTTGACTTTTGATGATACGACCTTGAAGTATGCCATTGACAAATGCATGAAGGGCATGCCCCTTTGACTCAATGAGGAGAGTTGGTTTGTTTCCTTGCTTCAAAAACTCTTCATTCTCATCAACATACAACCTGCAAGAAAAATGGAATTTCCCTCAGGTTTGACTTTTATGAGTCAAAGCTCTTTCCACATTTGACTGGCAGTTAAACACTTTTATAACTGCTTTCAAAATACAAAGAAAATATCTTTAAGTTTATTTACTGACAAACCTAGTTGTGTGCCAAAGGTAATCAGTAGTATCTTTTGTGGTATTGATGTGATCCACAAAACCATTTTTAGTAAAATCGGCTTCTCCCCAAATCCCGGCTTTCTCGACAAATATTTCCCAATCAAGTGCTTTCAAGCCTGTATTCGGTTGCACAATCGAAGG
Source organism: Mikania micrantha (assembly GCA_009363875.1). Taxonomy (NCBI): domain Eukaryota; kingdom Viridiplantae; phylum Streptophyta; class Magnoliopsida; order Asterales; family Asteraceae; genus Mikania; species Mikania micrantha. Next base: position 3,298,057 of record CM018683.1, on the reverse strand, counting down.
TTGAAATAGCTCTGGTATCATTTTAATGGTAGAAGTTTGAGATCCAACCTATTAAAAGCATTCATAGAGTTAGTTTTGACTTTTAAGGTCAAACAAACTACTTCAGAATCCTCAGATATGAGCACATCCAGTGTTTGTTTCTACAAATTCTATACTGTTTAGTGTACCGGTAGATAACTTCTCTAAACCTTAAAATTTATAGCTCTAGAACTGAAATCCTGAGTGTCTTAACCTTCTTTTTGTATATCAGGTTTGACACTTAAAAGTCAACCATGAAAAAGAAGTTACCTTGGCGGTATTGAAGACTACATTTTTGCAGTCAGGAAGAATGCTCACTGACCATGCTGGCAGTGTATATGAAACATTACGAAACTGTACTGTTTTCTCATCTTTGTTGTCTAAGTTGGCAATAAAAGCAGCACATGTTCCCGATTGATCTTCATAAACATCAGCCTATAAAATGAAGACTGAATGAATACGTTGGGGATTCACATGTGTTAATTCAATAGTTGAAGGTCAAAAGGTTAACATTTTCACAAGTACATTTATAACCGAAAACTAGCATATAAAAGACCATAGCTTAACGGTCAGTCTAAAGTCTAAAAGGGCAATTCAACAATTTCAGGAGTGTAAGCTTTCGGAATAAGTTCATAAGCATGAATAAATTGCATGGTAACAAGGGGCAGATAGGTCATTTACACCTGAAAAACGAACCTCTTGTTTAGGACCAAGATGAACCAAGGTCGGGTTGTTGTGCAACAATGCGCTCTCACACAACTTTATAGCGCGATGGAGATCCTTAAGGTGTCCCCATTTTGGAAACCTTGGTAACCCTACACCCCATGTCAAGAAAACAGTTAGTATTCAGAAAGTCAAACAAGCTTACATTTGGTTTCAAAATGATTATGCATCTGTTAAATTTTTGAAGTATCTACAACTAATTAGAGGAGAAGAAACTTTATAATTAGAAAACAAATGGTGCAGTATATTTACAAGACATATACACTCTTTATAAGTTTGTGAGATACCAGTTTGACTTTCAAAGTCAAATTCAAAGAATCACAATTAAAAAATTAAAGAAATGAAATTCTTGTTACTAGACATGTTAAAGAGTTATATGAGCTAAGTAGCCAACCATATTCATCAATTGGCGCATCATAATCATAACTTGTAGTGATAAACGGCCCACCAGCGGTACGTCCAAAATTCGTCCCGCCATGATACTAAGTTCACAAGAACAAGAAAATCAAAGTCAAAGACGTATAATGCAGGATATAATACTAACAGTTGCATAAATGAATCATCAAAACAATACCATATAATAATTATGTACACTTCCTCCTTTCTGGAAAAACCGAGCAACAGAATAAGCAACATCTTCAGGGGGCCGATGGGGATCTCTGCCTCCAAATGTCTTGAACCTATGCCACCATAACAAAGATACATAGGGCTTAAAGACCAAAAGTACAATATATTCATATTGTAAAATCAATTTGATTGTAAGGTGAGAAGAAAACATACCATCCTGGCCAATTCTCAGTCCAGATTTTGGGCATGGTTGGATAGCGCGGCTTGAAATCATCACAGTAAAATGAGTTACAAGTATTGATCTGTATAGAATACATAATGGTCAGTTGGGTCATGGGTGATGATCATTATCAACTTATATGCATAAGGATCCTTACCACTGGATCAGGAGCATCCCATTGCTGACACATTATCCATGGTACACCTGTATTTTGAGCAAGAGCCATTTTTGCTGCCCATTGAGTGTATGATTTGCCACCATCACCATATGCAGCTTCATAGAAACCATACTCGTTTTCCACCTAAAATAAGTCATAACCAATACAAAAAAGTCACTTGCAGAATAAAAAAAGAATATGTATCGTTGTATGGTGTTAAGAGTTTGATCTTTACTTGCCTGAGCTAAGATGATGGGACCTCCCTGTGACGCAAAAAACTTATCTTTCTTCATCATATTCACAATGAGAGTTGTGAAGTTCTGCATGTAATGCTGCAATTTCCACCAACACACAAAAGGAAATATTATTTTGTTTTGGTTTTTCGTAGAAGAACAATTGCTACTATGGATGCGTTTTCAAAGTGATTATTGCGAATGTAAAGAATTATAAACCAATTTCACACCTTGAAAGGTTCATTGTCGGTTCTGAAGACAGTCCCAGGCACGTAATGTAACCAAACAGGTATACCACTGAATGTTTTAGAACAAGGTGTAAGGAATTTACAACATATATTACCTTTTAAGTATTTAAATAAATTTAAGAAACAATAGTGATGAGCACACCCAAAGTTCCATTCTGCAGCAACGAATGGGCCAATTCGAAGAATCATAAGCATACCAGCATCCTGAACTATCTTCACAAATTTGGGTAAATCATACCTTCCACCAAAGTAGTACTGATAAAACCACATGAAGACCAGCATTCAGACAGTTGAAGCTAGTAATTTTGACTAAATGAGGAGGTCAAAGTATGCCCATTTTGCAATGTGGAAAAGTATAAAATGCCACTTACATTGCCTGGTGATGGTTCATGTCCATTCCAAAATACATATGTTTCAATCACATCTACACCTCCTTCTTTTGCAGTTTTTACCAATCCCGGCCACATCTATAGACAACAGAAAGTTGTATAGTTATGTAATATCAGTACTTAGAGTGTATTCATATATCATGGAATCATGTAAAGCTTCCATTCTTCAAAAAAGGAAATCAAAATCAACAAACCATAAAAAAAATCTGATCTTTTGAATAGTCTGATTCAACAAAGCATAAGAATTGAAGAAACAATAAAGTTATTGTTTCATTTTTAATTTATACTTTCAAGTAAAGGTGTTAACTTCCCATATGATTACACAAGAAAACTCAATATGATGCAACATCAAACATTTAACCTGCCATATTGCCATGTAGAAGTGTTTGATTATCAGTCAACTTTTATAAATATTCACCAATGACAACCAAAACACAAGAATCTTGAAGATTAGAATCAGTAAATTCTAATGATAGTGAGGAATAAGAATCTTATCAATTTCTCTCAAATATAAGTTTCCCCTTTCCACGGGAATCTAACGTTCTAACTTAATTAAACTAATAAAAAACATCTCTCATTCATCACAAAAAAGTAGGAGTAAAGATACAAAAATATTTAAAAAACCCCTTAATTTTATAAAATCAATTAATGTAAGAGTCTCTCTTTTGTTTTTTATCGTCAGAGCCATTGCTGGAAAACTTAAGGATCAAATGAGATTAAGAAAAACCAATTTTTTAAAACTGGACCGGACATCAAACCGGTCACCTTATTGGTTCACTGGTCCAATAGGCTAGACCAAATTTAAAAGCCGGATGACATAAAAAATATCATAAAATTTATCTATGTAATTTAATATAAAAAATTAAAATTCGGTTTAACCAGTGTAGTTCACTGGTCTGACGGGTTGGTTTGCCGATTTAATTGAATAGCAGTTCAGCTAGGCTAACCGGACTAGTTCTCGTTCCAACCGGTTTGGTCTGGTTCCGCAAACATGGGGTAAAACACAAGTTGTGCTAGACTTTTGGCCTTTCATTGGTTAAGGGTGGAAACAGGATTAATGTAATAACTTTAGCTAAACATTAGAGGGTTAAGATGTTCACTTGATCACTTTCCTGGAGCAACCAACAAGATCAACCACATTATATGTCAATAACTGAATACATCAACCAAACACATCATACCATTTTGTTGACAATGTAGTAATATCATCACTTTTAATATTATTAGGTTATTAAATTGGAACAATGAAACCCCCAACCATAATAATCAAAACACTTAACCATCCTTTATGATACATACAGTTCAACAAAAACACAACAATATAACAATTTTAAGATGATAACACTTCAAGAAAGTCCCAACTCAAACAAGCAAACACATAATCAAGAAACCCAAATCACACATCATAAAAATTCAGAGTCTTTGATGAAAATTAGGTTAAATTTATAAACTTTTAAACAGTAGGCAGTCTTACAGCAGGAACACTACGAGGGTAATGAATAGCAGCTGAAATAAGAAGCTTTCTTTGACCATCGATGATGAGTGATCGACTATCATATGTCACATTGTTAGCTGCATCTGCAAATGGCAAAATGTACAAGCATACAAAGCAGCAAAAGAAGAGAAGAAGCAACAGGGTACAAACAGATGAAGCCATTGAAGAACACTTCACCTTTCGACTACAATCTTGCTGAAAGACTGAAGCATTTATATGGGTTTTTTTTTTATGTAATCGAAAGATCTGATACAATTATTTAACCCCCACATGTGAGTGTCTGTTTTTTTTCCCGGTGAGATAAAATAGGATTAAAAGGAAAACAAAAGTTGGATTGGAGCCACGTGTCTTGATCTGATAAGGTGGGTCTTGGAGGAAGGACCAACCGGCAGCCGCATTTATAACCGATTCCCAAGAAGATACAGAGATAAACAGCTCATGTGTTATCAGATTGAACCGATGACGGTGGTCGTTGAGGCCATCCTTACAAAGGGGTGACCCCCACCAAGTGACAGGGCCGAACCGCCCTCACCCCTAAGTCTATCTGTTATGCAATAACTACCATCATTTCACGTAGGCGTCATATAATCAACCAACACCATCATCCTTTTATCACTCCACATCATCTTTTCCTATGTTATCTATCACTTCCCTATCACTCTACGGGGCTGTTTGTTTTTTAGAAAAACGTCTGCGAAGGTCTGCGAGACCTCTTTTGTCTGCACCCCGCAGACCAAGGAAAGATGTAGGGTGTTTGTTTTCTCGCAGACATTTCATTAAAAAACGTCTGCGAGACCTCTTCTTGGAGAAGAGGTGGACTATCATCTTCAAACCTCTTCAAACCTCTTCTCACCCCCCATCTCCTGCTTCGATCGGCCCACCACCGTGCTTCACCACCACCGGCGCTTCACCACCACCGGCGGCCCACCACCAGCCGCATCACCCTCGATCGGCCCACCATCTCCTGCTTCGATCGCCCCTCATCTCCTGCTCACGATCGCCCCTCATCTCCTCCCGTCTCCACCACCGCGCCTCATTTCCATCACCGTCATCACGCTTCATCTCCTGGTCTCCCCCACCGCGGCGCTCCACCCTAGGTTCGAAGATCGGAGATGAGCGACGAAAAGGAACCCTAGGTTCGAACCCTAGGTTCGAACCCTAGGTTCGGAGATGGTGCGACGATCGGTGGACCACTTCGACGGCGGAGTTGGGCTGAGCAGGGAGGTGGTAGACGGCGGGGCTGGGCTGAGCAGGGAGGTGGTCGACGGTGGGGTTGGGTAACCATGGAAGAGGTCGACGTTGGTGTTGGGATGGTGGGGTTGGGAAGAGGTTTTAAGGTTAATAAAAAACAAACACCCCCAAAAGCTCTTCTTGCAGGGGTTTGGTCCACCTCTTCTGCAAAAGATGTTTGCAGACGTGGTCTGCAGACTGCAGATGTTTTACCTCTTAAAAAACAAACACCATCTACGTCATCGTCTCCTTTTTCAATATTTTATTATTTGATTTTTATTTTTTCAATTATAAATTAAATTAAAAAAACACATAATATAATTAAAAATATTAATATTACAAACTAAAATAAAAAAATTACATGATAAAAAAATTAAAGTACATAATTAAATAAAAAAACATTAAAACGTTGTCACCATCGGGATCCGATTGATTATCAAAAATGTTGTCACCGGTGGGTGAGTTTTGATTGAAAAAAAGGTGGTTGTGGGTACCAATTTGAGAATGTTAGAAATTGGTTCGGGTTTGGATTGTTTGGATCGAGTTGAGGTCGGCAACAATTCATAAATGGATTAAAGTATGAGTTGTTTGGATCCATGATAGTGTAGAAGTTTTTGGATATTTGAAAGATTTTTTAAGAATTTTTGAAATAATTTTGAAAGATTTTTGAAGTTTTTTGAATAGGTTGGATGAGTTTATATAGGGTTAAATTTTTTTTTTTTTGGCATGTCAATGGTAACAAAGTCGTTTGGTTTTCCCCCCCTCCAACGGTCATCACTCTGTGAGTGCCCTCACCACCTTGCCCATCACGCCACCCTCACGCCCCCGTGTTACGGGGGTGGGCACGACCAGGGCGTGATCCAGGGGCATCACATCTGGGTCACGTAGCACAACACATAGCATAATACACAAGCTTTATGATTGGGGCATGATTAATCTCAAGTGACCATGGTCACGATGTGAGAGGAAAAAGAAAGGAAAAAAAAAATGAGTGAGTGATGATAGCACGTGTAACATTTACGTGAAGTGATGATGGAATGATGATGTTAGTTGTTTATATCACGTTAACATGAAGTGATGAGGACACCGTCTAAGAGATCTTGCTGATTTTTCTAGGCTTGGGTTATTTAGACGCGTAACATTTTATTTTAACACCCTACATTAAAACTTATGAATATAAATGATTCTTTTAGTTATCAACTAACATTGGTTTTCAATTAAATATGGTTATGTATGTATGTGTGTGTGTGTATGTATGCTGGAATAAGGTTATCTTAGGGATTTTATTTGGACAACCCACTTTTTTATTTTAACACCTCAGCGAATTTATACGGCCCGTACTGGTTAGTACGGCCCGTATAGGGTACAGACAAATATTCCAGAAGAATGTCTTGGATTCAGTGAAGATTCTGTGGGACGAGCCGTACAGGTCAGTACGACCCGTCTTGGTCTTGACTTATTTTTTACAAGCCAATTTGGGTTTCAACCGGTGTTGAGTAACTCTATACGGCCCATACAGGGCAATACGAGCTGTATAAAAATTATTTATTTTATTTAAACTTAATATTTGTCCGTCTCACCCAAAATCAGGCCGTCTCACTCCAAAACCAGGCCGTACTGGTCACACGGCCCATACTGTTCAAAATTTGAATTTTTTTTAAAAACCAAACAATTCAATTTTATTACATTTAAATAAAGTATGCTTAAAGTAAATTAAATTAAAATTTGTATTTAATTATGCATGAGATTATACGTGCGTGGGAAGTAGGAACTAATGAACTATAGTGTCACCAATCTTTTAACGTGGTTGTTGTGTACGAAGAAGTCGAAATACTCGCTTTCAGTTGGATAAATTCTCACACAATCACAAAAGCTATACATACGAAAATAATTGTAATATCACAAATCAATTTAAAGAGATCGAGAACAAAACATTTTTTTATAAGGAGGCGAATATACCTTTATAATAAAGATGTATTTTATCTGATCGAGTCATTAATCATGTGAAAACTAAACCATGATTTCTTGGATGAGCAGAAATATCAGTAACAAAACAAATAATAACTTGATATTGTTTGACTTTAGTTGTTACAATAATAAAATTTTATTTTGTCTAATATAGCCTCTTAATAAACGAGACAAGTTAACCGCTATTAGTTATAAATATTAAACATTCAACTGATAATACATGTTCAAGTTAGCGTCTTAATACGTCTATTATTTAAATTTTGAACGATATATGTTTATTATGTTATTTTAAACGTTATAAGTTTGTTGCGTTATTATTTTAAACGATATTAATTATTTACGGCGGATTAAATAAAAAATATAATGAATAATTATCAATGAAAAATTAAAACACATAAGATGGTTTTTAATATAATACACGATTACAATTTCGTATGATTTAATATTTTAAGTATTAAAATAATAATATTATTTTTAAACACTAATTTTTTATAGTTTGTTTTTCTTTAAACATTTTGTTTCAAATAATTGTTTTTCAAAAATTTTATAATTTATAATAATTTTTTTAATTATAGTGTATTTTTAATATTAATATATATTAATGTATCAAAAAATCTTTTTCATTTAAAAAATTTATAGAAAGTATATTTAATATTCAATTTTTTTTTTAATATGAATGTATTTAATAGGATAGGGAGAAGGGAAATGAAGTATGAGATGCTCTAAAAATATGACATGTGACATTAAAAACCTTTATTTATTAGTATATGTAGAATGTAGATTAGTTTGTTTATGTTAATTTAAGTTAAACCTTATAAGTTTGTCGCGTAATTATGAAAAAAACAAAACACAACAAAAAACAATACAAATAAAAAACGAAACATATATATACACAAATCATCATTATGCTTGCCAGCCATCACCTCGTCGTCCATATCTATTGTAATCGTTGCAAAAAGAGAAAACCGACTTAGTAAATTTCTAAAAAAAGTTAAATACGGCCTGTACAGGCCTAGACAGCCCGTACTGAGGTTGCCCGTCTCATCCAAAACCATGCCATCACTCCCCAAAACCAGGCTAAAACTAGGCTGTCTGGGCAAGACGGCCAGTGCAGGTCAGTACGGCCCCTGTTGATTCAAATCATCGTCTTATGATGTATGTACGATGAATGAGACAGGTGACCAGTACGGCCATCTTGCTGACAATCATTGTCATAAGATGTCAGAGGAATGTCTGACCGATGACTGAGACGTGCAGTATTAGGCAATACGGCACGTATTGAGGGTGTATTTTTAAATTTTAGGGTGTTAGTTTAACACAACCCTTATTCTATGTTAGCTTCCTTTTCGTCCCATTCAAATTTATAATATTTAAGAACTATTCAACTCTCATAGAACAAAACAAGTCGGACTTCTAGACAGGAGTCCCATGATTCGGTCATATGATATTCAATGGTTTATGTTCAGACGATAACATCAATGTAGTTTCATGAGCGATTGTTTTTATATTTTTAATATATATATATATATATAGGAATGGATCGAATGTTAACCATTTTTTATCGCGTTAACCAAATAACAACATCTTATTACTTTGGGGTACACATTAAAATAAATGTAAATGTGTAAGTTTTTTCTTATTTTTTTTATTATTGTAAGTGGAGCCTACATTATTTGAAAAAAGAATAAAATCTAGACCTTTATATTTACTTTAATATGAGTCCAAAGTAATAAGATGTAGTAAATCTAAATAATTTTTTAAAAAAAATTATTGGTTATTATGAGTTTTCTTAGTTTTCTCTAAAATGAGAAGTTTTCTCATAAACCTTCCTCTATATCTATACTACTATATATATATAAATATATATATATATATAGAGATTTAGGGGATGTTCAAGTAAGAACCAAGATAAGTTAAGAACTAAAAGAATTATTTCTAGCCACAAATTTTATTGGTATAAAAGTAACTTCCCCTATTTTCAAAGAAAATTACTTTTACACCCTTCAAAACTTGTGAATATAAATATAGTTCTTTTAGTTATTTCATATTAAATAGTTTTTAATAGAATATGTCTCTACATGTATATATATCCCCTTAACGACTTGGCTTCATAATTGGTTTAAAAATAAAATCGTCTGGTATAAAATCACCCCTACAACTTGGTTTAACCCAAAACCGTGTTATACAGTTGTCTCCTACTTGTGTAAATTAAAATCATTATTTATTTTTTAATCAAACAATTAATACATTCGCAAGCAATCTTATCTTGCAATTAAGTTTTTTGTCAATGTCTCAAACAAACAAACTTTTCCAGTATAATCTCACTGTTCTGTAAGGTCTGAAGGAAGGATGAAGACAAACCTTATCCTTATCTCAGTTGGGATAGACAGATTGCTTTGAATGAGTTCCAGACTCAAAGTTATCGTTTGAAGTTAATCGATCATCCTAACGTTTTTCACATTATTTTCACAAAATAATTATAATAACGTTAAAAATAGTGTAATTTTATTTCTGCCCGTTAAGGGCCTACACACACATATACACAAACATTATATGCATGCACCGCAAATTAAATGAGACGTAAAAACTAATTAGCGTGAATCATGAAAAAAAAATTGAAATTAAAGCATAACAATTGGGTTTGAATCAATCTTAAATGTTTAACGTATTGGTTTTATTTTATAGATAATAAAACTATTATAAACGATTTAACTAACGGTGTACAGAAAGATTAACCATGTATATTGAAATAAATCTTGATATTTTTTTAGTTAAGTCTATAATATTTGAGTTCATTATTTGTCATATTTAAAATAATAAATAAAAAAATAACTCTTTATAGTCGTAGTTTATGTTAATAGATATTTTATTGACATTTAGTTTGTAATAAAAATGATTTTTCATTAAATATTAATTTAATTAAAAGGTCTCATTTATTGTAAAGTGTGATGGGTTTTAAATTAATACAATGCTTAAAGTTACAAAATACACTATTTTAAATAATACATATTAAAATAGGACCCATAATCTCATATTTGAGTTCATATATAATCCATATCTGCAAAAAAAAAAAAAAAATTAAATTTGTTTCATGCAGTCTCCTTTAGTTCCAAGGGCAACCATTTAGAAAAATCACCAATCATTGAATTTAAAAGAAATAGTATTAACTTTTGTTGTTAATATATGTACCTAATTATTAACGTTGTCATCTCAAACATTCTTAACTTGTCATTTGATTAGAACAATCACGGTTTAACTCAAAATGAGTTGTAATCAAACAAATAGTTTCTTTAAATAAATTTTTAGTACTTTATTTATAAAATATGTTATGGATCATTATTTCTTATTTGAATAAACTTTACTCATATAGTTTTTAGGTTACACGTCTTAAAACATATAATGTTAAAGTTTTGTAAATCTCAACCTGTTATAATTATTATAAAGTTACATATTTCAATTTAAGATATAATAACTAGTTACCTAAACAAACTTTTTTTTCCTTTTCTTTGGGTAAAGATTATCATGCTAGTTGAAGCTTAGATAGGTTTCTTACCTATTTGAATTATTAAATTATAAAATTTCCCCTAATTTATTCATATATACAGATTATACATATATAATATTAAAACCTAGCAATGTTTTTTTTTTCTTTTTAAAAAGAAACCAACGTATAAGTTAGGTCTGGAAAACGTTGCCATAATATATAAATTCACATTGGCATGCAAGTCAATCGAACTTTCTTTGACTATTTCCCGTTATATATATAAGACCGAGTTACAATTAGCATTTTTTTAAATATTATATTTAAACTTTTTAACGACTTTTAAACTATAAAAAACCATATAAGAAGTTAAGGATACTGCTATAAATATAGCTTCTATATCCTACATTTATTTCATCAAACATTTTTCAGTTATATATCTTGTAATTAATGGCGACTAAAATCTATTTTCTTCCAATTTCATGTATTTTTATTCTTTTATTCTTTGTTCTACCCGTATTTTCTCATGTTAATAACACCCACAAATCACCTTTTGGGTTTATTAAAGACATTCAAGGGTGTCATAAGGGTGACAAAGTAAAAGGCATTCATAATCTTAAATTGTATCTTAGCCATTTTGGGTACCTAAACAACCCTAATGTCACAAATCCTAGAGATCAAGACGATTTTGATGACGAGCTTGAAGCCGCCATCAAATCGTACCAAGCGTTTTACCATCTAAATTCTACTGGAACGCTTGATGCGTCAACTGTATCCATGATGGTCAAGCCACGTTGTGGGGTTCCTGATAAAAAAACCGCTCATCAACACAGTGATACATCTTTACATACAGTCTCCCATTATAGTTTCTTCCCGAATACACCAAAATGGCCAGCGGGTAAAAGGCATCTAACCTATGCTTTTGGGTCAGGTTTTCCTACTAGTTTCATGCCTCCTGTTGCAAGTGCTTTTAGAAAATGGGCTAGTGCTACTCAATATTTCACATTTTCAAGAACTGTAGCATACCAAAGTGCTGATCTGAAGATTAGATTTGCACGTCAAGACCATGGAGATGGGTTCCCCTTCGACGGACCCGGTGGAGTCTTGGCCCATGCTTTTGCTCCTACACGTGGATTGTTCCACTTTGATGCGGATAACAGTTGGGCAATTGGAGCGGTTCCAAACGCTTTTGATGTTGAATCGGTTGCATTACATGAAATAGGACACCTACTTGGACTTGACCATAGCCAATATGAAAGTGCAATTATGTGGTCTACCTTGAATTCAGGAGAGACAAAAGGGCTTGATACAGATGACATCCAAGGGGTTCAGGCTCTATATGGCATCAGTTAGCCAAGCAAGTTTAATGGTTATTCATAATACTTCTAAAGAAATTGTCTTTTTATATTGTAGCCACGTCAGATAACATGCAAGTAGTCACTTGTGGATGTTTGACTTTATAGTTGAGTTATGTTTTGATTCTGTTTGAACAAGTGAACGTTATGGCGCATGTGAGTTTACTAGGCATCCTAAATGTCATAGTTATTATGAGTTTCATGTTTTGTAGCTAATATATACTTTTTTTTGTTTGTTATGTTACTTGATCAATGTTGGATTAATCATGATGAGTTGGATTATGTGTCAAGTTATGGGTTAGTAGGTTGTTAATTTAATTAGTCACATGTTTATTGAGTCTAGTAGTGGGCTAAATGGTAGGAAGTAGTGGGTTTAATGTGAGAACATGGTCTCAATGTTTTTTGTTTTGTTTTGGACTATATATGTAAGTATGAATGAAAGTGTGAGTTTAGTTTTATTACAGAAAATTCTTGTTTGTAAGCATTTGTTTGTGTGTGATTTGGGGCCTGAACCAACAATCAATCTATTCAATAAAGTATAGTTTTGCCAAGTTATAATTATTAGGATGTACACATGATAAAAGATATACAAGGAGTTTGCGCCGACATTTTATACTTATTAATGATTTAATTCGGACAGGCACTGCAATAATAAAAAGAGTTAGCGCTGACAAAAATCGTTGCTATAGAACTTCAAAATCATCGTTATATCCCCTTCTATTGCAAGGATTCTTGTAGTCGTCATAGACGTCGCCTCTATAGACTGTTAGAGAGGTTACTGCTATATTTTCTAGATATATACTTTTGTTAGTTTTTGACCATACTCCTTGATGTATTTGTGCACGCATATAAGTTTTTCATGTTTTTGACACATATAACTTACATAATTATGGTCTTTAGTTTATCATTCATAAACACACCAGAAGTCTCATCCATACAGATGGGTGGTGGCCAGCGAGAGTACTCTAGCAACTGCCAAGACCAGCACGCGGCGGTTGAGACTGGTGGACGGTGGCTGTAAAACGATCCCGGTTTGATAACCCTTAATCAAAAAATCATGATACAAGTTAGAAAAACCCTTTATTCAAATAATAATAATCTATCTTATATAATATATCAAGGTTTTTATGTGTCACTTGTCATGCAATGGAGTATGTTTTATTTTTGTTTCCCCCCCAAAATTTAAAGCATTAAATCATTTATTACCAATCATTTATTAATACTGATAATTCATTAATATGACAATTTATTATTTTAACTTATTTTCCTATATATACAAATAAATAATCAAATTATGAATATTTTACACTTTCAATGCAAAAATTTAATAATATGTTTAGACTATATTCAAAAAGACAAACAACTAAACAAAATAAAATAGATATATTATAAGACAAATCGTAAACTATACAAATATATAATCATTTTATTAATAATGAGGATCTTAAAAACTTAAATTATTTCATGTATATTCATATTTTTTTATATTTTAACTTAGGCCCTGTTTGTAATTGCTTATTTAACTTAAAAGGACTTTTTGTTAACTTATGACTTTTTGAAATGAAGTTTTTAAAAATGTGTTTGGATTAGTTTTTCCAAAATGAATTTTCAAAATTACCAAAAAGGTCATTTTTTATTGATATTATTTTAAGGTTATTGGGTAAAAGGTAAAGAGTGGGGTATATTTGTAATTTTATGTCAATAAGTCATAAGTCATTTTGAAAAGCTAGAATTTTTAGCTTTTGAAAAACAACTTATTACCCTTGTACAAAAAGTTATTTTTAAAAGTCCTTTTATGTTTGACAAACAACTTATTGACTTGTTGGCTTATTGAAAAAGCCAAGAAGTCAATAAGTTGTTTTTAGATGAAATCCCAAACATGACCTTACTATTATCATTAAACATTATAAAACTTTTAAATCTTGTCATTTTTTATGCAAGTTACATAAACTAAGGACTTATTTATATATTTTACATGTATAATTATAATTCATTAAATTTACTTCCTTTTATGTGTAGTAACATTATTAAATGTTAGTAGATAAATATTTTTACTTATTTTCTTATCTAAACTTTTATTTAGGTCTCTAACTGTCATTAACTTCAAATTATGTTAATTGAAATAAACAACAACAACAACAATAGTAGTAGTAATAATAACAACAACGAAAGCAATTGTTTTCAATGAGTTACTTTTAGACATCTTAAAATATTTAACTTGATAGGATGATATGAATGTTAAACTACAATATGTATAATTATGAAAAATTTAAGTGTAATTCTTATTTTTTTTTATAAACATAACCATTTTATTAAAAAAGTATATTACATTTTGTATATTCAACCCGTGTAACACATGAGATTTAACCTAGTAACAATAATAGAACTAAATAAAATTGCTTGAGAAGAGGTTGTGGTTAAGCATTGAAAAGACATAACAACTTCAACGTGTTTAGAATTTTGAGTGGTAAATTTCAAGCCCGTGTTTTTTAGAGGTTAGTAATGACATTTGACAATTTAACATTTGCATAGGAGGGCATGTGATTACGCTGACAAAACATGTTTAACCATGATTAACAGGTTAGAGATAATGCGATTAATCCAAATATAAAACATGAAAACGGCTTATTTAACACTTCACTTGGTGATTTACGCATGACAGTCCTATGTTTTATGTAACGGAAAATAGAAATAGATCAATAATGAAGTATAACATCCTAATTTTTAAAGGAATCCTTTTTACCATGCTACCAGCTCCACGCCTCTAGGTATGACTGTGTGTTTGACCGTTGGTTGACCACAAGGGGGTGGGGGTATAACTTAGGGGTTGTTTGGTAGCATCTGAATCATTAAGTGCTGAATGGATAAGATGTCTGAATGGTTAAGAGGGTCTGAACCATTAAGTGCTGAACCAGTTAAGACTGTTTGGTTGAACATCTGAATGAATATACAGCATGACTATTTTACCCTTTTGAAGCTTCTTTTTTTCAGTAATAATATAAATAGTAAAAATAAGGTAAAATCCAAGCATGCTAAAATCCAAACACACAAATTACACAATAATCTTTTAAAATCCATAAAAATTGTTAAATTCGAACATAAATTAAAGGTTGACCAACATTGTCACCCAATTAAATCCAATCAACAAAATAATTCATGTATTATCTAAATAAAATGCTACTACAATCTCCTAATAATCTTCTGCTCAGGTTATTTTTGTTCAAAACCGTTGTATGTAAGTTTCCTCTTGATGCCAATGTGGAATGTTGGAAGAATTGCTCCAGTGATTTCTCAATGAATTAAAATAATTTGAATATGGGGTTGTGTTCTTTTTAATCTCAAGCTCCTTCAAAAGATATATACATTCCTGCTTGTAAAGATGAACAACACGTCAAATTAAACCAGGAGGGATTAATATTGGAAAATAAAAAGGTTAAAAAATAAAACAGTTCTTGGAGAAAAAAATGGTGAAGATAAGCAAACTGAGTGATCCCACATATCTTCCATTCTAATAATACAGATACATAACACCTACATCGATAACTAGCTTCGTAAATCCCAAAACTTGAAATCCAAACACAGACAACTTATCATGTAAATCCCAAAACTTGAAACTTAAACAACTAATTGTAAGTGGCTGGAAAATTGAAACTTCAAACCCACATGAAAACTTCAAAGTAACTGGAAAATTGAAAAACAAATTGAAACATTTACATACAACCCATATGTATCTATATAGTTAGAGAGAGAGTACCAGTTGGCGAGGGGCTACAATCGGAGGAGGCTGGCGGCGGTAGAAGCCTTGTGGGGCGGCGATTGTAGATTGGTCGCGACAGGTGCGGCGACGGTAAAACCAGGTGAGGGCTGGCGACAGGTGCGGCGACGGTAGAGGGCGACCGCCGGAAGGGAATAGGGGAAGGTGGCGACGGCGGGAAGGTGGCGATGGCGGGAATAGGGACGGCCGGAAGGAGCTGCGGGTGGGGGAGTGGTGTTGGTCGTGAGGCAGATGAGGGAAAGAAGATTAGGTAAAAAATGAGAGTGTAGAAAGGACCCCTTGGTTTAATTTTTCATTCAGACTTGTTATGAGATCTGAATGATTCAGACATCCATTCAGATGTGAACTCCCATTCAGACATGATTTTTTTGAGCGAAACAAACGGTCTGAATCTGAACCATTCAGATTCAGATCCATTCAAACCTATTCAGATGCTACCAAACAGCCCCTTATAAGGACACTAGTCATGAAAAACCCAATTAACATATTCTTAGTCCTAAACCCATTAGGATCTCATCATATGTAGTTTCAACGTATCGTGTAGAGATAGGCAAACCAGGTTCAAACGAGAACCGGAACCGGTTTCTAGGCATGGGCGGGTTTAGTGGAACCGGTTTTTAAGTGGACCCGGAACCGGTTCTATAATTTGAAAATCAAAACCGGTAGAATCGGTCCGGGTAGGGTCGGGTCGGGTCCGGAAACGGGTACACAAACCGGTTTCTATTTATTTTTTAAAAAAATTCAAAAAAATTGATGCATACATAAACACTAAAAAAAACTTAATAACATAAATAAATACTAAAAATAATATTATTAAAAAAAGCATTATTATTTATAATAGTTTTACAATAAATTACATAAATAACATAATAAAAATAACATAAATTAATACTAAAAAATAACATATATACATTTATTTTTATTATAATTATTTAAAAAACAAAAGACATGCAAAAAATATATATACAAAAAAAGCGGGTAGAAATCCTATTGCGTTTGCGTACGTTTATGAGTACAGGCTTCTTGAGCAAGTTATTTGTCATATTTGACGGGAGATCATCCTTCCTCCAATCCTCTTCGTGTACACTTGTTTAAATTTCGATTTCATCTTCGAGGTTTGTTATGTTTTAAACTCGATCGATCACTTCCAGGTGATCCTTTAAGGAAATACACATTTCTACTGATTTTAGAGTAAGTCTTATTTTTCGTAAAGATAATACTCTGCCACTAAAGAAAATGCAGATTCCGAAGCTACTGTAACAGCTTGGACGGTTAGGTGGTGTTTGTTTTTTCAGAGGTAAAACATCTGCAATCTGCAGACCACGTCTGCAGACCTCTTTTAAAGAAGAGGTGGACCAAACCTCTGCAAGAAGATGGTTTAAGAGAGTTTGTTTTTTAAAAGGTCTTCTATCTAGCCATGGCTGCCTCCGCCTCTCTTCCACTAGCAAAATATTCGACTTTCCCCTTTCTTCACCGGCGCATGTCATCATTCAAAATACACAACAGCAGTAGCCGCCCATTGAGGCCGACGTCGACTCCGCCTTGAACCCAACCTCTGATGATTCCAACTTGACCGGAGAGAAGCACACCAAAATCCTAATTTTTGTGGAGGGGCGACGGAAAAGGGACCACGGTTTTCACATACTTTAAAACCGTAATTTTTGTTTCCATCAAAGCAATTCCTTTAATTTCTCTTTTCGAAGGAATCTCTTTTGTCGTTAGGTGTATCCTCTTGTTCTTGATTGAGTGGATTATTGATTTGTTTGGAATTTCGGTACGAAAACGTTCAGCATGCGTGATCTATTTTGTGCAGGTTTTGCGTTTGGGTGAGAAAAGGGACGGCAGAGGTGGAGGGACGGCGGAGGAAGGACGACAATGGAGCTGCGCTGGTGGAAGGGTGACGGGAAAAGCGACAACGGTGATAAATGTCTGGAAGGAGACGAGAAGAGGTGGGAAGAGCTTGGTCCATGTCTGCGTGAAATAGAGGTTGGACAGATGTTTTTTAATGAAACGTCTTCTGAAAAACAAACAATCTACAGCTCCCAACCTCTGCCCGTGGTCTACGCGGCGCAGACAAAAGAGCCCAGGAAGAGCTTTTTGAAAAAAACAAACACCTCCTTAGTAAATCACGGCCATGGTGGCTAAAATTGGATAATCGAGTTCATTTCCTTTCCATCTTGACAAAAAATCTAAATTGTGATAATCCTCGGATTGAAAAGTGGACTCAAAATCTGTTCAACTATACCTTCCAAGCTCACTTAAAGGGGTGTCACCCCTTTGTCGTTTTGTCGTTTCATTACGAACATTATTAAATAAACTAAGAAGCGGATCACGTGGTTTGCTACTACTCGAGCCTGATGTGCTCGAGCCTATACACATGTTTATATTAGGACCGTATTTAATTACATAAAATTCACACATACTTTGTAAACTATGTTGAAAACTTTTTTTTTGCTTCATCTGATAAATTTGGATCTTCTTCTTGGATATCCAAATTATCATTTATTTCGTCTATCAAATATTCAATCCCTGTAACATTCAAAATCGGGTTTAAAGCGACGGTGCAAGTAAACAAGGGTGGTAAGTCTTCAAAATATTGTTTTAATTTGACTTTCATTGATTTTATCATTTCTTCAAACATTTGGTTTTTTTTTTATTTCAAAATTTTTTAAATTTGACATCATTAAATACAATTCTTAATAACACTAATGGACTGGTATGATAATAAACCCTTGAATTGAGATCAACCCAATGGGCGGTGACACAAATGTACGATTCCAGTAAAACATGTGGAGCAGACCAAACATCAGTAGTCAAGTTTACACCAGTGCTTAGATTTTCAAAAAATAAGACCAAATCTTATTAGCATTGTCCAACATTTTTAAACGACGCCTTAGCGTCATTCGACTTACATGATCTTAAACGAGGTTGAAATGTTTCTCGAATCATGTTTGTTAAGCGAGGATTGTCGAAATGTCCGAAAGGCAACACCTCTTGAATCACGAACTTCGCCATTCTATCACGAACCTCATATACATGGTAGTGAAAAATTTCAATCATCGCTACCAATTTGTGTTTGTTGGCTTTCCGGGTCATTCCTTATGCCTTGTAAAAAAAAATTAGCATCGTGAATAAATTCGAAATTAAAAATAACAATTGGGTTTGAATCAATCTCACTATTTAACGTAATGATTTTGTTTTATAGATATTAAAACTATTATAAACTATTTAATTAACGGTGCGCATAAAGATTTTATAACCATGTATATTGAAATAAATCTTAGTATTTTGTTGGTAAGTCTATAATATTTGAGTTCATTGTTTGCTATGTTCAAAATAATAAATAAATAAATAAATTGCTCTTTATAGTCATTGCGTATGCTATAAGATATTTTATTGACATTTAATTTATAATAAAAATGATTTTTCATTAATTATTTATTTAAAATGTCTCAGTTAATCATTGTAAAGTGTGACAGGTTTTAAATAAAATAAATGCTTAAAGTTACAAAATATATTATTTTAAATAACACATATTCAAATACGACCCATAATCTCATAATTTACGAGTTCATAGATAATCCATATCTGCGAAACAGAAGGTTTAATTTGTTTTTTACAGTCACCATTAGTTCCAACTTTCAAGGGTACGTAACAATTTAAAAAAAACACCAATCGAATTGAATTTAAAACAAATATTATTAACTTTTGTTAATATATCACATACGTACCTAACTAGATGGTTCTCTAACCAAGGCTTCTAGCATAATAGTTACCCCCTTGACTTTTCTATGAGAGGTATTGGGTTCGAATCCGGGCTGAGGCATATTTGCTGAAGAAAGGTCAGGGGGTTTACCCAGTTGTGGGGTTTCCTCCTAGGGTGGGCTCGGGCATACGGCCCAGAGTGTCAAATCCGAGGGGACGGTTGAAATCCCGTCTTAGGTGTCATTGTACCAAGCTGTTCAAAAAAAAAACTAGATGGTTCTCTGCGCGCATTGCCACGTGAGACTATTTTGTTTAATATTTGTTATGTTAGTAGAACGACAAAAGTGCTAATTTTATTGACAGATAAACATGCAATCATGTATTTGAATGGAACGATGCTTTTGGAGATTTGGTTTTGATTCATATATGTGGGAGGCGAAAATCTATAAAATATTAAAACATAAAAATTGCACTACTTGGAATAAGCATCCACTTAGCTCTAAAAAACTGAGACACATACGTCTAAAACTGTACTAAGGGGCTGTTTGGTTGCATCTGAATCATTAAGTGCTGAATGGTTAAGACGTCTGAATTATTAAGAGGGTCTGAGCCATTAAGTGCTGAACGGGTTAAGACTGTTTGTTTTAAAGTCTGAATGAAAAAAAAATAAAAAAATAAAATTTTTATTAAAAACCCTAAAAACTTCAACCCGTCGGAGCTCCCGTTGTAGCCTGCAGAATGCTATACCACAAGTTCTTCATCTTTGTAAAACACAGACCACCAAATCGATCTCCATCTTAGATCGATGAACTCACGAATTGAAGGGATCAACATGATCGGTTTAACCTACAGGAAAAAAACTAGGGCGGCCGTGGCACCGAGAAATCCGAAGAAGAGAGCTGTCTCATCGGCTCATCGCCGGAGGTTATGCAGGTTCGCCCGCTCGCCGGAGGGAGATAGACTGTTCACCGGAGAGGGTGAGTTCGAGTGCCAGAAGGAGTCGTCGGAGATGGTGTCACACCCCGAGCCGGCGGGATATGATCGGTTGTCCCGGCGGGCGGAAGGTTCCCGGGGCGCGATATCGTGAGTGATAATCGTGATGATCAGATTGTTTACATTGCACATGATACAAATGAGAAATGCTAAATATAATAGAATTACAAAGTTAAATTACATCAGTATTGTTTATAATTTAACAATGTAAATCTATCATCAACATCATAAATTTCTATCTTGTATTTACACAAGATATACAAAATAACTTGTATAATGATGTCTTCAAAAGTATGCAGGTCCAAAATGCTAAGCCTTCTATCTGAAGTCCTAGTCTAAAAGGAATAACTTCTTAGTTGACCTGTTCGTCACCAGAGAAGTCATGCAAAAATCAAGTCAACACATGGTTGGTGAGTTCATATAGTTTTGTAAATGAAAATGATTTGAAAACCTCTTCCGGTAAAGACCCTAACCTCATTAACATCACCTGTATCATCCAGATCGGTATGCTTATATATAGGGCATACCCCTGGGTCAAGGCTACAACCCCGCCCAGACGCCATCCCACCACATACTAATCCGCATAGGACATTGATGTTAATGATAATTAAGCATTTTTACCTAACACACCTCTGATTTAGATTATGATTTCCCAAAACTTGATTTACCTTTGACTCTCTTGATTTTGAACATAGATACATGATTTCCCAAAATCAGTGATATTAGTAAATTGTCAACTATTTAATCAAATAATTAAATAAAACATTTAAATACAACTAAGACATGATGATTGGGTATGGTTTTTACTCAATCAATTAGACTTAGTTATTGGTGGTTGTCCAAGTTGTAACCTCTCACACGTGACCCATACCAGGCATAACTCACAAGGAGTATACCTGGGCGTGACGGGATTTTAATAATGCCCATACAGCCTGACCCAAAGGTCTTCTGTACATGCGAGGACTTTAATGTTTTGCCCTTACAGCTTGACCCAAAGGTCTTCTGTACATGCGGGGACTTTAAGGATATCCTTTGATTCTTGATCTCTTGATTCTCTTAGACTTTGATATTGATTTCAATGATTGTTCACGTTGTTGCCCGGATAGCCTGACTACAAGAGTCTTCTATACATGAAGGGACTTTATATGTGTGTTACACGTGGTCTTGATTCCCTATACAACTGACATCCACCTTAACTTGAGTATTAATGATTTCATTATATCATAATGATTTCATTATTATCATGATTCACACACATTTATGATTTCTGATTCCTTGAGTCTCTTGATCTTGATCTTTGGAATTTCCATGATTTACAATGGTAATTGATTTGATTATGATTCTTGAATCTCAGATCACACACTGAGTTATGATTCCTTGGAATATGATCTATTGATTTTGTTCATTTGATTTCACTTTGAATTTAGATTCTTGAATTTGGAGCTTGATGGTCTAAGGGTTGATTTAGAGTTTAAATTTAAGGTATTACTCATGAGAGTACTTAAATTTATTTGATAACTTGATCTGTTTAATAATTTCCTAGACAGGAATCTAGGAGTATCAATAAACATATATATGTAACAACATATAATAAATAAAAGCATTTAGATAAACAGTTTAAATAAAAACAGTTTACGCATGCTTCTCAGCCCCGCGTTTAAAACAAAAATGTTTAGAAAAGGGGCAATGAACTCACCTGTGTTGCTTTGTACTGAATTATCACAAAATGCGCGCTCGTTGTTGTATCCTACGTATCTTCAGTACCTGAGTTGTTTTAAGATGATTCGCTCACGGTAAGTATATATGATAGGCGGCGCGTCTAGGGTTTGGTCTCGGTGTGCGACTAAGTGTCCTAGATTACTAGAGTGTTTTCCTAGGATTTTCCCTTAACAAATCTAATTGCATTACCCGTAATAGGCCCATGTCCCAATCTTGTTAACTACTAAACCCTAGATAAATAGGGTTCATTTAATTACTTCCCAAAATTTTAATTAAACATTTTTAAGTTAAGCTTTAAGTTAAAATCATTTATTTTAAATTTAATAAGGTTTACAATTTAACTTCTTTTATAAAAAAAAACATAATTAATTTAAGAAACAAAATTAAACATGATGGGCTTATGTTAAACCCACTGGGCCATCCCCGGCCCGTTTATTAAGATTTGCGTGTTCAAAGATACTTGACCAATGTATTGATTAACTAAACCTAGACAATTTATTGTAAATTATCTAGATTAGTTATAAGGCTTTTATGGATTCTCTTAGAGTTAAGTGTTAACACTTTAATCAACACTCAATTCTTATAGTATGAGATAATTTATAAAATCTCTTGTTAATAAAACCCTATTAGACATTTCCCTTATAACCCTCTACTACCTTTTATGTGTGTACACCCATGATCAACCCAAGTCTATGCACACTTCACTATAAAGTGCATGCACACACACACTTGTTTGCCATTCATGGATTACGTAAACCACCCCAGGTACACATAACAACCATGCATACATCCCCACACCTACGTGTACCCAAGTATCATGACCCATGTAGGATAGCCCACCTCGTTCAATCACTCGAATGGATCACTTGACCGATCGAATAGGGCTAGGGTTAGGCCGATCGAATGGACCATGGCCGAAAGAGGGTGATGGTCGAATGAGGCCTGGTTCGGGCGAATGGGTAGAGCCGAAAGGAAGCAGATCGAATGAGTCTTGATTCGGCGAATGAGGATCAAGTGGCGAATGTGACATGACCGAACGAAAGAAGCCTTTCGGCGGTTGAGCTATTCGACCTAAAGGTTGCTTCGGCCAAGGTTCTTTCGGCTAAGGGGTCATTCGACGAATGAGGGTGAGGCTGGCCATTCGGCGAATGTGGCATGTGGTTCGGCTAAGGCCATTCGGCCGTTCGAAGGATCCAGGTGCCGCCATGAGGTTTCGAGCTAATCGACCTAGTTTTGTCCTAACACTTGTTCCTACATGATCCTAAGGTGTCTTGGTGAGTTCCCTAAGGTTTAGAATGGTGTAAAAACCGGTTCCTAAGTGGGGTTCGAGTTAGGGTTTGAAAACCCTAAAAACCGTGATATAGAACTCGATTTTACCTCGAATCTGATGGAAGGACTCTTAGATCGGCTGTACTTTCGTGATCTACGTAGAGTGGTGGTCGTTTAGACACCAAAAACACCAAAAATGGTTGAGATTTGGGTGAGTTCTTGAAGAGAGAAGGTAGAGAGATGCTAGAGAGAGAAAGTGACGATTTTTTTTTTGATGAAAGAGAGAGAAGAGATGGCTGGTAGATGGTGGTGGTTGTGGCTTTAATTGCCACATTAAATGTGGGAGAAATACCCGGGTTCGTTCGGTTTCGCGTAGAAACGTCGGTCTCTCGTCGTTTTCGTTACGAGACGACTCGGTTATAAATTAGAAATCATAAAATTATTTTAGATTGTGATTCCTAATAAATTAACTAAATATCTTTTAATTATTTAAATTACAAAAATTTATTTAACGTTTAAATCGAATCGCGCGGCGTATTTGTTCGAATCGTCACCCGATCAAACACGACGATAACTACACTTTTCAATATTGTTTTCTAATTATTGAATATCATTCAGAACGTTAAACTTTCAGAATTATTCGTACAGATCGTCACCTATACAAATAATCCGTCGGTTTAGCATTCACGTAACGACATTCGTGCTGTTTTGTTCTGTAAAGCCTCACATACGTTTATACATAATAAAATCCTAACAAATAAATCACATGATGATTCTGTGTTTCCAGATAATTATCTGACTCAAGAATCATTGTTCTGAACTGATTTCTCTCAAATGATTATGAACTCTCTGTTTTGATAGCATGAAATGATACTGAAACTCGATATGAATATGAAATACACTAAATTACATAAGATTTGTACCTGATTACTGTTCACGTACTGTTTACGATCACTGTTCCGGTGACGTTTCCGGCACTGATGTTACAGATGGCCAGTGGAACGCCAGAGCGGTAGCTCGCCGAAGATAAAGACGTTCATGGTTCACCCCTTTTTTTCATAAACGCCTCCTCTTCTCCTTTCAGACCCATTCAGACGTGGTTTGATGTCTGAACCATTCAGAGGTTCATTCAGACCTTTTTACCCATTCAGATGTGTTTTTTTAACCGAAACAAACGGTCTGAATCTGAACCATTCAGATTCAGATACATTCAGACACAAACAAACAGCCCCTAATATGGATGGAAATTTGTTAGATTTAAAGTTAGTGACATGCGAAGGATATAGAGTGAACTTTATAATTTAGAAACAATGGCTAGAATGCAGCTTGATTGTTCCATTTTTATTGATCATGTATACCACGCCACGTATCATCCCCTCTTTCTTTTCAAAGAGGAGAGATCAAGAAAAAGAAAAGATAAAGTGACCATGTCGTGATCAAGACACATTCTTCTTTAGTAAGTTCATGTACAATATATGGTGGTGCATGCTCTCGTGGGCATGTTCCTCTTTGGGTCGGTCTGGTTTAATCGAAGTCAATTCCTTGAGAGGTATCGGGAAATAATTGGAAGGGAATAATATTGATTCAAACAGAAGAAAATGTTTTCGATTGAATCAAACACTGTACCTATGGGATAGAGGAAGAGGAAAAAACCGAATCTTTCACATAGTGTTTTTGATCAATCTGATTTATTTTGAACCCCTCGTTTAATAAGTAAATGAGTCTAATTCTGTGACACTCCGTAATTTCCAGGTCAGCTTTTATTTAATTTAAATGTTTATTTAAATGCTATTTGTACACGTGGAATTAGAATTAGTTAATTTAGTGTGACACGTGGCACGACAGTACGAGCACCGACACACAACAGGATAATTCGATGAATTATCGGCAAACGACACACACGTGTCAAAACACACGAACGTTGGTGAACGTCTAGCATATTGTGTAGCACAACACTCGAAACTTCACGAAACACTCACACATTGAACTTGGAAGTTCAAACGAGGCCAAACGATAGTTCGGAAGCGTGAAAACGACGACTAACGGATCAAATCCATTAAAAAGGGCTTATTGGGCTACTCAGGGGCCCATCGCGGTATGCGATGGCCCAACAAGAGGAATTGTCGCGGTGCGCGACATGCATCACGGGGGTTTGACTCCCGAAATCCGCCGCGGTACGCGGAGAAGATTTGAATGCCCCATTGCGGTACGCGACGCCGCCCAGTCGACAATATCTTTATAAAACCAAGACAATTAAGCCTATACTATCACATTTCATCATTATACTCGTTTCTACACGCCTAAAAACCCATTTTTCCTCTGCTAGAAGCCATTATCAAGCTTGTGGAAGCTTGGTTTGAAGATTTGGAGCTTGAAGAACCACATTTGGAGCTTGACACCACCACTACTCTTTCAAACCAACACCATTCGAGGTTCCAGGAGTCTCTCAATCTGATTTAATCATCATTCTAGTACCAAGGAGCTCTAAGAGGTAGTCTTGACATCTCTTATGGCTTAAACACACTCACAAGCACACATGCATGGCTTGAAACCCACATGCAAGCATCTATAATGCACATGCACGAAATTTGTTTCTGGGTTTGATGATTTAAATATGTTGATGATCCATGAGGATTATATAGAGTTTTGTGATGATCTAAAGTGTTGGGTATGAACATCTATGCTTAAAATGAGGAGTTATGGCATTATGAGTACATGCATGTATGATCCATGATTCATGGAGTGATCTTGTAGTTGTAAATGTGTTTATAAATGATATTAGAAGATCTTCACATGATTGGATGATGTTGAAATGGTTAAAATTATGATTTTTGATAAACTTGCCATTAATAGTAACTTTTTACTTATGAAATGATAATGTGAATGATATTTGGTGTCATGCATGGTTATGGATTGCTATTTAGATGTTATTAGGATGATGATAAGGTTTAGAATGTGATTTTGATAAATGTTTATGGTCATTTTGACATAGTTACTATTTTTAGTAACTTTTAATGATGAAATGTTGTTAGATGATGTTTTTGAACCATGTTAGTATGTTTAAATGATGTTAAATGGTTTATTGGGAAGATTTATGACATAAAAATGGATTACAAAAGTTTGAATGGTCATTTTTATGCAAAAACTATAAAGTTACCATTTATAGTAACTTTATTTTTAGAAAAACCAATTTATAAACATGTTGTGTGATTTGAACTTGCTAAATGACTTAATATGCTATAACATGATGATTAGATGCTAAGTTAGATGGTTTCCGATATCACGTATGCTAAAAATTGAAACTTTCCATTTTAGGAAACTTTTATGTGCAAACATGCTATAAATGACTTATGTGACTCCGTATGATGATGTGCTATGTGTTAACATGATCACGTAGGACTAACGAGCATGCTAGAACTATAAAATTGTTATGCTTCGTAAACTTTCCATAAATGGAAACTTACTATAAATAGTAAGTTGTCCAAAGACGCGACTTGCGCGTTTTGCACACGACGAGCACTTGCACGATTGCTACACGATTCACAACCGCCACACGGTTCACCAACGGGTCGTTGACTTGAGACGGTCAAATTTGGTCAAACACTGTCAACTCTGGTCAAACACAGTCAACTTTGGCAAAAAACGGTCATTGTGGACCAACACAGTCAAACACGGTCAATGTGGACCAACACGAACAAACACGGTCATTGTGGGCCGACACAGACAAACATGAACAAGCGAGGGTTGTTGGACACAAACACGAACACTAGCACGGTCACTTACACAAACTCACGTACAGTATACGATATAGGTTGCTGGTGACCGGCGCGCAGTCTACGCAGGAGCTTACGCTATTACTCTCATATTCGGACTAAGGTGAGTTTACGGCCCCTCTTTACTCTTTTACGCTTTTAAATAGGGGGAGAATACTAGTTGCATCGAGTCAAACATTACTGTTATTACAAACATTTTTGTGTATGCTGGTTTATTAGACAAACATTAAGTGTTGAACTCGTAACAAGCCCTCACAAAGTCTTACCGTTAATGTACGAACAACGTGGTAGGTTTGAATGGATCCGTTTGGGTGTGACTAACCCTGCGTGGCACAATATTGACTGGATGTCATAACACGTGAAACTCTGACCTAACTTGCTGTGTGTACAAGTCTAGTTCGGTAGTGACGCACTGACACTTGGAGCCTAGGGCTCGGTACTAACATTTGATAAACAGCATGACACACGTTTTATTATTATATGTATCTATCAAAACCTGTGAATCACCAACCATTGTGTTGACACTTTTCTAACTTGTATTCTCAGGTAACTAGCGTGGCTAGCATGAGGACAGGAATACACAATTTAAGGGACGAGCATTAGGGTTCTACATGCATTCTGTCATGTCATTTTGAAAACAATTTAACTTTTATTGTGTGGAACAATACTGTATTAAACTATTTTCTTTTCCGCTGCATGATATGACAATTATGTTTTCCGCTGCAATATATTTTAATTTCCGCTGCAAACTATTTTTACTAAGTGTATGTCAAACATTGGATTTGTAAACGCATATAGAGGTGTTCTATACGACCTTGAGTTGTGATTCTGGCCACGTCACAACCACGTGGACTGACACCACGAGTGGGAATTTGGGGGTGTGACAAATTCTAAATTTAAATATTTCTTATTTCATTTCAAGATCTAGGAATTAATTTTTTCTTATTTCAATTCAATATGAAGATGAAAACATGCATGTGATATCGTCTACAATGTTCACTAATTAACACAAGGTAATCATGTTTCATACTACTGTGGCTTTACAAAAAAAAAAAAAAGAAACAAACAAATAATTTAGATGCAAAAGCCTATAACAAATGAATAACAATTTTCAAGTAAACGTTACAATAAACGTACCTAGAAGACCAAAAGTGGTTATATTACCGATAAAGAGGTTAGATAACTGATAAAACTAAAGAAAAATGGAATAATGATGCCTTAGTTCTTTCAATTTTGTAGGGAACAGATAAAAAACCTTAAAGTAAAAGATAAAAATATGAACGAAGCAATCGAAGGATGAGTAAATATAACTACTTTTGATCTTTCACATAATTGATGTTCTATTCGATGAATCAGTATATTTACTCATCCTTCGATTGCTTCGTTCATATTTTTTTCTTTTTCTTTAGGGTTTTTGATCTATTGCCTACAAAATTGAAAGAACTCAGGCATCATTATTCCATTTTTCTTTAGTTTATCAATTATCTAACCTCTTTATCCATGGGCGAAGGTATGTAGGGACGGGGAGGGGTGACCGCCCCCTTCTTATTTTCGTCAGTAGTTTTAATTTTCGGGCAGAAAGATTAATTTTTTTAAAAATTTTGATTTTGTCCCCCCTCATTTAAAAAAATATATATACTACCATCTCTTCTAAATATTTTTTTTTCGTAATTGATAAATAAAAATTCTAGATAAACGTAAACAATCCTTAGCTAATCTGAAGGGTTGTCGAACTGAATTGTAATTATTCTTTCAGATATTTCTCTTTTTTCACGCATAATAATTATTATTATATACTTGTATTTTTATTGATTGACCCGACTTGACCCGAATCATTAACCCAAGTAACCGAGACATACCGATCGATTGAAAAAAAAATTTAGCTCACGTAAATTTTCGGCCCCCCTAAAGATCGTTTGAAGCTCCGCCACTGTCTTTATCGGTAATATAACTACTTTAGGGTTTAGATTCATCGAATAGAACATCAATTTTGTGAAGATAAAATATATTTGCGTATGGAGAAGATAGCGAGCACAAACTCTTGTAACCCGATATGAGATGAAGATGAAAACTTGGTGAGAGGAAAAAACGTTGAAGCGGTGGAAGAAGAAATTAAGACGAAAGGATAGCAAGCCTTGCGACTGGGAAATGCAGCAAAGCTCAAAGATACACGCTTAAAAGATTATACATGAGGCTGAAACAGCTATACAATACTGTTCATAAACTGTGGCGGATCCAAGAATTTTTTTCAGCGAGTTCACCATTTTCCGACGTTTTAATTAAATATAAACGGACATAAAAATTTTCGTTTAATACTTCTGAGCTCCAGACCAATTGAGAGTCAAGAGGGTCACGCGCCTTGCGGGGTCCAAGGTGGTGGTCCTGCTAGCCATTCAGTAGACATGGGTCAAGGGGGCAACATCCCGAAACCTAAATGAAATATACTAAGTTTGTATGACCAAAATTAACTTGATTTGAGGGTTTAACCACTAATAACTACAATTTTGCTTGCTAAGTTTATAAGACACGAAAGTGATTTTAACACGGTCATGTAGAAATCTAATAAATGATTATCAAGATTTCTCTTACAAACATCATTTGTCTTAATCAAGTTGATAAATTCTTGTGAAAATACATTAAAAATTCACTTTTAAAAATCTTAATGAGTTCATATCAGGATTCATCCTTAAAATATTAATGGGTTCACTCTATTGTTTAACTTCTCCGAAATTTTTTATCCCTACTAACGAGTCGAAGAGCTATGGGTTCCTGTGAACCCACCCCTCTCAACTTACATCCGCCACTGTTCAAAATTCATTTTGTATATAGATAAATTACTAATTTTGTCGTCTGAAACATTGAGAACTTGCCATTTGATCGGAATGGGATCGGTGTGTGACTCAAGACACGTTTTAAACAAAATTTGTTTGAGTTTTGATGAATTATTTTTAAAATGCATCATCTTAGTTCAACACAAAATAGGTTGTAACCTAATAATAGTCCATTTAGATAATTTTTTGGTAATTTTCATATAAAATATGTTTTCGACCATTATTTCCTATTTAAATATATTTTATTCACATGATTTTAGGTTACACATTTCAACCCATATTATGTTAAAGTGTTGTCAATCTCATCCTGTTATATATTAATATATTATAATGTTATACATTTCAACTTAAAATATAATAATTATTCACCTAAACCAACTCGTTTCTCTTTCTTCATGTAAAGATAATCATGCTAGACTTCTGGTTGAAGCTTAGCTAGGTTTAATTCTTACCTATTTAAATATCAAGTAATAAAAATTTCCCCTAATTTATTCATAAATATATATATAGATAAATAATATTAAAACCTAGCAATGTTTTTATTTTCTACTTTTTTTAAACAGAAACCAACAAATAAGTTAGGTCTGAAAAACATTTCCATAAAATCTAGCAAGTCAATCGAACTTTCTTTGACTATTTCTTGTTAAAAAGACCGAGTCAAAGTTGCATCTTTTTTATATTATATTTAAATTTTTTAACGACTTTTAAACTATAAAAACCGTATAAGAAGTTAAGAATACTGCTATAAATATAGCTTCCATATCCTACATTTATTTCATCAAGCATTTTCAGTTATATATCTTGCATTCAGTGGCGACTAAGATATATTTTCTTCCAATTTCATGTATTTTCTTTCTTTTATTCTTTGTTCTACCCGTATTTTCTCGTGTTAATAACACACACAAATCACCTTTTGGGTTTATTAAAGACATTCAAGGGTGTCATAAGGGTGACAAAGTAAAAGGCATTCATAATCTTAAATTGTATCTTAGCCATTTCGGGTACCTAAACAACCCTAATGTCACAAATCCTAGAGATCAAGACAATTTTGATGACGAGCTTGAAGCCGCCATCAAATCGTACCAAGCGTTTTATCATCTAAATTCTACAGGAATGCTTGATGCGCAAACTGTATCCATGATGGTTAAGCCACGTTGTGGGGTTCCTGATAAAAAAACCGGTCATCAACACAGTGATACATCTTTACATACAGTCTCTCATTATAGTTTCTTCCAAAATACACCAAAATGGCCTGCGGGTAAAAGGCATCTAACCTATGCTTTTGGGTCAGGTTTCCCTACTAGTTTCATGCCTCCTGTTGCAAGTGCTTTTAGAAAATGGGCTACCAATACTCAATATTTCACATTTTCAAGAACTATAACATACGAAAGTGCTGATTTGAAGATTAGATTTGAACGTCAAGACCACGGAGATGGGTTCCCTTTCGACGGACCTGGTGGAGTCTTGGCCCATGCTTTTGCTCCTACACGTGGCTTGTTCCACTTCGACGCGGATAACAGTTGGGCAGTTGGAGCGGTTCCAAATGCTTTTGATGTTGAATCTGTTGCATTACATGAAATAGGACACCTACTTGGACTTGACCATAGCCAATATGAAAGTGCAATAATGTGGTCTACCTTGAATTCAGGAGAGACAAAAGGGCTAGATACAGATGACATCCAAGGGGTTCGGGCTCTATATGGCATCAGTTAGCCAGCCACCTTAATGGTTCGTTAAAACACTTTTAAAGAAATTGTCTTTTTATGTTCGAGCCACGTCAGATCACATGCAAGTTCTCACTTGTGGTTGTGTGACTTTATTGTTGAGTTATGTTTTGTTTCTGTTTGAATAAGTGAATGTTATGGGCACGTGTGAGTTTACTAGGCATCCTAAATGTCCTATTTTTTACGAGTTTCATGTTTTCTAGCTAATATATACTTTCTTTTGTTTATTATGTTTCTTGATCTAGCTATTTATTCAATAAAGTATATTTATGCAAAGTTATAATTGTTATATATATATAAAATAAAAAAGATATGCTATAAAACCGATATTTTATACTCATTAATTCAGACAGACACTAAAGGAATAATAGGAGTTGATGTCGACAAAAATCATTGCTATAGAGTTCCAAAATTGTTGCCATATGCCCTTATATTGTGACGATTCTTGTCGTTGCTATAGAGGTCGCCTCTATAGACTGTTATTGTAGTAAGTTCCCGCTATATTTTCTAGATATATACTTTTGTTAAGATTTTGACAATACATGCATATAAGTTTTCCATGTTTTTACTAGTGTACTTTGTAATTATTATCCTTCATAAACACACCAGAAGTCTCTTCCATACAGAAAGGGCGGTGGCCAGCGAGGGTCTAGCAACAACATGATCATCATGCCGCGGTTGAGACTGGTGGATGATGGTGGTATATTGGTCCCAGTTCGAAAAACCCTTATTCATAAACCTTGATACAAGTTAGAACAACCCTTTATAAAAAAACTTGCATGAGAAGAGGGGGTGGTAAATTTCAAGTTGTGTGTTTTCAGTATTAGGTGAGTAACATTGGTATACAAATAGTTTTTTTTTCCTCAAACCGGTTCGGTTTATAAACCGGTCTGGTTCCAAAAGTTGACATGGAAACCAGTTTGGCTTCAAACCGGTTCGGTTTCAAAACCGGTTTATAGCATGAATAGACCGAACCTATGGAACCGGTTCGGATAGGTTTCAAACATGTTTACAACAGTAACATATCAAACCGGTCCAGTTCGGATCGGTTTGGGACCGGTTTTAGCCAAACCGATTTTGAGACCGGGCCCGAGTCGGTTTAGAAACCGGTTTCCAAACCCAAACCGGTTTGGTTGTACACCACTAATGAGTAATGGCAATTTGACATGCACATAACAGGGCCCAAGTGATTAACAGCCCAAATTAAAATACTCTTAAGTCCTTTTAAATCCATTAGGATCTTATCCATTAAACTCTTCTCAAATGTATTTATAACCCAAATCAGTATGTATAACTTTGTAAATTTATATTTTTCTGTTTTACTCTATATATTAATGTAAATTTGATTTTAATAACTCAGACGTCCATTCATTGGACAATAATAATTTATATTGACAATTTAACAAATGTCAGCCCTAACTTTTACTTTTATCTTTTACCTTAGTTACATAATTATCGTAAATCTACACTTATTTCCACCCGATTTCACTCACAAATGATGATTATGAGTGAAATGAGAAAACATAACTTTCTTCTAAGCAAAATCAAGTGTAAGTTCCCTGTTCCCTTATCAACATAAGTGAAAGTTAAAAGTGTGGTTTGTCAAATTATTTTTAACAACTTTTTATGCTAATGGTTTATACTAGTAAAATTTATTTTCTCAAATAATAGCTATATACTTTTGATTATATTAAAACAGGGGAACAATGTGTTTTATGTAGGCTAGTGATTTTACCACAATAAGTCTTCGGATAATGGGTTTCTTTTGAAATGGTGCAAGGATGGCATTTCGTCATTGGGTTACCCGGGTGACCAGGCTTAAATGTATTTACTAGTCGTTAAAAAAAAATTAAAACAAGGGAATTATTATGCATTTTAAGTAAATACAAAAGTCCCGCGAATTTAGCCTACTGGTTGAGGCTTCACCTTGTGACCGAGAGGTCATGGGTTCTAGCCCCGTCAGAGGCAATTTAAAGGACATCCAGGTGAGGGAAGGAATCTTGAGCTTAATCTCGGGTTCTGGACCAATGGGGGGCGAGGGTTTACCCATTCCAGGGGGTTCCCGCGCATCTGGTGTGGCCGCGTCTTACCTCTGCCCGGTGGGCCCTGTTAAGACAACATAAGTGGTATGTCGTCGCCGTTCAAAAAAAAAAGTAAATACAAGTTTAGATAATTCAAAAATACACTCTTGAGAGATCGACTTAATATGATAGTTAATGATTTTAATTAATTATGGGCAAGTGTTTGAACATATTTATTACATTGCTTTTATTTATTTTTTGCGACAAATTTAATACATTGCTTTTATTGAAAATTAATATTTATTAGAGTTTGTGAATTGTTTCAACTTGTGGATTGAGATGTTCAGGGTGTTATTTTAGACTATGAGGGTGTGGATGAGCCATGAGGTGGTCAGTGGTCTTATTTAACACTTCCAATGTATGTGTAACTTACTTGTTAGAGTCTTTGTCTTTTATACAGAAGGTCTTAGGTTTAAACCCAAGCAATAGATATATTAATTTGAGGGTAACATAAGAGTAATGTGATGTTTGTTTAGGTCTGAATAGATCTGAATGAATCTGAATTTGAATGGTTCAGATTCAGACCGTTTGTTTTATTAAAAAAACCTGTCTGAATAGGAGCTAACATCTGAATGAAGGTCTGAATGATTTATACCTCAACATAAGTATAAATGGAGGAAATAAACAAGGGGTCATTTATACCATTTTATTTTAACCAAGAAATCTCAACCTCCCGTCCACAACTCTCCCAACACAGCCACCACGACCGTCACAGCCACAGCCTGGAACCCTTCTTTTGCACCTCTTCACCGTCGGAAACGCCTCCTCACCTCTACACAGCCACCGCCTCCACACAGCTATCGCCGTAGTTGGTTTTCAAGAATATTATCAAGATGAAGCCGGGTGACCTAGGGTTTTCAAATTTTTTATTTTCATTTTCTAACCACCCGGCCTATGAAAAAGGGCGTGAATGTTAGTAGTTTGAGTGGGTGCTTATAAAGATTTAATGGGTTAAATACTTAAATAAGTGATAAATGAGCTGATCGTTGATATGCTGTAAATAGATTGTAACCAAGTTGAAAGGGAGACGAGTCATGAGAGGTTGAATTTATAAGTTAAACTTATATAACTAGTAAGGTTACCTGCGCGTTGCGTGGCATCAAAATGTATAATAATTGGACTTTATACTATCGAATGATAAAATATTATATTTGACTCAACTTATCTCTGAACAAAATTTACGCCATAAAATAGGCCCCCTTTTGATATTGAAACATGCCCCCTTTGATTGCAAAAGAGGCCCTCACAAACCCTTTCTAATTCCTAATTCATGATATTTTGCATTGAGGAAAGTAAAAAATTCAGATCCTTAAATCATTGCACCGATAGAGTAACATTGTTCTATTTTTCATTTTCCAGTTTTTCTCTAATCGTTAATTATGATCCTGCTTAATTTCTAAATCTTGCAACAAAAGAAATAATTTTATACATTCACGGTACAAAATTCCATTTTTTTAAGCTTGCAAGTACAAAATTCCTCATGTTGGGTGTGAAGTTAAGATTAAAAGAAGATATGAAGTCGTGGTAAATCGGTGAAGTTGAAACGTTGATAAAAAGGTACAATTATGTCGTTACAATATAAGAATTTTGAAAAAGAAATTTAAAGAAAATAAGAAAAGTTAAAAGCGGCATCGCGTGATACGATGTGTTTACGAGTTTCATTACGCGTGTTGCGCTGGTGACATTAATGTAGTTAAGGAGAGTTACACTTTAACAAACTTGACTTTACCTATTTTATCGACCCGTTTAGATTGGTTTTAACCCAACCACTTTGGACCCGTTTTATGGAAGTTTTGTTTGCTTGCCCCCACTAGAGAAAAATCATGTACCCGTCACTGCATCTTATACTTAACTTGCATCATAACTTCTTAAAAAAAAAAAAGAAACACACACAAACACACACCTAGAACTCTTAAAAAAAACACAAATATACAACAACCGGTCTGATTCGGTTAAAGTCGGTTAATGGTTTAGCTTAACCATAACCATAACCGAATGGGTTGGTTAATGACATAGCTTAACCATAACCATTGATTAAAGTTGGTTTCAGTTAAAATCGGTTATGGTTCGAGATGGTTATCGGTTATTTTTTTTGTTGTGGTTATATTTTGCTCACCCCTAATAAATTCACATTAAAACATTCACCAACTAAAAATATAAATAAAATAAACATAAAAACACATTTTATTTGACCCGAGTCATTTTCGAAAAAAGTCTACATTGAAACATAGATCAAGTTGAATTTATATCAACACATAAGTTTTTTTTGTTCAATTTAAGAAGCGAAAATGAAAAAATTGATACTTTTGAAACTCAAGGGAGTCAAAATGGTTAAATATATAAAAGAAACGTATAATAAAACTTATTTAATTGTTTGAAAACGTTTTTTTTTTTAAATAGAAAGTTACGTACGTACAAAAGAAAAGGAAATAAATAAAGAAGATGCACGCACACTAAAAGCATAAAGCTCTAACCGGTAAACCAAAATTGCAAAAATGGCTCCATTTGAATTGATTGATATATAACTAAGTTGATGACACCGACCTTTAGAATTAAGTTATATATAGTTTATTAGCTAATTTTAAACACACTAGTGAATCGATTCATTTGCTGAAGAAAAAAGATGCACACATAAAGTGAAGTAAAACAACTTTTATTGCCCTCAAGAACTAAGAGTGTTTATGTTCGAAATTTAGCAATTATCAATTTATGTTCGAATTTTAGCGAATTTATGGATTTTAAAAAGACTATTGTGTAATTTGGATTTTAGCATGTTTGGATTTTGTCTTGTTTTTATTATTTATATTATTACTGAAAAAAAAGGTTTCAGATGGGTAAAATAGTCATCTTGTATATTCATTCAGAAGTAGTGTTGTCCAAAAAGCTCGAAGCTCGGATTCGGCTCGTAGCTCGTTCGGAAAAAGCTCGGATAACGCTCGGCTCAAATAAAACTCGTTTGTAACCTAGCCAAACCGAGCCAGTTCGTTTTGTAACCGAACCGAGTCCAAGCCAAGGCTGGCTCGGCTCGTAGCTCGCTCATTGCTCGGCTCGTATGCTCGGCTCGTTGTACAACATGCTATACTAAAATATAAAATTATATGGTTACTTACTTTCAATAATAAATATACCATTTAGTATTATATTGTAAGTATGATAAAAAAATAAAAAAAAAATAAAAGAAAAGATCTTAGTTCTCAAACAATTAATCCCAAATATGTTGGAGCCACAGTCCTCACACCAGATGTTTCACGCGCGGTCACAACCATATGACGACTAGTCTCAGCCACACGCAGGTCGGATATAATGCGGTCACAGCCAGACGTCAGCATGTCACAAACAACCATACATCTCTCGCATGTGTGCTTTGTAGAAGTCAGGACTCAATGGAAAAAACGAGTCGAGTTGAGGTGAATGCGATTCAAATATTAAATTTGTTATGTAAAAACCGAGCAAAAATTCGAACGATAGCATCAATGTAGTTTCATGAGCAATTATTTTTATATTTTCAATTAAAAAAAACATTTTTTATCTTTAAATGAACGACTTGGCTTATTAATTGGTTTAAAACTAAATCGATTGGTATAAAACCACACCGTACAACTTGGTTTAAACCAAAACAATGTTCTATATATTTTTTTTTATCAGAATTAATACATTCGAAAGCAATATTATCTTACAATTAAGTTTTTTTTGTCAACGTCTAAAAGTAGGCTTAATTAATTATCCGCGGTGTTCGTGCACAACTAGAGGTGTATGTCTTACTTCTGCCCGATGAACCTGGTTAAGGCAACATACATGACACGTAAGAACACTGCCGTTCAAAAAAAAATCCGGTTAAAACATAACAATTGGGTTTGAATCAATCTCAACTATTTAACGTATTTATTTTATTTTATAGATATTAAAACTATTATAAACGATTTAATTAACGGTGCACAAAAGATTTTATAACCATGTATATTGAAATAAATCTTGGTAATTTGTTGGTAAGTCAATAATATTTGAGTTCATTGTTTGTTACATTTAAAATAATAGATAGATATATAATTAAGTAAATAAATTGCTCTTTGTAGTCATGGCGTATGCTATAAGATATTTTATTGACATTTAGTTTATAATAAAATGATTTTTCATTAATTATTTATTTAAAATGTCTCAGTTAATCATTGTAAAGTGTGACAGGTTTTAAATAAAAATAAATGCTTAAAGTTACAAAATATATTATTTTAAATAACACATATTAAAATAGGACCCATAATCTCATAATCTCTGAGTTCATAGATAATCCATATATGCGAAATAGTGTTGTGTTAACTTTTATTAATATATCATACACACACACACCCCTAATTACTAACTTTGTCATTTGACTGGAATGAGATTGGTGCGTGTGACTCAAGACATGTTTTAAACAAAATTAGTTTGAGTCTTGATGAATTATTTTTAAAAAACATCATCGTTGTTCAACTTAAAATAAGTTGTAACCAAACAAATAGTTTATTTTGATAATTTATTTAATAATTTTCTTACAAAATATGTTATCGACCATTATTTCCTATTTGAATATATTTTATTTACATAGTTTTCAAGTTACATGTCTCAACTCATATTATGTTAAAGTGTTGTCAATTTCAACCTATTATATATTATAATATTACACGTTTCAACTTAAAATATAATAATTATTCACTTAAACCAACTTATTTTTAAACTACTAGTTGAAGCTTAGCTCGGTTTCTTACCTATTTAAATTATTAAGTAATAAAATTTCCCCTAATTTATTCTTAAATATATATAGATAAATAATATTAAAACCTAGCAATGTTTTATATTCTTCTTCTTCTTTTTTTTTTTAAACAGAAACCAACGTATAAGTTAGGTCTGAAAAACATTTCCATTAAACCTAGCAAGTCAATCGAACTTTCTTTTGACTATTTATCGTTAAAAAGACCGAGTTGCAGTTGCATTTTTTTTAAATATTATATTTAAACGTTTAAACGATAAAAACCCTACAAGAAGTTAAGAATACTGCTATAAATATAGCTTCCATATCCTACATTTATTTCACCAAGCATTTTCAGTTATATATCTTGCAATTAATGGCGACTAAAATCTATTTTCTTCCAATTTCATGTATTTTCTTTCTTTTATTCTTTGTTCTACCCGTATTTTCTCATGTTAATAACACCCACAAATCACCTTTTGGGTTTATTAAAGACATTCAAGGGTGTCATAAGGGTGACAAAGTAAAAGGCATTCATAATCTTAAATTGTATCTTAGCCATTTTGGGTACCTAAACAACCCTAATGTCACAAATCCTAGAGATCAAGACGATTTTGATGACGAGCTTGAAGCCGCCATCAAATCGTACCAAGCGTTTTACCATCTAAATTCTACTGGAACGCTTGATGCGCCAACTGTATCCATGATGGTCAAGCCACGTTGTGGGTTTCCTGATAAAAAAACCGGTCATCAACACAGTGATGCATCTTTACACACAGTCTCTCATTATACTTTCTTCCCAAACAGACCAAAATGGCCAGCAGGTAAAAGACATCTAACCTATGCTTTTGGGTCAGGTTTCCCTGCTAGTTTCATGGCTCCTGTTGCAAGTGCTTTTAGCAAATGGGCTAGTGCTACTCAATATTTCACATTTTCAAGAACTATAGCATACCAAAATGCTGATCTGAAGATTAGATTTGCACGTCAAGACCATGGAGATGGGGCCCCCTTTGACGGGCCCGGTGGCGTGTTAGCCCATGCTTTTGCTCCTACAGTTGGATTGTTCCACTTCGACGCAGATAACATTTGGGCAGTTGGAGCGGTTCCAAACGCTTATGATGTTGAATCTGTGGCATTACATGAAATAGGACACCTACTTGGACTTGACCATAGCCAATATCAAAATGCAATAATGTGGTCTACCTTTCAATCAGGAGAGACAAAAGGATTGAATACAGATGACATCCAAGGGGTTTGGGCTCTATATGGCACCAGTTAACCAGCCACCTTAATGGTTCGTTATAATACTTTTTAAAAAAATTGTCTTTTTATGTTCGAGCCACGCTAGATCACATGGAAGTTCTCAGTTGTGGTTGTTTGACTTTATTGTTGAGTTATGTTTTGATTTTGTTTGAATAAGCGAATGTTATGGGCACGTGTGAGTTTACTAGGCATCCTAAATGTCCTAGTTTTTACGAGTTTCATGTTTTCTAGCTAATATATAGTTATGTTTCTTGACCTATTTATTCAATCAAGTATATTTATGCAAGTTATAATTAATTAGGTTATATATAGGATAAATGATATACTAGGAGTTTGCGCCAACATTTTATACTTATTAATTCAGACATACACTATTAAGAATAATAGGAGTTAGCACTGACAAAAATTGTCGTTATAGAGCTTCAAAATCATCGTTATATCCCCTTCTATTGCAAGGATTCCTGTAGTCGCCTATATAGACTGTTAGTGAGGTTACAACTACATTTTCTAGATATATACTTTTCTTAAGTTTTTGACAACACTCCTTGATGTATTTGTGCATGCATACAAGTTTTTTATGTTTTTAACACATATAACTTACATAATTATGGTCTTTAGTTTATCAGATAAACACACAAGAAGTCTCATCCATACAGAATGGGTGGTGGCTAGTGAGGGTACTCTAGCAACTGCCAGGACCAGCACGTCACGGTGGCTGTACTACGATCCCGGTTCAAAAGCCCTTAATCAAAAAATAATAATAATAATAATAAAATTTGCTTGAGAATAGGGTGTGGTTGACATTTGACAATTTGATGTTCGCATAACAGGGCCTCTGATTAAGGCTGAGAAAACATGTCTTATCATGATTAACAGGTTAGAGACGATGCGATTATGTAGCAAAACAATAGAAATGAATCAATGGTGACACTTCTAAATCCATTAGGATCTTATCCTATGTACTCTTGTTTCGACGTTTCGTGTAACAGGCTAACAGCCCAATTGACATTTTTGTTAATTTAAAAGTAGAGGTTAAACTCCTCACAAATGGATTATATGGTAAAAATCAAATAAAAATAGATAATTGCCTAAGTAGAGTAAGAATTAATATAAGTTTGAAATGTGACAATGCCTAAGAAGAGAGTTTTGTACCGAATTCTTTTTTTTTCTTTATTATTTTGTACTGAAGAATGCCACATGTCAAATTCCTATTGCTTCTTACTATACTTAGGCAAAAATCTCTTCTTACTGGATTCAACCACATGGATTATATAACCCAAATCAGTATTTAACTATTTATAACTTTGTAAATTTATATTTGTCTGTTTTACTCGAAATATCAAGGTAAATTTGATTTAAATAAATCAAACGTCCATCCATTGGGTATTGGTAGTTTAACAAATGTCAATCTTAACTTTTACTTTTATCTTTCATGGGTAAAAGTACGTATATGCTTTTGATTATATCAAAATAGGGGAACAATATGTTTCATGTGACTAGATGTTTTACCCCATCAAGTCTTTGGATGTTTTTTTAAATGGTGCATGTATGAGCGTTGTCTATATTTTACGTTGCATATGTGACCTTTCGTCATTGGGTAACCCGAATGACCTAAATGTATTAACTGGTCGTTCAAAAAAAATTAAAAGTGGGGAGTTATTATTCATTTTAAGTAAATACCAGTGTTGTCCGGTTCAACATACGGTCCGGTTATGAAAACATTGTTAAATGCTGGTTTAAATTATTCAAAAATATACTCATGAGAGATCGACTTAATTTGGTAGTTAATGATTTTAATTAATTATGGGCAAGTGTTTTGAACATATTTATCACATTGCTTTTATTTATTTTTTGCGACAAATTTAGTACATTGCTTTTATTGAAAATTGATATTTATTTGAGTTTGTGAATTGATTAAACTTGTAGATTGAGATGTTCGTGGTGTTATTTTAGACTATGAGGGTGTGGATGAGGTGGTACGTGTTCTTATCTAACACTGATAATGTAGGAGTAACTCACTACCAAAATCATTGCCTCTTAGCATTGGCGGACACAAATATATGTTATGGAGGTCAGCCGACACCTATGAAAAAAAAATTATTCATTATAGATACGATTTAATCCCGACCGACCTCCAAGAAATTTTATCACCGACCCCCATGAAATTTTAATGACCACGATAAAAGCCCAATTAAAACCCAAATAACCCAATATGTATTACTCGTGATGAGACCTAATTATTAATTAACAATTTAATTAATTCAATATCCAATCACTTATAGCCCAATATGTTTATCTGTTAGATTTCTTTTTTTAGCAACATTTTTATACAAATCCATCTTTGTTGGGCTTGAATCTTTAAAATTAAAGCGAGTAACACCTTAACTCTAACGGTTTTGTCGTTTTTATCCAACAATTCACCTGTCACTTGTTTGTTAAATAGTTAAATTTTCATGTGGTTTATTTATTTAGGTATAGTTTTGAAAGTTAAAACTTGTTATTATGATGAGAAACTTAGTTGATTGGGTATAATTTTTGTATATTTAGGTAATATGGAACACTATTTAAAAATAAAACTTGAACTAGCACCTTCTTTAAATATTGAATTTGTTAATTTGAATATCATTCTATGAATCTTGTTATAAGATAACAAATTTTATCATGTCATCTTAATGAATGAGATGACGATTTGACATACTTTATTATATATATTTGTGATTTGATTTAAAATTATCGTTTTTTAGGTGACCCGACCCAACCCGATTTGAACCGGTACTAACAATGAAATATGTAACGACGGAAAATCGCTATCAAAAATTTTCCGACCCCCATGAGAATTTTCTGGGTCCGCCACTGCCTCTTAGACGGAAGGTCGGTTCAAACTCAGGTAATAGATATATTAATTTAAGGGTAACATATGAGTAAGATATATTTGCAGTTTC
Source organism: Mikania micrantha (assembly GCA_009363875.1). Classification (NCBI taxonomy): domain Eukaryota; kingdom Viridiplantae; phylum Streptophyta; class Magnoliopsida; order Asterales; family Asteraceae; genus Mikania; species Mikania micrantha. The sequence goes on along the minus strand of CM018683.1, from coordinate 3,255,175 downwards.
AAAAATGTAACACGAGCCCTCATCTCATAACTCACGCCGTGTTACATCAACTTTTTCAAGCCAAGGTAAATACTACACAATCTTACTCCGAGAAAAAAAATACATAATAATTTGCATTAAAGTTTTTAACATAATACTTCTATTGTTTAATAGATCAAACGTAAAAACGTGTTTCAATATTGTGATGGTTCCAAATGCACGAAGACTTTCAAGGAAAACGATAGGGGAAAGATCAAATAAGAAGAGATTATTGTCTAAAAAGCGTAATAACTACTAGAAGTTTGACATATAACAATGTCTAAGAAGGGATTTTTGTATTGTATTCTTTTTTTTCTGTATTTTTTCGTACTATATTTTTTTGTACTGGATCTTTGTTTTTTGTACTGGATTTTTGTTTTTTGTACTGAATTTTTATTTTTTTGTACTGAATTTTTGAGTTTCTGTACTAAATTTTTGATTTTTCATACTGGATTTTACTTTTTTTTTGTACCGGATTTTGTCTTTCGTACTATATTTTTGTTTTTATATTATTGGCATGCCACATGTCAAATTATTATTGTTTTTTTTACTTTTCTTAGGCAAAAATATCTTATCAGGCAAAAATCTCTTCTCATTAGATCTAACCCTGAAAATGATAATGTTTCAAATGCCTGTGATTTTGTGGCGCTCATTTCCACCATGATCTAAATGTGGATGATTTTGATGATCAAAATTTTTTTTGTGAACAATAAACGTCTCGTCATTCGGGATCACTCTAGTGACTTGACACACTCGTTCAGGAGGAAACATATTACTAGGAAAAAGTAACAACCGGTTTTTAATAATGAATGTATTGTAAATAATCATTAATTGAACGATTGTGATTGTTGCAATTTGAAAATATGTGAGAATTACGTCATCAATGGCAAGAGCACAAGTGATCGTTCTAGAAATCCATGTTGATTTGATGATTGTAATTATTATAGGTTGATAATATGCGAAAAATGGTGAACGTGGGCGAAAACCGTGCGCGAAACGGAGTTACGGATTGTCCGGAATCGCGAAAAGAAGATAAGATCAAAAATTAGACGAAATAGACCTGGGCGGTACGCCCCAGACCAAACGTTGAGTTGGGTCGGTACGCTCGGCGCGCTGTGAGTCGGAAAATTTGTTTAAAGATCAGATTGCTTGCAAAGAAGAGTATTCTTCTTCATTTCGACCTTCCTTCACTTTCAGACGTACACAATAAATTTAGCATCTAAAATCAGATTTAAAGGTCTTTAAACGTCCGGATCGCACCAAGGAACGTTTCTGCAAGGCCTGATCGTTGTTTTGAGACTGAGTGTCCGTTCGATTGGGTAACGATTCGTTTTATCCTGCTAGTTTAATATTGTGTGGATTAAATCTAGTTTTGAATGTAACTATGATTATGGGTATTGATTATTGCCTAGTTAATGACTAGGAATAGTTAGAAACGAAGAACTTGATATTTTGACGGTAAAATCTTCGTTTTGAAGCCGGTATAATGTCCGGTTATTGTGAAACCCATATCATGGTGTGATAAATAGTAGGATGGGTAAATTATGATTTTAAATGAAATATGGATTATGATCCATGGATTAAATGATGGTTGTGATGAATTTATGTTAAAATTATTAATAGTTATGATTATAAATAAATTTTAATAAAAGAGGTGATTAAAGATCGTAACTAATATAATGAACATCAATTATTTGATGAAATGCCTAAGGAGGCATGAAATATGATTATGTGATAAATTGACTTTGAGAAAGTCAAACAAGTCAAGGGCATTGGACTTGATTGTATGTGCTATATATGTATTGAATATAGTTGTATATATGTGAATTACAACTAGGTATTGACGGTGAAAGTCAAGGGATAAGCCACAGAAGTGGAAAAGAGGTTGTAGGAAGTGAACAACCGTACGAACCAGGTAAGTTACCCAACTTACTGTAACATTACATATAATTAGTAGAAAGAGTCTACTTACGTGCTTGAAATATGTGATTGATGTTAAATATGTGATTGAAACTATGGGATGAGAAATCCTTTAGTTTGTGTTTGTTAAGTTTCAATGGGAAACGTATATGCAATATATTTGCATTAGAATAACCAGATGAACCGGTGATTAATTAATATGATTTTGGTGTTTATATAATGATTATGCATAACTTGACTAATGAAACTAATGGAATTAAAAGACCTATGAGAAGACATTATTAGTTTTAAAACGAATATTATGCTTGAGTTGTATGCATAGTATAAATGCATTAAAATTTAGCCGGATAAGCCGGTGAAATTGATTAATTGAACCACAAATGTGTGGCTAACCGGTTAATCCGGGAACTAAATTGTTGACTTCACAATGGTGGATAGCCAGAGGTGTTGGCAATTGTCTTAGATGGAAGTACCGGTGGTTGAACATCTTAAGACTTAAATTATTTATGACTCCACAATGGTGGATAGCTAGAGGTGCTGGCAATTGTCTTAGATGGAAGTACCAGTGGGTAAACATCTTAAGACTTAAATTATTTATGACTCCACAATGGTGGATAGTCAGAGGTGCTGGCAATTGTCTCAGATGGAAGTACCGGTGGGTGAACATCTTAAGATTTGAATTATTTATGACTCCACAATGGTGGATAGCTAGATGCATGGTTGTAGAAGTCGCGAGACGTTAGTCGGGCTACGAGGTACCGCCTAGGGACTAATCGACGCTAGGCGGATTGGAATTTTTATATTTAATTTTACAAATATATATTATATACACACACATCAATATCAATAATTTAATATAATACTTCAAATAATTTTAAAAAATATACTTAAATATACTAAAAAAAAATACTTTAAAGTGTAAACTTAAACACTGAGTTCAATGTTTAGAGATAAATTTCGATGTTAACTGCATGGATTCGATGTTTCAGAGACATATTAAAGATTTTTGGTTGAGATATGTCTAAATAATCATGAAATTGGTCCCTTTTTACCATAAAAAAGTCAAAAAAAGTCAAAAAAATGAAAAAAAAATAAAAATCTGATTGGGCCGCCTAAGCTAAAAATTAGACAGTAGATGGGTGCCTAGCGCCTAGGCGGCCTAGGCCGATTTTTACACCATTGGCTAGAGGTGCTAGCAATTGTCTTAGATGGAAGTACCGGTGGGTGAATATCTTAAGACTTACTATATGTATGACTCCACAATGGTGGATTGCCAGAGGTGCTGGCAATTGTCTTAGATGGAATGACTGGTGGGTGAACATCTTAAGACTTAAATTAGTTATGATATCACAAATGTATGAATAGTCAGAGGTGCTGACAAATAGCTATGGTGGAAGCACATGAATGTGAACACCATAGTGTAATTTTGATTAAACTATTGTGAGTAATAGTTGATGATTGGTAATATGATATTATTACATTGTGAGATTTTTAATATATGTATGATACCACAAATGTGTGGATAACCGGTTAATCCGTAAACTAAATTGGTGAAACCACAGGTGTGTGGGTAATTAGTTAAGCCAATAAAACATATATATATATATATGGTGTTTTAATTTAGCCAGAGGTGCTGGTGGTAGAGTTGGATTAGATAATATACTCGTATTTGTGAAATTGTTCCATTTAGGAAATAAATGCACCATGTGTGTTGGGTGCAAGTTGATGTTTGAATATGATATATTATTATCTAAACATGATAAACATCCATATGATATATATGTGGATGTGTTAAAATGAGTTTTGGGAACTCTGGGAGGGGTTACTTACTTAGTTCATATGAACTAATTGTGACCTATATGTGATGTTACAGGTCAAAGATATATATGTATCGGGCGATCAGATCGGGCATGTTTTGAAGCTGAACCAAACGTTATGTAAAATCTTTGGTGGTATTAAACTTAAACACACTAGTTTTATAAATCATAAATGTAAATGTTATGAAATTAAGTGTGTTTAACTCATGAAATGGAAATTTCACGCTTCCGAACATAATTTTACGATAAAGTTCAATCTGGGACCTAAAATTGGACACGTGTAATCGTGTGAAAAGTTTAGGTGTTTACAAGTTGGTATCAGAGCAATGGTTTGAGTGAATCAAGTGTGTCATGAACACTTGATCTCGAACTCTTGTGCTCTTGATATGAAAACATAACGTTTGATTCGAAGTCCCGATCATGATGCCGAATGTATGAGGTCAGCATATATATGTCCTGTATTATAATTGCTAAATGTAATGTGAATCATTACATGTTAAATGTGATTTGATTGATTATGTGAAACCGAAATCAATGTCTTGAGTATGCAATGAAGAAGTAAGGAAGTGGACATATAATGAATGTATTAGTACGTGTGGCCAACTTACTAGTGCAAACATGATATGAACAAGTTCTTATGGGAATCATTTTATACTTAGGCTATTGAAATTAGGTAAGGTGTTATGAGCTTAATGTGTCTATTACTTGTGCGTAATAGTGTTGCCAATTCAAGAGAAATGAATTGGAATATTAATGTGGAAAGACCTACATGAGTGTAGGCAATAACACTTGAAGTGTTAGGAAAATTAATCCAATTGAGTATGGAAAAATGTCTTGATGTGTATACATGAATCAAAAATGTATAATTTGACCCATTTAGGGTAAAATAGGAAAAAGACACATAATTATGTTTATGTGTTCATACATGTTTAAATTTGAGATGCAATGATTTAAACATGTTAATAATTTATATAATGTGCATATAATCTATATGCGTGATATATAGAATTGTAAGTATACCATGTGTATACGTATGATGAATGTTATGATATGATTTTATAACTAGTGATAGTGTCATTATATGTTGATAGTAATTGACACATTGAATTGGAAACTATTCATAATAGTGTTAAAGCAAATTTAAGACCATGACGTATGGCATTTTGTGTATATTAACATGTAAGACCACTGGTGAGTGGCATTGGATTTAACATGATCTAAATGTGGATGATTTTGATGACATCCCAAGCTAGTCGAACCAGCACACCGCATCAAGAGGGGATAAAGCAGAACAAGTTGCAAGTTCATACTTAAATTAGTTGAATTTAACACATTGTATTCAAAGATTGAAGAGCAAAAAATCCAGTTGAAAGAAAAAAGAATGGAGGATGTTGTGGACCAGAGGGGGAAGTTTTCAAATTAGAGGGTGAAACAATGAAAAGAAAAATAGCATAAAAAATGGTAAGTAGTTTTGTTCTTTTATTAAGCTTCACAAAATATGCGGGTCGGGTCGGGGATCGGGTTAATATAAGTTTTAAGCAAAATTAGTTTGAGTTTAAATGAGTTGTTTTTAGAAAACGTTAATTTAGTTAAGTTAAAATGAGTTGTAAATAAACAAATAATTTATTGACATAATCTTTAAATATTTTTTCATCAAATATACTATTAATATTTGTTTCTCATTTGAATGTATTTTTTTCTTATAGATTTTAATTTATCAATCATGACTTGCATTGTGTTAAGGTGTTATCCATATCAACTCGTGTAATACACGAGATTTTAGGCTAGTTATAAATATATATTATGAGAGAGATGCGAGAATTTTTTTTTGTATTACACCAGAAAACGACATATGTATTTTAAAAAATACTCATTTATTAAAGTAAGTAGATTTTTAGTAATTAAATTATATAATTAAATATTAAAAAATATAAATCTTCTTATTCTAATATTTTACTAATTTATTATATTTCAATAAATTATAAGAATATTGCAACTATACTTGATCTTAAAATATAATATTATAATTATTAAATATTTACTATTATTTTATATTAATGAATTATAGTTTTTAATTATTCAACTCGTGTAATACATAAAATTTTAGGCTACTTAAATATATAGCACTTGAAATTTGTTAGACTACCCACAATGCTAAGACTGCATTTACTACATGCAGTCTTAGTCATCACTGCCACATCAGCATTTTATTCTTTTTTCACATGCATTCTCTCTCCTCTTTTTAACTCTAATACATCCTTTCCACATGCATTCTCTCTCTTCCACATCATCATTTCATTTTCTATTTTTTCTTTTAAAATCCAACAGTTATCTTTTATTTTATTATTAAAAAGAAAACTTTAAATGTAATGTGGCCCACATTTTGTGCATTTGATTGCACTTCACCAAGTGCAAAGGGGGCCATTTGTGATGCAAACCAATGCATAAATGCGGCCTATGTAAGACGTGCGTATGAAATACGGATGCAATGGAGAAAGCCTTATCTATTACAGACTTGCTCCGTTTCAAGTTTCCACCAACCAAACCAAAAGAGTCTTCCAAACTTTAAAACTTTTAAAAATGAGTTTTTAATTTTTTTAAAATATTACTTGTATCACTAATATAGGTTTTAGTGGCATTTTTGTGAGCAACATTTGCTTGACCCATAATGTTAGTGACATTTATTATTTATGTCTTTAAATTATATTTTTAGTGGCATTTAAATGTGGTACACTTAACCAACATACATTTTTAATGGCTTTTAATTTTTTTGCCAATAATCAATTTAGCAATTTTCATCATCAACATTCATTCTCAAAATTCACTAAAAAATATCATCAAAAATCCCCCTCACTTCGATTTACATAATTTTCTCAAAATTCTCTTTTCTTAATCAATGAAACACTGCAACAAAACACTTCAAGTACGGCTGCTCATTCCATAGGATTGTAAACGAACCAACCAAACACGAACGAGCCCTCATTCGTGTTCGTTCTTTTAAATTTTAACTTGTTTATGAACGGTTCACGAACATTAACCGAATGAAAATTCTTGTTCGTTTTCGTTCATAACGAACGAATATAAACGAACTTACCGCCGAATAGTTTCCATACGGTTCACTTAACGTTTGATTCGTTTACAGCCCTATCATTCTACGATTGAGTCAAAATGAGTCATTTAAATGAAAGTAACTAACTCAATTCGATACTGTATCTTTTTGTATAGAAAATTTATACCTAACCAATTAGTGTATATTTTTTAAAAACCTAAAAATTACTTTATCTACAAAACACGCCACCGTAAATGTTGTCTTCTCATAAATTGCCTCTCTTTCTTATTTCATTTGCATTCCAATGGTAGTGGTTTTTGTTCAAAATTGAACCAGTAGGTAAAAATTTGGGATTATCGTGATATCCATTTCGTGATTATCAGATTATATTGAGAAATTTCCGGTTCATAATCCTTATTTAATTGACGATTGCGTGAGTTGTTTCTTCAACAATTATTCGTATTTAATGTATAATTTTTGATCTACTTATGATTTTCCATGATTTGTTTGTTTCAGTTTCTATTCTACAATTTAATGTTAATTTAGAATTTTCATACCTCCCTCGTGTTGGCCATAGGACAGGTCGGTGAGGGACGCCTAATGGTGGCGTTTACCATTTTTTTTTTGTTAATGTGTATGCTAAATATGTTCTTCTGATAAATATCTTAACCTATATGTGTTTTTGTTTGTCTATTTCAACTTTAAAATAAACTGGTGGGACTCTGGACAATGCTTAATAAATTTTGAATGAAGGGGAAGTTGGATAACAAGTATGTAAAACTAACCTATATGTGTTTTTGTTTGCCCATTTCAATTTCAAAGTAAATTGGTGGGACTTTGGATTTTAGTTTTGGCAAAAGATATTCACTTGCTTTGATGATTTCTGGTCATAAAGCATATGGACATTTATATGATGTAGCTACATTTGAGTTTGTCTTGCATCGTAAACTTGTTTTTTGTTTTTTGGTGTTACTTGTAGCATATTTATAAGTTATAACCTCACTTAATTAATCTAAATTTACATTTAGGTGCTATGGTATAGCAAATGCATGAAAAGAGGTACAAAGTGATTGGTAACTTTAGTATGTGGTGATTTTGGGTGGCAAAGTGGATACTATTTGTAGTGGTAGCCGTAGCATTCAATAATTATATTTACATGCTATGTTCATATTAGCCAAAAATAAAGAGGTATAGATGATTTAATCACACAGGTATTAGATGCCTTTATCATTTATCTCCATCCACTTACTAGAATTTTATGATAATTGTATATATACCTTTATACCTTCGGTTTTTAGAATGAAGCTATTATTTAACAATTTTACATTGTTAATTCTATAGTTAATCAGTTTTTAAGTCAAAGAAATTTGGTACCGACAACAATCCTGAAGTCCAACAATCTTCATTAAGAATATGTTATATTGGCCCTGCATTTTCTTTACACACCTAAATTTATTTAGTGTTTAAATTTTGATTTACGTGAAAAGCTTGCCAAAAGAACCATCTAACAAATGCGGAATACTAGGCAATCCGAAACTTTTCGTTCGTCTACTAAATTGACAAGTCATTTCTGATGTGTTCATGTTACTTTGAAGCTTTGAGGAGTTTGTATCTACTGATTTCTGATGAAAAGAATTGGATTCTAATACGAAATCCCTAATTACCCCTTTTGTTGATAAGCATTTGATTTTAGTGGTGTTTACAGGTGCATAAACATGTGTTCATGGCTTGTTCTTTCTGTTACACAAGTTAACATTAATGCTACAATGAGATCAAAAACATGATTACTAAAGCTTATTTTGTAATAATAGGAGTGTGTTCTGGTATGGTTGTTAGCACATTACATGCATAAGTTATATTTTTATGGGATCATGGCACATTAAAAGTCTTTGAGCTTTCAATTAGTTAACTTGATTTATCTAGAATTAGCTGACAACCTCCTGATCATCAACTAGACATTAGACAAAATGATGTAACTATGGGCCTATGGCTTTGATCCAATTTGGTTGAGTTGCTCAAATGTTATTTAATTATTCTCATCCGGATGCCATGAACATAATTGCAAATATGTTATTGTTCTTGAATTTGGTAATAATTTGGTTGTTGGAATTTGAAATAGGTTGTCTCTGAAATGAAATCCTTACCATTTTTCTTGTTTGTATAAATTAAAAATAGTTCATGTTTTGTTTATATTTTTGTGATTGCTCAAATCTTCTTATTGCATGTTTTGTATTTGAGTTGTTTTGACACAAGACTATGTATTTCAAAATTTGACCCGCTACCCAACATGCACCGACCTGTCCAATTTTCCAGGCATATTTCTGACATATCTTATGAATGAAATTAGTATAACATTAATTTATCTACATTTCGATAATTTGATATGCCCATTTCCAGGTAATTATTCCATGTGGAAAGCTAACAAAATTTTCTATCATTGATTTGACAAGTGTTGAGAGAAGGTTTCAAACGGAGCAAGAATTGACTGTTACTATCAGGTGAAGCTATTTTATGTATTTTCCTTATTTATGTGGATTTTTGCGAATATAATTTTGACAATTATAAATAGATAATAATGTTTATTATCAACTTTTGTGTAAATTCTTTTTGTCACTGATGAAGCTTCTCATGTTGTGGTAATGTATTCTAATGTTCCTATATATAATGTTTATTAGGTTCCTGGCATTGTTTCCTCGCTCCGTAACAACTCTTTATCAGTTAATCAAATATCCTCTTCAAGAAGTCAAAATGATAACGGTAACTTATTAATTTTTAACTATATTGAAGTATTATATGGATGTGCTTATGTGGTTTCTTGATATGAAATTGATTAGCTAAAATGTGACACCCCGTAATTTCCAGGTCAGCATCTTATTTATTTAAATGCTTATTTAAATGAATTAGGTACACGTGGCACTAGAATTAGATTAATTTAGTGTGACACGTGGCACGACAGTACGAATACTGACACATGACTAGATAATTCGTGGAATTATCAACGAACAGCACACACGTGTCAAAACACACGAACGTTGGTGAACGTCTAACACATTGTGTAGCACAACACTCGAAACCTCACGAAACACTGTCACAAGTCAATTATGGCTAATAATTGACCAATAGAGTCCAAACGACGCTCGAACGACGTTCTATGATCGAGAAACGGGCAAGATCGGGCCAGAACAACAAAAACAAGCTTATTGGGCTTGAAAAACAGGCCAGGCGGTACGCCTGACCCGAGACGCCCACGTCAGGCGATGCGCGCGGGAGGAAATTGAGCGCCTCGTCCGACCAGGACCCGCGCGTAACGACAGGATGAAGCCACCACGCCAGGCGTTACGCCTGGGGCGCCAGATTCGCAAAAATCACTTTTTAAACTCCCAAAACTCATTATCACACTACACACTCATTTTGCCTACACCCACACGTCTTAGCTCGGCCATTTACTCTCTCAAACCTCTGAAACTCACTGATTTGACTTGTTGGAAGCCATTGAAGACCTCTTGGAGCTCTAAGGCTTGAAGGTTTGAAGGTTTGAGGCTTGAAGACCACACTTGAAGCTTGAAACTACCATCACCCTCTCCTTTCTGTCGAATCCAGCCATCTCAGAGGGTTCAGGGGCTGCTCATCCATTATCTTGGGTTCAAGGAGCTCTAGAAGGTAGTTCTATGCTTAAAACCCACTTTCACATCCATTATACACACATGCAATGCACAAGACCCACATGCAAACACCTATGACCCACATGCACGAGATTATGATCTGGGTTTGTTGATTTTAAAGTGTTTAAAGATGATCTAGAGTGATTAGAATACATTTCGTGACGATCCATGGTGATGTGAGTCATTAAAATGTGTTATTTGGTCTTGACTAGATGAGATGATGCCATGCATGTACGATCTATGATAGGTAGAGTGATTTTCAGTACTTGAGCATGATGATTGATGATATTGGATGGTGATTACATGTTTAGATGATGTTGAAATGGTTAAAACAATGATTTTTATGAATATTTCTATATTTAGAAACTTTTTAGTCACAAATAGATGATTTGGTGTAATTGATGAACATGCATGTATGGGAAATTGCTATTTGGATGATATTATGATGATTAGAAACCTAAGAATGTGATCTTGATGATATTATGGTCATTTTCAACATTGTTACTATATTTAGTAACTTTCTAGATAAAAATATTGATGGATGATGATTTGGACTATGTTGACATGATTAGATGATAGTAAATAGCATATTATGATGAATGATAGTATGAAAAATTGTTTAGAAATGTTAAGTGGTCATTTTTATGCAAAAACCACAAAGTTACTATTTATAGTAACTTTATTTTTAGAAAAACCGACTTGTCAACATGTTGTGTTATTTGAGCATGCTAAATGACTTAATATGTTATAACATGATGATTAGATGCTAAGTTAGATGGTTTCCGATGTCACGTATGCTAAAAATGGAAACTTTCCATTTTAGGAAACTTTCGTGCACTAACATGCTATAAACGGCGTATACGAACTTGTATGATAATGTGCTATGTGTTAACATGACCCCGTAGGACTATTGAACATGCTAGAACTCTAAAACCGTTATGCTTTGTGAACTTTCCAAAAATGGAAACTTACTATAAATAGTAAGTTGTCCATAAGCGCGACCTACGCGTTGTGCACACGACAAACACGTTGCTACACGATTCACAAACCGTCACACGGTTCACCAACGGGTCGTTGACTTGACACGATCAACCTTGGTCAAACACGGTCAACTTCGGTCAAACATGGTCAAACATGGTCAATGTGGACCAACACGAGCAAACACGGTCATTGTGGATCGACACGGGCAAACATGAACAACCAAGGGTTGTTGGACACAAACATGAGCACTAACACGAACACTAGCACGGTTACTTACACGAACTCACGTACGGTATACGATATAGGTTGCCGGTGACCGAGACGTGCTACTTGACGTTCAGGAGCTTACGCTTACACACTACTTCATCACTAAGGTGATTTTACGGCCCCTCTTTACTCTTTTTCAAATGCTTTTAAATAGGGGGAGAATACTAGTTGCATCGAGTCAAACATTTATTACTGTACAAACACTATTGTGTATGCTGGTTTATTGGACAAACATTAAGTGTTGAATTCGTTACAAGCCCTCACAAAGTCTTACTGTTAATGTACGAACAACGTGGTAGGTTTGGATGGATCCATTAGGGAATGACTAACCCCACGGGGCACCATGTTGACTGAGTGTCATAACCCGTGCAAATTCTGACCTAACTTGCTATGTATACGAGGCATAGCGGAGGCAAGAGCAAACAAGTCTAGTTCGGTAGTGTCGCACTGACACTTTGGGCCTAGGGCTCGGTACTAACATTTGATAAACAGCATGACACACTTTCATTACTATATGTATATCAAAACCTGTGAACTCACCAACCATTGTGTTGACACTTGTTTTCAAACTTGTATTCTCAGGTAACTAGCAAACTATGGATACAGGATTGCACACTCTAAGGGACGAGCATTAGGAACTACATGCATTCCTGTTTATGTTTAACTTTTGAAAAACAATTACTTTTGGGTTATGTTTGAACAATGATGTGTTGACAATTTAATTTCCGCTGTGTAAACAACTATCTTCCCGCTGCATGATATGATAACTTTATTTTCCGCTGCAAACTATTTTATTATGTGTATGTGTCAAACTTGGATTTGCAAACGCATATAGAATTGTTCTATATGACCTTGAGCTGTGATTCTGGACACGTCACACCCACGTGGACTGACACCACGAGTGGGAATTTGGGGGTGTGACAGACTGGTATCAGAGCCTTGGTTATAGGGAACTAGGTTTGCATGTAGTAAACTTAGACTATAGCCATTGCTCAACTGTAGACACTACACGTAGAACTTGCACAATGATGACGTTATTACTTATCGAACTGTTGCTTACTAACTTAAAAACATGCAGGATGGCTGACGATAACACTAGCAGGAGCACCGACCGACACCAGATCCCTGATGACATGGCTGCCGAGAGTCGGCGACGCGTCGAGAGCATCGTAGCCCAGGTCGATGCCGAGATGGATCGGAGGGCTAGGGACTCAGCACGGGCTAGGTACTGGGGATGGCTACCCGCCATCATACAGAGCTGGATCATAGAGGAGAGAGTACCACCTTACCGATATCCCGGCGACACCACTCCAGGCCACCGTTTACCACCACTCGGAGTGTCGACAGAGCAGGCGTTTGCGGCACACGTGGCTTGCACACGACAGGTGATTCGGAAGAGTAGGGAACTAACTGATGAGTTCCGGACTCTTCGTGAGAGAAACGATCGTCTAGAAAGGCGAAACGATCAGCTAGAGGAGCGCAACAACAGACTGGAAGCCCAGATGGAGGCCCTACGACTCCAAATGTCCCAACTACTGACCGAGCATGGACAGGTCGTCGATGTCGTGCAGGAACACGACGTGCGTATAACCGAGAATCGGACGGACATCATCGAGACTCAGGCCATGGTGCAGGCCAGTGATGCCATGCTTAATGCATGGGCTGCACAGTTTATTGAGGAGCCACCTCAGGAGGATGGTCCTGAATTCGAGGCCGAGGACCTCGAAGAAGAGGACCTTGATGAGGATCCTAATGAGGATCCGGAGGAGGATGATGATGACGGAGACGCTGCTAGCGATATCTCACACGTCTCTATGGATTCGGATTAGAGGACTGTTGTATTTTGTATTTTCTTATTTTGGCCTAGACGAGCGGGATGTGCTCGAAAAACTTATTATGTATTTCCTTTTGAAATCATTGTACTTCAAGCTTATTATTAATGAGAATTATGTTTTGTCCTACTTATTACATGTTGACCATGATAACATAACATCTGACTTGACTACTAGCATGACATATGATCTGACTTCTGACATAACATCTGACTTGACTTCTCTTATGACATTGGCTAATGCTCGAACCCATGCTAACTAACATTCTAACCTTCCGTATAGAACATGTCGGGGAGAGGAGCAAATGCCCTAAGACTCAAACGCAAGGCCGAAAGGCAAGAATCAACATGATGGTTGAACGCAGATTCAACCGGATGCTCGCTGAGTACGAGGCAAACAAACAGGCCAGCGAAACGAGTGGCACTAACAACGGTACCAACACTTGCCTAACATGACTAACATAGTGTAGCTAACACGCACTAACACACGACATTGGTTTCTGAACAACAGGATCGCAAGGCAACAACAACAACAAGGGATGTTCTTTCAAATCCTTCCTGAACTGCCACCCTCACAAATTCAAGGGAACTGAGGGAGCTGTTGGTATGCTTCGTTGGGTTGAGAAGGCAGAATCTGTGTTCGCCATGTGCGAATGTTCTGAAGAAAAAACCGGGTCAAGTATGCAACCGGTACACTGGAGGGACCAGCTCTTACATGGTGGAACACCCATGTTCAAACCTTGGGGTTGGACGGTGCCAACTCCATGTCATGGACCGACTTCACCCGACTACTGCATGAGGAATATTGTCCTCGTGATGAGATCCGCAAACTGGAAGCGGAATTCTGGGTGCATAAGATGGTGGGATCGGAGATCGAGCAATATTGTACTCGATTTCATGAGCTGTGTAAGCTATGCCCGGCTATGGTGACGCCGGAATACAAGAAGATCGAGCAGTTCATCAGTGGACTGCCCGAGCAATTCCAAAGCATAGTGATGGCGTCTGACATCACCACCATCCAACCACTGATCAGACTGGCTCATAAACTGACCGATCAAGCTGTAGCGCAGGGCAAGCTACCAAAACGAGGCGAGCATGTGAAGCCTCAAGAGAGCCAGAAGAGGAAGTGGGAACCCAGCCACCAGCAAGCTCATCAACCCCAACAACAACAAAAATCTGCACCAGCCAGAGCTTTCACTGCCACCCAACCTGATGACAAGGGGAAGGGTGTATATCAGGGGAAATACCCATTGTGCAACCGATGCTCATACCACCACTCCGGGCAATGCGAACGATACCGTTGCCTGAAGTGCGGAAGACACGGCCATATGGCCAAGGATTGCAGAACAAGATTCCCCATCAACAACAACAATCCCAACCACAACCAGAACCAGAATAACAACAACAACCAGAACACTCTTAGAGGGTGTTATGAATGTGGCAAGCCGGGCCACATGAGGAGGGATTGTCCTCAACTGAAGAAGGCCGGAGGAGGAGCGGCCAAAGGAAGAGCTTTTGTGATTGGCTCGGGAGAAGCCAAGGATGACCCAAATATCGTAACCGGTACGTTTCTTTTAAATAATGTCTATGCTAGCATATTATTTGATACCGGTGCCGATAGGAGCTTTATATCTAGTGAGTTTAGCAAATTACTAGATATTACCCCAACACCACTAGACTACAAGTATACTGTAGAATTAGCCGACGGCAAGTTGATCGAAACGCAACACATTCTTCGAGGATGCGCTATGACCTTGGCAGGTCACGAACTTGAGATCGATTTGATGCCGGTAACACTCGGAAGCTTTGATGTGGTCGTTGGAATGGACTAGTTATCTGCTAACCAAGCCGAGATTGTATGCAACGAGAAAGTTGTACGAGTAACGTTGCAGAACGGTGAACAGATCTCGATTCAGGGGGAACGACGGGGAGTACCTCTGAACATCATGTCGTGTATGAAAGCAAACAAGTATCTCCAAAGGGATACACCGCAATACTAGCTCTCATTGCGGAACAACCAAAGAAAGAGAGGAAGATTGAGGACATCGCCGTAGTCCGCGATTTTCCCGAAGTATTTCCCGAAGACCTACCTGGACTACCTCCGAAACGACAAGTCGAGTTTCAGATAGACCTCACACCAGGAGCAGCACCAATTGCCAAAGCTCCATACCGATTAGCACCAACGGAGATGCAGGAACTGTCTAACCAGTTGCAGGAAACTGTTAGACAAGGGATTTATCAGACCAAGCTTCTCACCTTGGGGAGCACCGGTCTTGTTCGTTAAAGAGAAAGACGGATCATTCCGTATGTGTATCGACTACAGAGAGCTGAACAAGGTGACGATCAAGAATCGATATCCCTTACCGCGAATAGACGATCTGTTTGACCAGTTGCAAGGGTCAAGCTACTATTCCAAGATCGATTTAAGATCGGGTTACCATCAATTGAGGATACAGGAGAATGATATTCCTAAGACTGCCTTTAGAACCCGATACGGACACTACGAATTTTTGGTTATGCCCTTCGGACTAACCAACGCACCAGCTGTATTCATGGATCTCATGAATAGAGTGTGCAAACCTTACCTTGATAAATTCGTAATAGTGTTCATCGACGACATTCTGATTTACTCAAAGAATCGGGAAGAACATGCTGAGCATTTGAGGCTAGTCTTAGAACTACTAAAGAAAGAGCAGTTGTACGCAAAGCTTTCAAAATGCGACTTCTGGATTCGCGAAGTCCAATTCCTCGGACATGTGGTTAATGAACGGGGAATACACGTAGACCCAGCCAAAATCGAAGCCATCAAAAACTGGGAAGCACCCAAGACTCCGACTGAGGTGCGACAATTCCTAGGTCTGGCCGGATACTACCGGAGATTTATCGAAGGATTCTCAAAGATCGCCCAATCGTTGACGTCCTTGACACATAAAGATAAGAAATTCGATTGGGGAGACAAACAGGAGGCTGCATTTAACTGTTTAAAACAGAAACTATGCACTGCACCTATCCTATCCCTACCGGAAGGATGTGATGAATTCGTGGTGTATTGCGACGCCTCGAAACAAGGACTCGGTTGCGTGCTCATGCAACGCGAGAAAGTGATAGCCTACGCTTCACGACAACTGAAGGTGCATGAGAAAGAACTACACGACTCATGATCTTGAGTTGGGAGCCGTAGTGTTTGCTTTGAAGATCTGGCGACACTACTTGTACGGCACGAAATGTACAATCTTTACCGATCATAAGAGCCTACAACACATCTTCGACCAGAAAGAGTTGAACATGAGACAACGAAGATGGGTTGAACTCATAGGCGATTATGATTGCGCTATCAAGTATCATCCCGGTAAAGCCAACGTAGTGGCCGACGCGTTGAGCCGAAAAGAAACAACAAAACGCGTGCGCGCACTACAACTCACGATCCATTCTGAACTACCGAATCAAATTCGGATAGCACAACAGGAAGCTCTGAAAACTGAAAACCTTACTCTTGAAGCCATGCGTGGCATGGATAAACAAATAAAGGCAAAGACGACGGAGCTTACTATTTAACGGATCGAATCTGGATTCCACGCTACGGAGGATTGAGAGAAGTAGTGATGGACGAAGCTCACAAGAGCCGGTATTCCGTACATCCGGGCTCTGACAAGATGTATCACGATTTGAAGACAACCTATTGGTGGCCAAACATGAAAGCTGAGATAGCCACTTACGTAAGTAAGTGTTTAACGTGCTCAAAAGTCAAAGTTGAGTACCAGAAGCCATCAGGGTTACTTCAACAACCGGAATTACCAATGTGGAAATGGGAACAGATTTCCATGGACTTCATCACTAAACTGCCTAAGACGGCAAGTGGATGCGATACCATCTGGGTTATCGTAGACCGACTGACGAAGTCTGCTCATTTCCTACCCATTAAAGAGACTGACAAGCTAGACAAACTCACTCGGATTATTTGAAGGAAGTGGTCACTCGACATGGAGTGCCAATCTCAATCATATCTGATCGCGACAGTCGATTCACGTCTCATTTCTGGAAGTCCTTGCATAAGGCTTTGGGCACGAGATTGGACATGAGTACCGCTTACCACCCGCAGACGGACGGGCAGAGTGAGCGAACCATACAGACACTGGAGGACATGCTACGGGCATGCGTGATTGACTTTGGAAGTAGCTGGGAATCTCACCTACCGTTAGTTGAGTTTTCATATAACAATAGCTACCACACTAGCATTCAAGCTGCACCATTCGAGGCACTTTACGGACGTAAGTGTCGATCACCCATCTGCTGGGCGGAAGTTGGAGACAGCCAACTGACTGGTCCAGAACTGGTGCACGAGACAACTGAGAAGATCGTGCAAATACGCAAACGAATGGCAGCAGCTCGGGACAGACAGAAAAGCTACGCCGACAAGCGACGCAAACCGTTAGAGTTCCAGGTGGGAGACAGAGTGTTACTCAAGGTCTCGCCCTGGAAAGGTGTCATTCGGTTTGGAAAACGAGGAAAGTTGAACCCTCGTTACATTGGACCGTTCGAGATTACAAAACGAATAGGCCCTGTAGCCTACGAACTGAACCTACCGGTTGAACTGGGCAGCGTACACAACGTATTCCACATCTCAAACCTCAAGAAGTGCCTATCAGATGAAACACTTGTTATTCCTCTCGAGGAAATACAAATCGACGAACAATTGAACTTTGTTGAGGAACCGGTGGAGATTATGGACCGGGAAACCAAGAAGCTCAAACTCAGTAAAATCCCGATTGTAAAAGTACGATGGAATTCGCGACGAGGACCGGAATTCACGTGGGAACGTGAGTACCAGATGAAACAAAAGTACCCACACCTGTTCGAGGAACAGACAAACGTTAACAACACAAGTTGAATTTCGGGACGAAATTCTTTCTAACATGGGGAGGATGTGACACCCCGTAATTTCCAGGTCAGCATCTTATTTATTTAAATGCTTATTTAAATGAATTAGGTACACGTGGCACTAGAATTAGATTAATTTAGTGTGACACGTGGCACGACAGTACGAATACTGACACATGACTAGATAATTCGTGGAATTATCAACGAACAGCACACACGTGTCAAAAACACACGAACGTTGGTGAACGTCTAACACATTGTGTAGCACAACACTCGAAACCTCACGAAACACTGTCACAAGTCAATTATGGCTAATAATTGACCAATAGAGTCCAAACGACGCTCGAACGACGTTCTATGATCGAGAAACGGGCAAGATCGGGCCAGAACAACAAAAACAAGCTTATTGGGCTTGAAAAACAGGCCAGGCGGTACGCCTGACCCGAGACGCCCACGTCAGGCGATGCGCGCGGGAGGAAATTGAGCGCCTCGTCCGACCAGGACCCGCGCGTAACGACAGGATGAAGCCACCCACGCCAGGCGTTACGCCTGGGGCGCCAGATTCGCAAAAATCACTTTTAAACTCCCAAAACTCATTATCACACTACACACTCATTTTGCCTACACCCACACGTCTAGCTCGGCCATTTACTCTCTCAAACCTCTGAAACTCACTGATTTGACTTGTTGGAAGCCATTGAAGACCTCTTGGAGCTCTAAGGCTTGAAGGTTTGAAGGTTTGAGGCTTGAAGACCACACTTGAAGCTTGAAACTACCATCACCCTCTCCTTTCTGTCGAATCCAGCCATCTCAGAGGGTTCAGGGGCTGCTCATCCATTATCTTGGTGTTCAAGGAGCTCTAGAAGGTAGTTCTATGCTTAAAACCCACTTTCACATCCATTATACACACATGCAATGCACAAGACCCACATGCAAACACCTATGACCCACATGCACGAGATTATGATCTGGGTTTGTTGATTTAAAGTGTTTAAAGATGATCTAGAGTGATTAGAATACATTTCGTGACGATCCATGGTGATGTGAGTCATTAAAATGTGTTATTTGGTCTTGACTAGATGAGATGATGCCATGCATGTACGATCTATGATAGGTAGAGTGATTTTCAGTACTTGAGCATGATGATTGATGATATTGGATGGTGATTACATGTTTAGATGATGTTGAAATGGTTAAAACAATGATTTTTATGAATATTTCTATATTTAGAAACTTTTAGTCACAAATAGATGATTTGGTGTAATTGATGAACATGCATGTATGGGAAATTGCTATTTGGATGATATTATGATGATTAGAAACCTAAGAATGTGATCTTGATGATATTATGGTCATTTTCAACATTGTTACTATATTTAGTAACTTTCTAGATAAAAATATTGATGGATGATGATTTGGACTATGTTGACATGATTAGATGATAGTAAATAGCATATTATGATGAATGATAGTATGAAAAATTGTTTAGAAATGTTAAGTGGTCATTTTTATGCAAAAACCACAAAGTTACTATTTATAGTAACTTTATTTTTAGAAAAACCGACTTGTCAACATGTTGTGTTATTTGAGCATGCTAAATGACTTAATATGTTATAACATGATGATTAGATGCTAAGTTAGATGGTTTCCGATGTCACGTATGCTAAAAATGTAAACTTTCCATTTTAGGAAACTTTCGTGCACTAACATGCTATAAACGGCGTATACGAACTTGTATGATAATGTGCTATGTGTTAACATGACCCCGTAGGACTATTGAACATGCTAGAACTCTAAAACCGTTATGCTTTGTGAACTTTCCAAAAATGGAAACTTACTATAAATAGTAAGTTGTCCATAAGCGCGACCTACGCGTTGTGCACACGACAAACACGTTGCTACACACGATTCACAAACCGTCACACGGTTCACCAACGGGTCGTTGACTTGACACGGTCAACCTTGGTCAAACACGGTCAACTTCGGTCAAACATGGTCAAACATGGTCAATGTGGACCAACACGAGCAAACACGGTCATTGTGGACCGACACGGGCAAACATGAACAACCAAGGGTTGTTGGACACAAACATGAGCACTAACACGAACACTAGCACGGTTACTTACACGAACTCACGTACGGTATACGATATAGGTTGCCGGTGACCGAGACGTGCTACTTGACGTTCAGGAGCTTACGCTTACACACTACTTCATCACTAAGGTGAGTTTACGGCCCCTCTTTACTCTTTTTCAAATGCTTTTAAATAGGGGGATAATACTAGTTGCATCGAGTCAAACATTTATTACTGTACAAACACTATTGTGTATGCTGGTTTATTGGACAAACATTAAGTGTTGAATTCGTTACAAGCCCTCACAAAGTCTTACCGTTAATGTACGAACAACGTGGTAGGTTTGGATGGATCCATTAGGGAATGACTAACCCACGGGGCACCATGTTGACTGAGTGTCATAACCCGTGCAAATTCTGACCTAACTTGCTATGTATACGAGGCATAGCGGAGGCAAGAGCAAACAAGTCTAGTTCGGTAGTGACGCACTGACACTTTGGGCCTAGGGCTCGGTACTAACATTTGATAAACAGCATGACACACTTTCATTACTATATGTATATCAAAACCTGTGAACTCACCAACCATTGTGTTGACACTTGTTTTCAAACTTGTATTCTCAGGTAACTAGCAACTATGGATACAGGATTGCACACTCTAAGGACGAGCATTAGGAACTACATGCATTCCTGTTTATGTTTAACTTTTGAAAAACAATTACTTTTGGGTTATGTTTGAACAATGATGTGTTGACAATTTAATTTCCGCTGTGTAAACAACTATCTTCCCGCTGCATGATATGATAACTTTATTTTCCGCTGCAAACTATTTTATTATGTGTATGTGTCAAACTTGGATTTGCAAACGCATATAGAATTGTTCTATATGACCTTGAGCTGTGATTCTGGACACGTCACACCCACGTGGACTGACACCACGAGTGGGAATTTGGGGGTGTGACATAAAACTCTCCATTTTACTGGGCAAGATAGACATTTGGACGACAAATTTTTCAAATTTTGTAGACATTGCAATTTAGGTAAATTATTCTTAAATTATTAAGTCCAACTCTTGTTGTTTTAACTGTTTCAAGTTATGTCATATGACAGTGGAATTTTCATCAATGATTATTTAAGTGTGATGTGTAAACATTTGAAAATCGAAAGATGTTGCTTATTACATTGCTTTGACATTTTTTGTATTATATTTGGGATCAAACTTTTTAATTTTATTATTTACAATCTTATTCAACTTTTGTGACACCTCGCAAATTCCAGGTCAGCATCTATTTTATTTTTAATAATAATGTGTATTATTATTTCATACGTGACACTAGAATAATTGTGTTTAGTGTGACACGTGGCACAACGGACCAAACACATCGATAATTCGAGAAATTATCGCACGAAACTCGCACGTGTCTTGAATGACGAACGTTGGTGAACGGATCAAACCACAGCACACTTTCACTGCACATTAGGTTCCGGGGAACCTAAGTTAGTAGAACAATGTTCATATGTCGTGAAACGATAATCGTAATTGTGAAATCCGCGAAAATCGACTCAAAACTATGAAATTGGGCTTATTGGGCTCCTCCGGGGCCCATCGCGGTACGCGGAGGCCCACGAGAAGAAGCATCGCGATACGCGATGGATGGGCGGGCAATTTGAATCCCGAA
This sequence comes from Mikania micrantha, assembly GCA_009363875.1. Classification (NCBI taxonomy): domain Eukaryota; kingdom Viridiplantae; phylum Streptophyta; class Magnoliopsida; order Asterales; family Asteraceae; genus Mikania; species Mikania micrantha. The sequence continues at coordinate 3,233,000 of CM018683.1, read as the reverse complement.
ATTCAACGCGGTACGCGGAGACTTTCGGAGACCCTTGTCGCGGTACGCGACGAGTCCAACACGCAAAGATCTTGATTAAATCAAGACTAATCATTTCAGCCACCCTATAAACCCAACTTCCGAGTTCCAGACCTGCTTGCTCGACGTTTTCTTCTGCAAATCACCATCCTAACCCTTGGAAGCCATTGTTGTACCTTGGGAGCTCGTTTTTGAAGAGATTAAAGGCCATTGGAAGCTTGGAGTGAGCTAAAAGACACCCATCTTCACTTTGCACGAGTTGGAACTTCTGTGGAGGTCGTTCCTGGACTTCTTGAAGCCACACACACCTGTTCCAGCCTTATCTTGGTGTTCTTGAACTCACTAAGGTAGTCCTCTAAGCACCACTTTCAGTTTTTACACTAGAAATCACACATGCAAGGGGAGATACTCACATGCAAGCCCCTTGGATGCACCCACATGAATTTGGTTTCTGGGTTTGTTCATTTAGATGAGTATCTTGATGATCTAAAGTGTTATTATATTGATTTGTGATGATCCATGAAGTGGTGTGAAGTTATAATGCTTGATTTGTATACAAAGTGATGAGATCTTGACATGCATGCATGATCTACATCCATTTGAATGATTACATGCATTTCAAAATATATATGAATGATATAAAAGGATGATTCCATGATTAGATGATGTCGAAATAGTCAAAAATGATTTATTTATGATTATTTCCATTTTTAGTAACTTTCTAGTTACAAGATGATGATTTGGGGTTAGGGATGATCATGCATGTATATAGATATGTAGTTTGAATGATATTATGATGATTAAAGGTTTAGGAATGGGATTTGGATATTGAAAAATGATCATTTGATGATTATTTCTAAATATGGTAACTTTAATGTTACAAAATGTGCATCTTTGATGAAATGACCACATGGGTATGTTTAGATCTAAAATATATGTTTCAAATGATGTTTAAGCGTTAATATGATAGTTGTTTGGTGCATAGAAATGTTTAGAATGGTCACAGTCATGATTTTTATAAATGTTACTATAAATAGTAACTTTTTATCACAAATTTGCATACGGATGATATGAATGATAATGTCTTAGGTTTAACATGCTTAATTGTTGATAATATGATGATATTGAATGATTGATGTTATTGAAAGAATGGATTTTGTGTATTATTCGTATGTTACTATAAATAGTAACTTTATTTTGCTAAGTCGATGAATTGTCACATGTGAGTCGTAACAACCATGATTAAAGGACTAATTAGGACTAAGATAATGATGTTAGATGATGTTGGTTGTTAAACTTGATGAAATATGCTTATTTGTGCAAACTTTCTAAATATAGAAACTTTTACGCGCAAACTATGCTAAACCAGCTATGTACAACTATGCGCTATTTGACGACATGCTCATTTAGGATAAATATGCATGTTTGAATATTCGGAATATGATTTATTGCTTGACTTGCCTAAATTAGAAACTTTCCTAAAATAGAAACTTACCATAAATAGTAAGTTTCCTCACGGGAATGATTTTTGGTATCCGTACACTACACTCAACACTAAACCGCACGTACACGAGCACTTGATCCAAAAACCGTCACCAACGGGTCGTTAGGTCAAACACGGTCAACACGGTCAAATACGGTCAACACAACCCACTTAACAACTTGGTGTTGTTGAACACGAACACGGTCCTGTGAGGCCCACATGTATGCAACCACGAACTCATAGTACCTATGTGATATAGGTGACTACTAGCCGGCGAGCTACACTATTTGAGCAAACGCATTTCACAAACTCAGGTGAGTTTACGGCCCCACTTTTACTCTTTAACTGATTTGCTAAACTATTGGGGTGAGAATACTATGCAACTGTTTTAGATGTATGACTGGTATGTTGTGAAACCATTTTCGAGTGTAACTTTTATCGCTTAAAGTCCTCACTTATCCTTACCGTTAGTTGTGTATCAAACGAGTCGTAATTACGTAGTACTACTGGGTTTGACTAACCCCACTCGGCACCAATGTTGACTAGAGGTCATAACGAGTGTAATTTCGATGTGAATGCGGGTTCAGCGATGACCTGCGGAGGCAAACGGAAACAGTCTAGTTTCGGTAAGATAAACTGACACACTCTATGGATCGTAGTATCCAACAACAAAACTTAACATACCCAGTATATATCTGTTTACTATTTGTGTCTGTCAAAACCTGTGAACTCACCAACTTTTTAGTTGACGCTTTTCGCATGTATTCTCAGGTAACTGATGGAGCACACACAAGGACACGCACAAGGACACACTAAGGAGTTTGGCTTTCATATAGACTCATGTCTTAGGCGTTGTGTGCATTTAATGTTTTCAAAACATTTTAACCATGTAGTGTCTTGAACAATTTACATTCCGCTGTAACTTTATTTACTTATGATATCTAATTATTTCCGCTGCTTTAGTTATAAACATTCCGCTGCTTTATTTGAAAACATGTTTATCTTGCAAATCTGTGTGATTGTGTAACTCATATATAGTCGTTCTATATGACCATGAGCTGTGATCCTGGCCACGTCACACCCACGTGGACTGACACCACGAGTGGGAATTTGGGGGTGTGACAACTTTTGTTTATATTCATATTATTAATAATGTGTCTTTGTAACAATGTGTTATACAACGAACGATAGGTAGTTTTTACCGGCACAAAATTCAAGCCTTTAAAGGTCCTTTTATATTGTGGCAAAATAAAAGTGCCACTAAAACTAACATAGATATGTAACTAAAATTACTTTTTAGTAGCATAAAAATTGTGCTACTAAAGTCTTTTTATTTTGTGGCATTAAAAAAAGTGCCACTAAAAATATAAAAACTTTGCGCAACACATTGAAAAAGTGCCACGAAAAGGATTTAGCGTCACCACTTTTAGTGACACTTTTTTTATGTGCCACACAATCTTCAAGGGGTTTTTAGTGGCACTTTTTTAGTCTTTTAAAGCACTTTTTGTATGCACATTTTATTTGTAGTGTAGTCGAACCAGCACACCCCATCAAGAGGGGATAAAGCAGAACAAGTTGCAAGTTCATACTTAAATTAGTTGAACTTATCACATTGTATTCAAAGATTGAAGAGCAAAATATCCAGTTGAAAGAAAAAAGAATGGAGGATGTTGTGGACCCAAAGGGGGAAGTTTTCAAATTAGAGGGTGAAACAATGAAAAGAAAAATAGCAAAAAAAAATGGTAAGTAGTTTTGTACTTTTATTAAGCTTCACAAAATATGCGGGTCGGGTCGGGTCAGTGATCGGGTTAGTATAAGTTTTAAACAAAATTAGTTTGAGTTTAAATGGATTGTTTTTAGAAAACATTAATTTAGTTAAGTTAAAATGAGTTGTAAATAAACAAATAGTTTATTGACATAATCTTTAAATATTTTTTCATCAAATATACTATTACTATTTGTTTCTCGTTTGAATGTATTTTTTTCTTATAGATTTTAATTTATCAATCATGACTTGCATTGTGTTAAGGTGTTATCCATATCAACTCGTGTAATACAAGAGATTTTAGGCTACTTATAAATATATATTATGAGAGAGATGCGAGAATTTTTTTTTGTATTACACCGGAAAACGACATATGTCTTCTAAAAAATATTCATTTATTAGAGTATGTAGATTTTTAGTAATTAAATTATATAATTAAATATTAAAAAATATAAATCTTCTTATTATAATATTTTACTAATTTATTATAATTCAATAAATTATAAGAATATTTCAACTATACCTGATCTTAAAATATAATATTATAATTATTAAATATTTATTATTATTTTAAATTAATGAATCATATTTTTTTAATTATTCAACTCGTGTAATATATAAAGTTTTAGGCTACTTAAATATATAGCACTTGAAATTTGTTATCTATTACACACTTGCTCCGTTTCAAGTTTCCACCAACCAAACCAAAAGAGTCTTCCAAACTTTAAAACTTTTAAAAATGAGTTTTTAATTTTCTTAAAATATTACTTGTACCACTAATATAGGTTTTAGTGGCACTTTTGTGAGCCACATTTGCTTGACCCATAATTTAACAAAACATCAACAAAAATGATCGTTACTAAATTACCCTCTAACAATTTGATTTAATTATAGTTGTTGTTTATGATCTAATGACTCAAGATCATTCTTATAATTTTTATGATAAGAGCTTATATTTATTTTATGTCACACTTTCAAATTTACCATTTACGTGGTCATACCGTTGGGTGTAACGTAGCAGGATCAGATACATTGGTCATATAAAACGACTTTATATGAGTTTGAAAGTACGTGGATGTCAGTAATAATATTCCAAATAAGCTGTCAAGTTTTACAGCAGAAATAAACATTATTTGCGGAAGCTAGTACAATGTAAATTGATTTAAGACAAATCATAAATACCAGCAATTCAATGTTTTAATGTTTAACAAAATCATGCATGCACTCTCATGAAACTCCTTAGGTGCATCTTATACTCTTAAGCGTGTTGTTTACCTGTGAAAACTCAATCTTAGAGAGAAACCCTTGAAACATACGTGAACCATTGATTTGGAATCTTGAAAATAAATATTTGGTCCAAATTAAACATGAATAAAAAATTGGGTCTTGAATAAACAAATCATTTTTTACATAAATCACATTTTTTTTTCAAGATTTCAAAAAATAAATGGCTTACATATGATTTAAGGGTTTTTTTAGATCGGTTTTTCAAATAATACAAAGTTACAAACCCTAAACACACACAGAGGAATAAGGTTATTGCATATTACCTCCCTTGTCGTCCCATTCAAATTTATAAAGTTTAAGAACTATTCGATTCTCATATAACAAAACAAGTTGGACTTCTAGACCGGAGTCCCAAGATTCGGTCATATGAGATTCAATGGTTTATGTTCAGACGCTAGTATCAAAGTAAGTTTCATGAGCGATTATTTTTACATTTTAAAAAAAATCTCCCCTTAACGACTTGGCTTCATAATTGGTTTAAAAATTAAATCGTTTGGTATAAAACCTCACCGTACAACCTGGTTTAAACCAAAACCATGTTCTAAAGTTGTCTCCAGCTTGTGTAAAATAAAATCACTTTATTTATTTATTTTAATTAAACAATTAATGTATTCGCAAGCAATATTATCTTACAATTAAGACTTTTGGCCGACGTCTAAATTAAACAAACAAACTTACCCAGTATATTCTTATTAATTTTTTAATAGATTCTGAGAAAATATGAAAATAAACCTTATCCATATCTTAGTTGGAATAAAAAGGTTGATATGGAGTGCTCATCTCAAAGTTTTCGTTTGTAGTTGATAAACCACATGTTTTTAATGCAATTTTTATAAAATAAGTATAATAACATTAAAATTATTGTAATTTTATTTTTGCCTATTGAAGGCCTACACACATATATACATTATATGCATGTACCATAAATAAGACACATAACAATTAATTAATTAGCATAAATCGTGAATATATCTGAAATTAAAGCATAACAAGTTGGTTTGAATCAATCTCAACTATTTAACGTATTGATATTATTTTAAAGATATTTAAACTATTATAAAACGATTTAACTAGCTAACGGTGTACATAAAGATTAATCATGTATAACGAAATAAATCTTGATATTTTGTTAGTTAGTTTAAGGTATTTGAGTTCGTTGTTTGTCATATTTAAAATAATAAATAAATAAATATTAGTATAAAAATGATTTTTCATCAACTATTAGTATAAAATTAATGTCTCAGTTAATCGTTGTAAAGTGTGATAGGTTTTAAATAAAAATAAATGCTTAAAGTTACAATATAGAATTTTAAATAACAAATATTAAAATCGGACCCATAATCTCATGTTCTATGAGTTCATAAATAATCCATATCTGCAAAACAAAAGGTTTAAACTAATTTTATACAGTCACCTTTAGTTCCAAGGGTAACAATTTCGAAAGATCACCAATCATTGAATTTTAAAGAAATAGTATTAACTTTTGTTAATATATATGTATGCATGTAGTTATTAACTTTGTCACCTCAAACATTGAGAACTTGTCACCAGATTAGAACGAGAAAGACGAATGTGACACAAAACGTGTTTTAAGTAAAATCAATAAAAACATAATCGTAGTTTAACGTATAATGGGTTGTAATAAAAATATAGTTCATTTTAATATTTTTTAATAATTTTCTTATAAAATATGTTATTGGCCATTTTTTTCTATTTGAATATACTTTATTTACATAGTTTTTAGTTCACACGTTTTAACCTATATTATGATAAAGTGTTGTCAACCTCAACCTATTACATGTTATAATATTACACATTTAACATAAAATATTATAAAACATTAATAGAATACAAATAATAACACTACTCTTGTTATTCATAGGAAAGAATTTAGTACAGTACCGGTTACAATGCAAAAATAATATAAACTTGTTTTGATCAAAGTTTTCATTGGTGGCTCTAAGTAGCTTGTTTGACTAGAGTATGCTTCATGTTAAGTATTTAACCAAGCATCCTGATAATGTTTTGCAACTAATTTTTCAAAGATAATTCTTATAGTACTATCATTTGTCTTCCACATCTATTCTACATTGACATAAAGACAAGTATTCAATACGTTTTTTTTAAAATAAATTTCATGCATCTATTCAAGACAAACACGCATGTCTCTTATGATACAACAACTGGAATATATATGTATTGTCGGGATAAACCTAAACAAGAGCTTGAAAAATCAAGAAATTTTGGAAATTCTTCAAAGTACGTATATGGTAAATTGCGTGTAATATTATTTTAACAAAAAAAGGAAACCAATTGTCTTGAAATTATATTACAAGACGGTAATTTCAAGGGCCTTGAATTAACATATAATTAATACACGTAATTTGAAAAGTCTTGACTAAATTTAGTAAGATAAAAGTCTTGATTTTAATTCAAATTCTATTTGATAATTAATCAAATAACTCAAATTTCCAACACTTATTTCTTTTTCTTGGCGTAAAGATCGCCATGCTAGTTGAAGCTTGGCTAGGTTTCTTACCTAGCTATTTAAATTATCAAGTTATTAAATTTCCACTAATTTATTTAAAATTATATATATAAATAAATAATTAATATGAAAACCTAGCAATGTTTTTTTTTTTCGTTTTAAATAGAAACCATCGTTTAAGTTAGCTAGGACAGAAAAACATTACCATAATATATAAATCCGTATTGGCATGCAAGTCGGCTTAAAAAGACTGAGTTACATTACCATAATATTTAAATTCATATCGACGTCAATCGAACCTTCTTCGATTCTTACTCGTTAAAAAGACCGAGTTACGACAGTTACATTTTTTTTTAAATATTATATTTAAACGACTTTTAAACTATAAAAATAGTTAAGAAGTTAAGGATATTACTGCTATAAATATAGCTTCCATATCCTACATTTATTTCATCAAACATTTTCAGTTATATATCTTGTAACTAATGGCGACTAAAATCTACTTTCTTCCAATTTCATGTATTTTCTTTCTTTTATTCCTTGTTCTACCCGTACTTTCTCATGTTAATAACACCCACAAATCACCTTTTGGGTTTATTAAAGACATTCAAGGGTGTCACAAGGGCGACAAAGTAAAAGGCATTCATAATCTTAAATTGTATCTTAGTCATTTTGGCTACCTAAACAATCCTAATGTCACAAATCCAAAAGATCAAGACGATTTTGATGACGAGCTTGAAGCTGCCATCAAATTGTACCAAGCGTTTTACCATCTAAATTCTACCGGAACGCTTGATGCGCCAACTGTATCTATGATGGTTAAGCCACGTTGTGGGGTTCCTGATAAAAGAACCGGCCATCAACACAATGATACATCTTTACATACAGTCTCTCATTATAGTTTCTTCCCGAATACACCAAAATGGCCAGTGGGTAAAAGGCATCTAACCTATGCTTTTGGGTTAGGTTTCCCTACTAGTTTCATGCCTCCTATTGAAAGTGCTTTTAGAAAATGGGCTACTGCTACTCAATATTTCACATTTTCTAGAACTATATCATACCAAAGTGCTGATCTGAAGATTAGTTTTGCACGTCAAGACCATGGAGATGGGTTCCCCTTTGACGGGCCCGGTGGAATATTGGCTCATGCTTTTGCTCCTACACGTGGATTGTTCCACTTTGACGCGGATGACACTAATTGGGCCATTGGAGCGGTTCCAAACGCTTATGATGTTGAATCTTTGGCATTACATGAAATAGGACACCTACTTGGACTTGATCATAGCCAATATGAAAATGCAATAATGTGGCCTACCTTGAATTCAGGAGAGACAAAAGGACTGAATATAGATGACATCCAAGGGATTTGGGCTCTATATGGCGTCAGTTAGCCAACCAACCAGCCTAATTGTCCTTAATTAATAATACTTTACAAGAAGCTTGTGTATGTTTGATTTAGCTATGTTTTGTTTCAGTTTGAATAAGTGAACGTAATGGGCACGTGTAGGCATCCTAAATGTCCTAGTTTTTACGAGTTTCATGTTTTCTAGCTAATACATATATACTTGCCTTTGTTTGTTATGTTTCTTGATCTATTTATTCAATATAGTATTTTTACGCAAATTTAAATTAATCAGGCTACATAGATGATAAAAGATATACAATAAAACTGATATTTTTATTCTCATTAATTCAGACAGATCATACTACAAGAATAATAGGAGTTAGCAATGACAAAAATCGTTGCTATAGAGTTTCAAAATCGTCGTCATATGCCCTTCTATAGTGACGATTCTTGTCGTCGCTATAAAGGTCGCCTCTAGGCTATTATTCTTGTACTGAGGCTACTAGGCTAGATATATACTTTTGTTAAGTTTTTGACAATACTCCTTGATGTATTTGTGCATGCAAACTAGTATTTTTGTGCTTTTGACACACATAACTTACATAATTAGCCTGTCCTTAGCGCATGAGCTGCTGGCTCTTCTAAGACACATCTTTCGGTGGGGGTCAACGAACACCACCCCCTCCCTCGACGGTGACCATTTTTGTAACACCCCGACCGATGGCGGAAACATCGGGGCAGCACGAAGTGTAGATTGTTCATAGCTCAAGGTATAATGTTGTAAATAATTTAAACATTTAAACTCAAACATTTATTGCATCGTTTCAAATTCTCAAACCCTAACTGTTACATCGTTTCAATTATAATACATTAAATGCAAATTAAATGTAAACTAATCCAAGCTCGATAATATAGCTAACTTGTCATTTCCACCTGAAACATGTTTAAAAATCAAGTGTCAACTACGAATAGTTGGTGAGTTTCATAGGTTTATACACTCACACAAATATATGTTTACAAAAATGTTATAAATGATGTCATATGTGAACACAAAGCATAATGAACATAGTTAAAATGAACTAGCAAGTAAAGCAGATCATCAATGTTAACAAAATGATGTTTGACCAATGTTTAGCACTACAAACAATGCTCAAAACTAGCAAACTATCACCGCGGGCTTCCCCCGAAAGGTAAATCAAACAACGGTGGGATGATCGGTCCAATAGATCTATCATAGTCACTAAATATGAGTGATCAATGCCTATCCTTAACTAAAGTTCACAAACTATAAAGCCATTAGCTAAGTTCACATGAAAATGTTTAGAAGTTAAGATAAGTTTAAAGATAACATGTTTCACCCCAAAAGTTCAAAACAAGTAAAAGAGGGGCTATGAAGACTCACCTTGTTATATGAGGTAGTCTTTGCAATAGTTGTTCAAGTATAGTTCAACAATATCCAACACAAGTTCAATGTTCACCTAAATAGTTCAATAGGCATATGTTAACGTAACTATGTCTTTCTATGGGTTTATCTAAGTTCTAAAAGGATCAACGGGTTCGATATGTTTTGAATAAACACAACTATATTTGTTATGATGAACATAGTAATGGTGTTATAAAATGTTTTAAATTACAAATGTTAATTTAAGTATTTCTTTTAAAAATTTAGAATGTAATTATTGTGTGTTTAAACAAAATTATCAAAATTCCTGTTTTCACTAAATATTAAATAGCTATTTAAAATAATTTTATCAACAATTATTCGATTTATTATTTTCTCATGAAATATAAGAAAATAAATTATAAACATAAAATGTTTTAAAAAAAAATTTCTTTGTATGACAACTTATATAAAAAAAATTGTAATACTCTCATAACATAAGTTCAAATAATAATAATAATAATAATAATAATAATAATAATAATAATAATAATAATAATAATAATAATAATAATAATAAAAATTGACATATTATGACTTAAAACATTTGTAACTATTATGTTTATAAAATTTAAAAATTTTATCTAAAACTTTTAAGTTACTTAAATAATTAAGTAAATGAATAATTTATAAAACAAATAATTTTTTTTTAAACTTATTTCAATATAACTTGTATTTATAAAGTTTATAAGATGTAAAAGAAAAATGTTTTTATTTTATTTATTTATTCATTTTTTTTATAAAATGTATAAAGCTTTTAAATAAATTCTAAATATTTATTCACTTGACATAATCATTTATTAATATATACATTCATATTATTTATTTTATGTGTCTCTCTTATAAAAATGTTAATATTTTAATACAATTAACTTTCTGTAAAAACAGAAATAATAAAATAAAAGAAAAAAAAATGAATTTTCAGTTTAAAATGTAAAAATGTTGGGTCAAAACCGGTTAACCCGGCAAGTACTAGGTTCGAACCCGAGACCGCAAGCACCAAAACATCACCAGTTTACCAATAGGCTAAAGGCCTTAGCCGCAAACTCTGATGCGATTTAATTCTTTTAACAAGTACTTAAACGATTTCCCCAAATCAGAACCAAGAAAAAAAAATGAAACCCTAGTTCATATCTCCCTCAAATTCGACTTCTAAGGAACCCGATTGTTCTAGAAACCATAGGGCTTTCATTTGGGGTTCAAAAACGAACACAATGGTGTATGGAACACCTACCTGGCAATGCGATTTGAGGGATCACGACTGAAAGAGAAACGGCGCACGAACCGGACGCTTTTTGCCTTCTAAACTCGATGATTCTTCGTTCTTAATGTATTTTATGTTTACAGATAGTTTCGTGAGGTCGAAAGTATTGTGAGAGTGGGTTTAATTCGATTTTTATACCCGTTTTTGTACAATTTGAGTTTCGGTCGTGGTTCTATGTTTGGAAGTGATTTTTACGCGTTCCTTGGCTGTTAATGAGTTTAATAGTGATCGAAATCAATTTACGCGTTCGTATACATTCCTAAAATGTGTTTGATTAGCTGTTTTCGGCTGGAATCGCGTGGATTTTGAAACCGGGTTTGAAATGGGTCGAAATTGGGGTGTGGGTCGATCCGAGAAGGAGTTGGGTGAAAGAGGAGAAGGACTTTGAGGGTTTGGCAGAAATGCCCCCTGTAGTTTTGTCTTACATGATCAGTTTTAGAATTTGCAGAAATAACCCCTCAACTTCATAAATTTTTTTTTAAACTAGGTATAATTTTATTTAAACTCTATAAATTGGTTATATTTATATAAAACCTTATTTTTATGTTGTATAGAATTAAAACAAAATTATTTGTATTTATTTATATATATATATATATTATTTAAAGTTTATGTTGTTTAATTATAATTAAAGTTAGTAGTTTTTAAACATTTTATTTATAAAATGCTATTCTAAATATAATTTGATAATTAGAAATTGTTTTATTTTTATTTACAAATAAATTCTAAATCTTATACGATTTTTTTATAAATTTATAAATAAGTTTTTTTTTAAAAAAAATATTTATATATATATATATATAATTATATAGATTTTTATTTACTTAGCTTGTGTAATTTTAATTAATTACATACTTGCACATATATGTTGAATTATGTTTTTACACGTTTTTCTCATATACATGTATACATATATATATATATACACACACAATAGTGTATATGTATAATTTGTAGGTAAAATGTTCAAATGACGTCATAAATATTTACTAAATATTAACGTTTATTACAAATTTTAGAAATGTTATAGTCTCCCCTACTTTTAGGAATTTCGTCCCGAAATTAAGTAGAACTATAACAAAATAAAGGTGGATACTTTGTTTTTTTTTTTGTTCGTCATGCCAAGTGAAAATTTTTGGATTTACGTCATGCCAAGCATTTTCTAGTTCAACATGTGAATGTTGGCGAATGTTACTTAGTTCAAGGATTTAATTTTTTTTGTTAGGTTTGACCCTTCGTTTGTGTCATGCAATGACCTAGTTGAGTGACAATCAGTCGTGAAGAGGTTCTAAAAATAATGAGCAGTGAAATGAGCATCATGATCGAATATGATGCTGAACACACACAAATAGAGGACTCGTAGAACCCTACACCTTTTTTGTGTACATAGGTAAATAGAATAACAAGACTTGAGTGTTTCGTACATGGATGTGAGTCAAAGATTGTTACGGTTCATGAGGTATAACAAACAACAACAATTGACTTCTAATTTAAAGTTCAACACTACTAGACATGCAATTTTGCCTTAGGTCAAAGGAATTTGTTGAACTACGAATATATTGTTACACAGATTGATTTAGGTTTAATTGCTCTGGGTTTAGATACAGTTCTTACGGTTGGGTGCATCCTCTACAACATTTGATTCTTGCAATCGAACTCGTTAAGGAATTTGCCCCAACATTGTTGTCTCATGTGTATTTATTTCTGGTTAGGGATGTGTTAAAGGCACAATGTTTTCAATTCTTTTAATATCAAGTTCATGTTTTGTGAAATATGTTTTGTTTCTTAGTATGAATTTTTTATTTGTTTGTGATCAATAGAAACCACGTTAAACGATAAGGTCGTAGATAACGCATTATGATTATATTTGCTTATTGTTAGTTGTAGTGATGAACATATGAGGTCAAATTATTTGAAATGTTAACCTCATACGTTGATGTTCGATATGAGGTTTAAATTGGAAAGTTTTCAACTAAAGATAGATAGTTGTATTCGTCTTTTGGGTTTCCATTTTTTTTTTTTGATTGTTTTAAGTTAACAATAGTTTATTAGTCTTGATATAAGAACAACTAAGACCATATAGAAATATACATCAGGTCTTTGTATGCAAGAATCAATTGATTCAACTTATAGTTCTAACTCAGACTTGTTCTCTTGATGATAACATTAAAATCAACAATCCTCACATTGATCAAGCTTTCGGTTCTACTCCCAATGTACTGTTGGTGCTTATATATAGGGTATACCGCAGCCAACCCACCACACCACTAATACCTGGAAAGCATACCAATCGCCCACCAATACCACTCAACATAAAATATTTCACTTTGTTTTGATGTTTATACGTAGTTCACCACATAGGTGTAGTTCGCATAGTTTTGACTAAAATTAGTTTCCTTGATGTTAGCACTCAAATCTAAAAAATCCTATCATTGGTCAAGCTTTCGATTCTACTCACAATGTATTGGTGATGTTTATATATAGGGTATACCGCAGCCAACCCACCACATCACCAATACTTTGAAAGCATACCGATCACCTACCAATACAACACAACATAAAATGTTTCACCTTTGATGTTTACATGTAGTTGTCCATATAGGTATAGCTCATAGTTTTCAACCAAAATTGGAGTTTAAGTAAATCATTCATCAATTGTGTCCTTTGTCTCGCATTCGTAGGATCTACATGTACTGCAAATTCACGTTCCGTGTGCACCCGTAACAGAAATTTGCCTTGCATGTGTATCCTACTTGTTGGTTATGGGAACTATTGAGTGGATACAAGATCCATTAATGAAATGTGATCCTCAAAGTTCACGATACAATCATGTATAATATAGTTACTATCGATATATTTACTGTAACCCATTACTACGTTAAATGGTCTATATAGTTTGTATTCTACCATTTAAAAGCTCAAAATTATAAACCACAAAAAAATTTATTATCACTAGAATCAAGTAATAAAATGTCATAACAAACATTGATCAGAAATACATCATTCAATGTCTTGATTTGGTTGAGCATTTTGGACAATTAGTTGAAGATTTCTAGCTCGAGCAACTCTTTGGTTATTTCCAGCAAGTCGGGGGGCACTGGTTTCGAAGGTGATTAGGGTCGCCACATTCGTAGCAAGCCCGTCCATTGGCTAAGGCGGGATTGACAGTTGCAGCCTGTTGTTGGTTTAACTGTTGGACTTGTTGACCCTGTTGCAAAAGTGGTCCATTTCGACAATAATTGGCGAAATGTCCATACATTCCACAGTTCGTGCAAATTCTACAAGGTCGAGTAGTGAGGTGATGATATCTGCAAGTGTTGCAAAGTGGACTTGGCCCCACATATGGTTTGGTATTTGGCTTCGAGGCTTGTTGAATTTGGGGCACAGTAGGGGTCACCACAACAAAATTTTGACTCTTTCGCTTGCGGTTGTTGAACTTTGAAGTGTTTGAGGTCCCAACTTTGACCTCCTTTGAGGGTTCATTAGTGGTTGACTTGGACTCAACCTTCTTGGCACCCTTCCTTGTCAAAGTACCATCCTTAACATGATTATCAGTTAATGTTGCAGCAAGTCTGATTGCATTTTCAAGAGTGGTAGGCTTGCTACCAAAAACAGTATCTTGAATTTGCATAGGAAGTCCACCAATGTACTTTTCAATGGCCCGAGACAAAGGAGTGACCAAGTGTGGCACTAGTAGACTGAGTTCATGAAAGCGGGTCGTATAAGCAAGATTTTCCCCACTGTCTTGCTTGAGTTCCCAGAATTCAGCTTCAAGCTTCCTCATTTCGTTGCGAGGACAGAATTCATCAGTCATAAGTTGCTTGACCTCTGACTAGGTCAAAGCAAGTGCATCATCCGATCCTCTAGTTCGCTTCTCACTATTCCACCAAGTAAGTGCCCTCTTTTGAAAGACACTGGTGGCATACCGAACCTTAAGGTTCTCAGGACAGTCAGAGTGAATAAACGTGCTCTCTATACTTTCAAACCATTGTAGCAGTCCAGTTGCTCCTTCAGTACCAATGAACTTTGCAGGATTACATGTGTTGAAGTGTTTGAAGGTGCAAGTTGGATTTGCACCCCCACCATTCCCATTGTTGTTGACTGGGTTCGCATTTGCAGCTTGATTGAGCTGGGTCACCAAGGTAGGTAACACAACAGCCACTTGTTGAGAAATGATCTGAGCCAACTCCTGAATAGTGGGATTAGCGTTGTTGGTGTTTGTGTTGTTGGTGTTAGTGTTGTCGGTATGGTTGCCATTAGTGTTGGTGTTGTTGGTGTTACTACGAAGAACACGAGGCATGATTCTACAGTAGTTCAATTGAAAAGGGTTAGAATTTATATAACTCAAAGAGTTTAAACAAGAAATAGAGAGTTCAAATGAAAGTTCAATCATAAAGCAACATTTGGATTGTATTCCTAAAGGAACACTTTCGACAGATCAAAGTGTTTAGGTTCAATTTAGCTTTCGAAAAGACATACTTTAGCCTATAGGTTCATACTCACTCTAAGGGTTCCCAGGAAAGCATGACTGGTCCATCGGTTCATTTGGATTTATACGAAATGCTTTCCTAGACAGAACTCCCCAAAGTACAGGTATTCCCCCTTCCAGATTGTATGTGTTTTCTAATCATTAAATGAACCTAAAGACTATTGACGAGATTTAAGAGTAGACTTAGAAGTCTAAGATCATTCCTTGTGGTGAGGATCCTTATTAAAGTCGTAGGAAAGGGGTCGAGAAGTTTTGAACCTTAAAGTCTAGTGTGTGCATACTAAGGTATCCTAAACTAGGTTCAAACATTTGACCTATCAAATAAGTAGTCACATAAGCAAGTATGACCTATCATGGCAACTAAGAGTTCAAATAACAGTACATGACCTATGAGTTCAAATTAAGGCATCCTATGGTTATAGTCTAGGTCATCTAGTTCAAATAACCTAATTCTCTATAACCCAGGCTCTGATACCAATCTGTAACACCCCGACCGATGGCGGAAACATCGGGGCAGCACGAAGTGTAGATTGTTCATAGCTCAAGGTATAATGTTGTAAATAATTTAAACATTTAAACTCAAACATTTATTGCATCGTTTCAAATTCTCAAACCCTAACTGTTACATCGTTTCAATTATAATACATTAAATGCAAATTAAATGTAAACTAATCCAAGCTCGATAATATAGCTAACTTGTCATTTCCACCTGAAACATGTTTAAAAATCAAGTGTCAACTACGAATAGTTGGTGAGTTTCATAGGTTTGTACACTCACACAAATATATGTTTACAAAAATGTTATAAATGATGTCATATGTGAACACAAAGCATAATGAACATAGTTAAAATGAACTAGCAAGTAAAGCAGATCATTAATGTTAACAAAATGATGTTTGACCAATGTTTAGCACTACAAACAATGCTCAAAGCTAGCAAACTATCACCGCGGGCTTCCCCCGAAGGGTAAATCAAACAACGGTGGGATGGTCGGTCCAATAGATCTATCATAGTCACTAAATATGAGTGATCAATGCCTATCCTTAACTAAAGTTCACAAACTATAAAGCCATTAGCTAAGTTCACATGAAAATGTTTAGAAGTTAAGATAAGTTTAAAGATAACATGTTTCACCCCAAAAGTTCAAAACAAGTAAAAGAGGGGCTATGAAGACTCACCTTGTTATATGAGGTAGTCTTTGCAATAGTTGTTCAAGTATAGTTCAACAATATCCAACACAAGTTCAATGTTCACCTAAATAGTTCAATAGGCATATGTTAACGTAACTATGTCTTTCTATGGGTTTATCTAAGTTCTAAAAGGATCAACGGGTTCGATATGTTTTGAATAAACACAACTATATTTGTTATGATGAACATAGTAATGGTGTTATAAAATGTTTTAAATTACAAATGTTAATTTAAGTATTTCTTTTAAAAATTTAGAATGTAATTATTGTGTGTTTAAACAAAATTATCAAAATTCCTGTTTTCACTAAATATTAAATAGCTATTTAAAATAATTTTATCAACAATTATTCGATTTATTATTTTCTCATGAAATATAAGAAAATAAATTATAAACATAAAATGTTTTAAAAAAAAATTTCTTTGTATGACAACTTATATAAAAAAAATTGTAATACTCTCATAACATAAGTTCAAATAATAATAATAATAATAATAATAATAATAATAATAATAATAATAATAATAATAATAATAAAAATTGACATATTATGACTTAAAACATTTGTAACTATTATGTTTATAAAATTTAAAAATTTTATCTAAAACTTTTAAGTTACTTAAATAATTAAGTAAATGAATAATTTATAAAACAAATAATTTTTTTTTAAACTTATTTCAATATAACTTGTATTTATAAAGTTTATAAGATGTAAAAGAAAAATGTTTTTATTTTATTTATTTATTCATTTTTTTTATAAAATGTATAAAGCTTTTAAATAAATTCTAAATATTTATTCACTTGACATAATCATTTATTAATATATACATTCATATTATTTATTTTATGTGTCTCTCTTATAAAAATGTTAATATTTTAATACAATTAACTTTCTGTTAAAACAGAAATAATAAAATAAAAGAAAAAAAAATGAATTTTCAGTTTAAAATGTAAAAATGTAAAAATGTTGGGTCAAAACCGGTTAACCCGGCAAGTACTAGGTTCGAACCCGAGACCGCAAGCACCAAAACATCACCAGTTTACCAATAGGCTAAAGGCCTTAGCCGCAAACTCTGATGCGATTTAATTCTTTTAACAAGTACTTAAACGATTTCCCCAAATCAGAACCAAGAAAAAAAAATGAAACCCTAGTTCATATCTCCCTCAAATTCGACTTCTAAGGAACCCGATTGTTCTAGAAACCATAGGGCTTTCATTTGGGGTTCAAAAACGAACACAATGGTGTATGGAACACCTACCTGGCAATGCGATTTGAGGGATCACGACTGAAAGAGAAACGGCGCACGAACCGGACGCTTTTTGCCTTCTAAACTCGATGATTCTTCGTTCTTAATGTATTTTATGTTTACAGATAGTTTCGTGAGGTCGAAAGTATTGTGAGAGTGGGTTTAATTCGATTTTTATACCCGTTTTTGTACAATTTGAGTTTCGGTCGTGGTTCTATGTTTGGAAGTGATTTTTACGCGTTCCTTGGCTGTTAATGAGTTTAATAGTGATCGAAATCAATTTACGCGTTCGTATACATTCCTAAAATGTGTTTGATTAGCTGTTTTCGGCTGGAATCGCGTGGATTTTGAAACCGGGTTTGAAATGGGTCGAAATTGGGGTGTGGGTCGATCCGAGAAGGAGTTGGGTGAAAGAGGAGAAGGACTTTGAGGGTTTGGCAGAAATGCCCCCTGTAGTTTTGTCTTACATGATCAGTTTTAGAATTTGCAGAAATAACCCCTCAACTTCATAAATTTTTTTTAAACTAGGTGTAATTTTATTTAAACTCTATAAATTGGTTATATTTATATAAAACCTTATTTTAATGTTGTATAGAATTAAAACAAAATTATTTGTATTTATTTATATATATATATATTATTTAAAGTTTATGTTGTTTAATTATAATTAAAGTTAGTAGTTTTTAAACATTTTATTTATAAAATGCTATTCTAAATATAATTTGATAATTAGAAATTGTTTTATTTTTATTTACAAATAAATTCTAAATCTTATACAATTTTTTTATAAATTTATAAATAAGTTTTTTTTAAAAAAAATATTTATATATATATATATATATATAATTATATAGATTTTTATTTACTTAGCTTGTGTAATTTTAATTAATTACATACTTGCACATATATGTTGAATTATGTTTTTACACGTTTTTCTCATATACATGTATACATATATATATATACACACACAATAGTGTATATGTATAATTTGTAGGTAAAATGTCCAAATGACGTCATAAATATTTACTAAATATTAACGTTTATTACAAATTTTAGAAATGTTATAATTTTGGCATTTGAAGGGTGTATGCTCCTCATTTCTCCTCCTCTTTTGCCATTGGTGGATTAAATCCACTTGGGACCTACTATAGGGTTTTTCATTGTGGTGACCACTGTGGGGAAGGATTTTCAGCGAGGTGACCACTATGTATAGTCTTATGGTCTTTTAGTTTATCATTCATAAACACACTAGAGGTCTCATCCATACAGAATGGGTGGTGACCAACGAGGGTACTCTAGCAACTAGTTGGACCAGCAAGCGGTGGTTGAAACTGGTGTGGCTGTACAATGATTCCGGTTCAAAACTCCTTTAATCAATATTCAACAAATGCTTGAGAAGAGGGTGTGGTTAAGCATTAAAAAACCATAACGTCAACGTTTTTCGAATTTTGAGTGGTAAATTTCAAGTCTATCACCATGTGTTTAGAGAGGTGAGTAATGACAATTCACAATTTGACATACGCATAACATGGTTGTGATTAAGCTGACAAAACAAGTCTTATCATGATTAACAAAATAAAGACGACACGATTGATGCAAATATAAAACTTAAAAACAACTTGTTTAACACTTGATTTAGCTATTTAAGCATGACAGTTATATGTTTTATGTAACGAAAAATAAAAATAAATCAATGATGACGTCTAAACTTCTAATTTTTTTATTTTAAAAAAGTATAAAACAAAATAGTGTCCTTAATCAACTCTAAGTGCGATTTGTGTGTTAGTCGACCAAAAGGGGGTGGGTGGGGATTATATATAATCATATAACTTACAAGGACACTAGTGACTAATCATCAAAAGCCCAATTAACATATTCATAGTCCTTCTAAACCCATTAGGATCTAATCCTATGTAGACATGGGCAAAAAAACTTTACAAACCGGTTTCCAAACCGGCATTCCATAGTTCTCAAATCGGTTCCATCCAAACCGGTTCCCAAACTGGTCCGAACCACCGGTTTGACATAGGTTTGGCATCCTCATCTCTCAAACCGGTTTCAACCCCTCTAAACCGGTTTCAAACCTATCAAAACCGGTTTTATAGGTTTGACATACTCAATCTCCCAAACCGGTTTCCAAACGTACTGGTTTTGACCATCTGTTGACCAAACCGAATCGGTTCTCAAACCGAACCGGTTTGGAGAAAAAAACCGGTTTGTGCAACCCTAATCGTAGTTTCGACGTTTAGTACTGTAACAGGCTGGCAGCCCAATTGGCATTTTTGTTATTTTAAAAGTAGGACTAGAGGTTAAACTCCTCACAAATGGATTTATAACCCAAATCAGTATTTATAACTTTGTAAGTTTGACAAATGTCGGTCATACCTTTTCCTTTTACTTTTCATGGGTAACCTTACTTATATAATTATCGTGAATCTACATTTGTTCTCACCCAATTTCATTAACAAATGATGATTATGAGCAAAGTGATAAAACATAAATTTCTTGTAAGCAAAATCAAATGTAAGTTTATTATGATTACGAAAGTAGGATAACCTTTATCAACATAAGTGAAAGTTAGAAGCGTGATTGGTCAAATTATTTTTTAACAATTTTTTATGCTAATAGTTTATACTATGAAAATTTATTTTCTCAAATACTACCTATATGCTTTTGATTATACTAAAACTGGGGAACAATATGTTTCATGTGACTAGAGGTTTTACCTCAACGAGTCTTGGATGGTGGGTTTTTTTCAAAATGGCGTAAGAGCTAGGTCGCCAGCGTTGTTTGTATTTTGCGGGGCATGAGTGGTCTTTCGTCATTGGGTTACTCGGGTGACTGGGCTTAAACGTATTAAATGGTCGTTCAAAAAAAATTAAAAGAGGGGAATTATTATTTTTTTGAACGGCTTGGTACAACGACACCCAAGACGGGATTTCAATCGTCCCATCGGATTTGACGCTCTGGGGTGTATGCCCGAGCCCACCCTAGGAGGAACCCCACAACTGGGTAAACCCCCTGACCTTGCTTCAGCAAATATGCCTCAGCCCGTATTCGAACCCAAGACCTCCAATAGGTAAGTCAAGGGGGTAACCATTAGGCTAGAAGTTCTTGGTTTATTTTGAGTAAATACAAGTTTAGATAATCCAAAATTTTATTGTTGAGAGATTGACTTAATTTGGTAGTTAATGATTTTAATTAATTATATATTTTTTAATTAATTATAAGGGCAAGTGTTTGAGCATATTTATTACATGGATTTTATTTAGGGTGTTGTTATTCTCACACCCACTTTTTTTAAAAATACACCCCTGAGACGGCCCGTAATGCCCATTACGGCCCGTCTCAGCCCTCGGTCAAACATTCACTCCTGACAACCTGTGCCAATGATTGGGATCAAGACGGGCCGTAATGGCCAAGACGGCCCGTCTCATTCATCGTACAGACATTCACTGCAACCTAGTACAATGATTTGACAGCAAGACGACCCGTAATGGCCATTACGGCCCGTCTTGCTTTTTCAATTCTGACAGAAGGACATTGATTTGACCCAGTACGGGCCGTAAAGGCCATTACGGGCCGTCTTGAACATTTTCAAATTTGTATATAAGCATGAATCGTTTCAAACGAACGCGTAACTTTCGAATTCAAATATATTTCACGATAATTCATATCTGTAACGATGTCGTTTTGGGACGGGAGTTTTTTCAACTATTCCGTGCCAGATTTGAACGAAGAGCCTCCTGTCGTGTATTCATACGGCACGATAGATCTGAATGCTGAACCTAACGCTGATGTCGGTTTTGACAGTCAAGCATCGTATGGGTTCGTGTATGACGACTGTAAACAAAGTTACACGGAGGAGGGTTATGAAGAAAAGCCGGGGGCTTCAAACGTTAACTGGGAAACCAAAGAGGTAACTTAAATGAAACATAAATGTTAATAATTGTATATTATCGCTATCCATTTAAGGTATTTATTATTGTTTTTATATGTCAGGAGTTTATGACTGAGGAAGCGCTAGTAGGGTGGGTGAAAAGTAGAGCAGTAGACAATGGTTACATTGTAGTCAAAAGAAGAACGAAGAAATCAAAGACAACAGGCAGTGTAATCAAAGTTTGGCTCATGTGTGACCGTGGTGGCGAGCACAATAGCATCGCAATCCTTAGACGGTCAGGCAGCAAGAAAATCGGTTGTCCGTTTCAACTGGTAGGGTTATACAACGAAGTTCGTGAATCCTGGAAATTACAGGATATTAACGACAATCACAATCACGAACCTGCTCAGAATCTAGAGGGTCATCCATATGTTAGAAGATTCACGCAGGAGGAAGAAGATCTGGTTGAGAATCTGACCGAGCGACACATGGATCCTCGTAACATACTTTCCGACAACAGAGTTATACGACTACAACTACAACCGTCTGTACGGAAGACTTATCAAAGACGACAAAAAAAGTAAGCATCATATACCATAATTATTATCATCATATCATCATTGGTTTTTTGTTTCATTTCAGGGGTTCTGGAGTATCTGACGCACACCTGGTTAAACAGTTACAGAGATATGTTTGTAACAGCATGGACCAATAGAACGCGCAACTTTGGTCAATGTACAACAAACCGGGTGGAAAGTCAGCACTCGAACCTAAAACGATTCCTTAGATCACCAAACAGCACGCTTGCCTCGCTTGTAGGTTTCGTAAATGAAATCGTGCAAGCACAGGAGGTAAAAATGAAACACGATTTTGAAACGAGCTTGATTAAAACTATGGGTCATCATAAACTACCAATATTTGATAACCTTCGAGGAAAGGTGTCCCATAAAGCTCTTGATTTGTTGGTCGAGGAAAAACACAAAATAAGAGTCATGCGTGACAAAAATATGACGTGTGGCCACCAGCTTTGAACGAGTTGTGGGTTGCCGTGCGCTTGTAATATATCAAAATATTACAACACAGGTTCGTAATATTAAATGTAAATCTTAACTGTTTCGCACGTACTTACTGTTATATTCTAATTATAAATTATGCAGATAAAAAGATACCGCTCTCAGATATAGATATTTTTTGGACAAAACTTAACACAGCTAACCCAACACTGTTAGAAGAAGAAGAAATAGATGTTATAGGACAAATGGGTTTGGTTACAGAAGAAATAAATTCCAAACCTCCTGAAATAAAAAAGAGTCTAATGAAGAAGGTCTTGGCGCAGGTATTTCCAAACAAAAGCGACAAAAAGGCGCCTTCAGTTCAAAAAGATACACGTGGTCGTCCAACTTTAAAGGCACAGAAACAAAAAGAGCAAGAGGAAGACGTTGTTAAAGATAATTTAGCGTCTCAAGAAAGTACATTTGAACCTTCGAGGCATAGTTCGTTTACAGCTGTGACCGAGATAAGTCAGAAACCCGTATTTCGGCGCAGCCGTTCCACATCAGTATCAAAAGCAATGCCACCATCGGACTCGATAAGTCAAAACGAATTTCGTTTTCCACGTAACATGAAACCAGAAGTATTAAACAATGTTTATCGCTTCGGTCATCACATCCTTCCTCTCATTCAACCTTACGTGATAAACATACAAGATGTCCTGCCAGATGGTAACTGTGGTTTTCGTTCTGTAGCCGTGGGCTTAGGATTCGATGAAAGTCATTGGGCATTTATTCGACAACAACTCTTGCATGAATTGGATTTCAACGCAGATCTGTACAGATATGTGTTTAACTCCTACGACCCAGATTCTTATGATGTACTACGCAACACAATAAATTGGCAACAGATTAAACCTGCTCCCGCCGAACATTGGATGTTTATGCCTCACACAGGTTTAGTAATCGCTCAAAGATTTGGCGTAATCGTTCAACTTTTCAGCAGAGGAGGTCCTCAAACCATTTTTCCTTTGTGGACATCTGCTAATAGTTTGCCGCGACATAACGTCGTATCAGTAATTCATCTTGGCCAACATTTCGTTAATGTTACCTTACAAGGATGTTATCCAATGCCAACGGTAAATCCTATCTGGAAACGTTACCGAAATGATGCCGCATCCGACTGGGAGTTCGTATATCATGACAGGCTGCAAGAATACCAAAGATTTTTAGATGAAAATAAGTTGGTCGACTACATAGACGTTTAAATGTAATAAACAAATTCTTTAATGAAATATAATAAAAGTGAATTTTTTTTGAATTTAAAAAAAAAAATTTAGAACAGTACGGCCCGTAATGGCCATTACGGCCCATACTGTTCTAGATAAATATACATTTTTACTTTTCATTTTTTACTTTACCACACACATACACCCACATTTCTCTCGTCTTGGCCTATACACCCCGTATTGGTGCTTCAAGTTTTCGATACCAGGTATGTATTTTCGCCCGTAGATCATGAATATGTGTTTAGATTAGGTTTTTGATCGAAATAGGACCTGTTTAGAGCGTTTTTAAATTTTCGAAAAATGAACAAGACGGGCCGTTTTGGCCATTACGGCCCGTCTTGGCCATTCAAAATTTGAATCAGTTAACAACAAGACGGGCCGTCATGCCCATTACGGGCCGTCTTGTTCAACAAATGAAGAAGGTGACCTTTGGCCTGGTATGGCCAAGACGGGCCGTCATGCCCATTACGGGCCGTCTTGGCCATACCAGCCTAGTTTTGGCCTGGTATGGCCAAGACGGGCCGTCATGCCCATTACGGGCCGTCTTGGCCATACCAGCCTAGTTTTGGCCTGGTATGGCCAAGACGGGCCGTCATGCCCGAAATTTTTTTTAACGTTTATTCGTTTTTCGGTTTTTTCAGCTTATACATTTATTACTGAGATGGACGCCGAGATGCTACAGCAGGAGCAGGTTGCCCAGCAGGGGCCGCCGTTAGATCCCGAGTCGCTTGCGCTATCGCAGCACGAGTGGCTCCAGTTCGAGGAGCATTCAGCGATGTTTATGAGGTGCCGTCGGATCCTACGGATGAGCGTGCCGACGCCCCGTTGTATAGATTGGGGTCTTCTGGCTGATGCCGGGGAGGCGGTTCGTGCGAGAGCCATCCTCGGCGAGGACACGCCGTGGACTCGCTTGTTCGATCTCGCGGACCTACCCACCTACCGGTTGATCACTGTGGAGTTTCTATCCACATTTAGATACCGAGCTCACCAGGCCGCAGTTCGGGAGGCGGATGACGAGGAGCTTCCTCCGGATATCGAGTTCTCTTTATGCGGCCAGCACTTCGAGATGTCGATCGAGCGGTTCGCCGTGCACTTAGGCATCTATTACGAGCCGGAGACCGTTCGTGACGACTTCGCACAGGCCCCCACGCAGGGGGAGGAAGGAGTTATGAGGGCCTGGTGGTCCCAGGTATCTGATACGCCCTTCACCGGCCCCCGGGTACGGGCCTCGGCGATCAGAGATCCACTGATCCGTTACATCCACCGCTGCATCGTGACGACCATCTCAGGTCGCGGTCAGAGCCAGGAGTGGGTGACGACGACAGATCTGTTTTATCTGCACTCACTCATTGCTGGCAGGCCGTGCAACCTGGCACGGTGTTTTGCGTTGTACTACGCCTCCTTCTATCACCGACAGGAGCGCGGTACATTGTGGGGTGGCGCCTTTATCACCCACTTAGCCCGCAGCAGAGGCATGGTTGACATGCTTGAGGATCTGCCGGCGATCGAGCCTCGTAAGCTCGATCGGCGGACGGTCCTCAGCATGAAACTTGCCGCCGAGATCCCGGGTCTGGGATTGCGATTTATTGGGCTGGACGGCCGCCCGTTTCAGCCGGCCCAGGTCATTGTATTGCCAGACCAGCAGCAGCAGCGCGGTGGCCCGATGCCGGAGCCCGAGCCGATTCGGGAGGAGCCGGTTCTGTCACCGCCGCGCGAGGAGGAGCCTCCGCAGCATCCACCGCACGTTTACAGTGCGGTACGCCTGACCGAGCCACTCGAGGCGTTGTTGTACCAGATTGCCGCCCGGTGCGACGAGATGGCCCAGCGGATGGCACGCATCGAGCGACGGCTCGATCGGTATGAGGATTTGGTCCAGTGGACAGTCGCGTCAGAGCATGCGCGACGGGACGGGACACAGCTTCCACCGTTCCCGGAGCCACGCGTCTACGCAGACGACGGATCACACGCTGGACCATCCGGATCGTAGTTCATTTTGTATTTTTGTATTTTGTTTCCTTGTATATAAAACCGTACAGTGTATATACGTATATTTCTTTCTGCATTTGTATTGTTTCTGTTTGTGTTGTTTAATATTTGCGCGAAAAACTTTATATTGTTTAAATTATTTTAATTATTTTTCAATTCAAACTAGAAAATGAAATATTTAGTTAAAACGATATTATGACGTTTAATTAACGTAATAGCCGTGTATCGTTCAAATAACTTACATAATAAATGTATATCGTTAAAAATTAAATTTAAATACGTAAATTAAGTTTAAATAAAATAAATAACACATATCGTTCAAATAATTCATGTATTAAACGTACAATCTTAAAAAATATTTAAATACGTAAATTATGTGTAAATAAAATAAATTAACTCAAGACGGCCCGTAATGGCCAGTACGGGCCGTACCAACATAAAAAAACTGGTTGACACCCAAAATGGCTTGGAAAAATAAGCTTGGGGCCAAAACGGGCCGTAATGGCCATTACGGCCCGTCCCACAGAATGTTTCACTGATTCCAAGGAATTCTGTGGAATGTTTGTCTGTACTCAATACCGGGCCGTAATGGCCATTACTGGTCCGAACCACCGGTTTGACATAGGTTTGGCATCCTCATCTCTCAAACCGGTTTCAACCCCTCTAAACCGGTTTCAAACCTATCAAAACCGGTTTTATAGGTTTGACATACTCAATCTCCCAAACCGGTTTCCAAACGTACTGGTTTTGACCATCTGTTGACCAAACCGAATCGGTTCTCAAACCGAACCGGTTTGGAGAAAAAAACCGGTTTGTGCAACCCTAATCGTAGTTTCGACGTTTAGTACTGTAACAGGCTGGCAGCCCAATTGGCATTTTTGTTATTTTAAAAGTAGGACTAGAGGTTAAACTCCTCACAAATGGATTTATAACCCAAATCAGTATTTATAACTTTGTAAGTTTGACAAATGTCGGTCATACCTTTTCCTTTTACTTTTCATGGGTAACCTTACTTATATAATTATCGTGAATCTACATTTGTTCTCACCCAATTTCATTAACAAATGATGATTATGAGCAAAGTGATAAAACATAAATTTCTTGTAAGCAAAATCAAATGTAAGTTTATTATGATTACGAAAGTAGGATAACCTTTATCAACATAAGTGAAAGTTAGAAGCGTGATTGGTCAAATTATTTTTTAACAATTTTTTATGCTAATAGTTTATACTATGAAAATTTATTTTCTCAAATACTACCTATATGCTTTTGATTATACTAAAACTGGGGAACAATATGTTTCATGTGACTAGAGGTTTTACCTCAACGAGTCTTGGATGGTGGGTTTTTTTCAAAATGGCGTAAGAGCTAGGTCGCCAGCGTTGTTTGTATTTTGCGGGGCATGAGTGGTCTTTCGTCATTGGGTTACTCGGGTGACTGGGCTTAAACGTATTAAATGGTCGTTCAAAAAAAATTAAAAGAGGGGAATTATTATTTTTTTGAACGGCTTGGTACAACGACACCCAAGACGGGATTTCAATCGTCCCATCGGATTTGACGCTCTGGGGTGTATGCCCGAGCCCACCCTAGGAGGAACCCCACAACTGGGTAAACCCCCTGACCTTGCTTCAGCAAATATGCCTCAGCCCGTATTCGAACCCAAGACCTCCAATAGGTAAGTCAAGGGGGTAACCATTAGGCTAGAAGTTCTTGGTTTATTTTGAGTAAATACAAGTTTAGATAATCCAAAATTTTATTGTTGAGAGATTGACTTAATTTGGTAGTTAATGATTTTAATTAATTATATATTTTTTAATTAATTATATGGGCAAGTGTTTGAGCATATTTATTACATGGATTTTATTTATTTTTTTGAGATAAATTTAATACATTGCTTTTATTGAAAATTGATATTTATTAGAGTTTATGAATTGATTCAAATTGTGGATTGAGATGTTCATGCCTTCATGGTGTTATTTTAGACTAGGAGAGGGTGGATGAGGTTGTCCGTGGTCTTATTTAACGCTGCTAATGGAGGAATAACTCATTTAACAGAGCCTTGGCCTCTTTGATAAAATAATTGTGGATGATTTTGATGATCGAACTTATTTTGTGAACAATAAACGTCTGGTCATTCGGGATCACTCTGACAAATATATCACATTTCCTCTTGAAGAACAAAGAGTGGTAACCTGACCTACTCGTCCAGGAGGAAACTTACTATTAGAAAAACCATTTGCCTCGACCTACAATAATATTTGCTTTAAGTGAGGCTTTAACTCAAGACCTCTCGTAAAAGAAGTCACGATCTAAACGTGGATCATGTTGATGACATCCCACGCCAGTCGAACACTCCATGAAGAGGGGATAAAGTTAAACAAGTTGCAAGTTCGTCCTTAAATTAGTTGAATTTGACACATTGTATTCAAAGATTGAAGAGCAAAAAAATCAGCCTGAAGAAAAAAAAATGGTTACTAGTTTTATTAAGCTTGATAAAATGAGTGGGTTGGTTAGTTTAGGGAATGAGTCAAAACAGGTTAGAGTCAGAATAAGTTTTATGTAAAATTAGTTTGAGTTTAAACGAGTTGTTTTTAAAAAACATTAATTTAGTTAAGTTAAAATGAGTTGTAAGTAAAAAATAATTTATTTGTATAATCTTTAATAATTTTATCATCAATTATATACTATTAATAATTGTTACTTGTTTGAATATATTCTTTTCTTTTTGATTTTATGTTACCAATCTTGACCCATATTGTGTTAAAGTGTTATCCATATCAACTCATTATATGTTATGATGATGTTCATTACAATCAAAAATAAATTAATTTATCATTCAAACTAACTCATTTATCTTGTTTTATGTGAGGATTGTCATGTCTAAGTTTTATTTGATAATGTTTGATTTAAATTTTTTTATAATGTTTTTTTTTTAATTTTTAGGATTAATTTAAAAATTATTTTATAAGTTTGATTATTAATGTATAAGTTTGATTACTATAAATTTAATACTTTATAACAATTTTATAAAGTGTGGTTTTTAATAAATGACTTTTCCGAATATTTTAATAAATTTGTTTTTTGATATAAAAATATAAAAATATATAAATATTACAATTAGTATTATATAATGTGTTATACGATTTTAACAATTTGAATATATGATTGAGTAAATTAAACACCAGAATTGTCATCAAACGTTATCTAATTAAAATTCTAAACTGCATCATGTTGTGCCATGTGGCATTAATTAATTAATTCACGATCTTCTTTATGTCCCTCCAACATTTTTTTATATACATGAATAAATAATATATATTATTAAAACTTGTTAAACATCTCTGTAAAATGAAACATAAATTCATGCGGGCATGTCAGTCGGAATTTCTTGATTATGCAAGTCAACTTATTGACTATTTCAAAATTATTGAAGGAACTAGGAATAATTAGATTTTATAATTATTAAATCTTAAAAAATAAACTTATAAGAATATCAAATAAATTTTTATACCCTTTAATTTAAATAAAACAAAAAATGTAAGGATATCGGTATAAATAGAGCTTCTAAACCCTATAAACATGTCTACAACTTTTAACATGTTTTTGGTAAAGAAATCTAAACTCTTCTTTCCATTTTCACGGATTATATTTCTTTTACTTTTTATTATACCGGTTTTCTCTCATTTTGAGTACCCTTATTTACCATCAAATGAGCTGCTACACAATAGCACACGTCCGTCGCCTTTCGGATTTCTTAAAAACATGCAAGGATGTCGTAAGGGTGAGAAAGTAAAAGGCATCCATGACCTGAAACTTTATCTTAGTCATTTTGGATACCTAAACTACCCGAATTACACAAATCCTAACATTGATCATTTTGATGAGGAGCTTGAGGCGGCCGTTAAGTCATACCAAGTCTATTACCATCTCAATGCCACTGGGGAGCTCGATGAGCCAACAGTGTCCAAGATGGTCATGCCTCGTTGTGGGTTTCCTGATAAGGAAACTCATCAACATAGCGATAAATCTTTACATACAGTTTCTCATTACTTATTCTTTCCTGGCAGACCAAAATGGCCCAAGAGAAAAAGGCATCTAACCTATGCTTTTGGATCACGTTTTCCTACCCGGTTCATGGGTCCTGTTTCACGAGCTTTTACAAGATGGGCTACCACTACTAAATATTTCACATTTTCAAGAGCTAGAACGTATCGAAGTGCTGACCTAAAGATTAGTTTTGCACGTCGAGACCACGGAGATGGGTCACCCTTTGACGGGCCGGGTGGAGTATTGGCCCATGCTTTTGCCCCTAGAGATGGAAGGCTCCACTTCGACGCGGATGACCGTTGGGCTGTGGGAGTGGTTCCAAACGCTTATGATGTCGAGACTTTGGCATTGCATGAAATAGGACACTTGCTTGGGCTTGGTCACAGCCAATTTCAAAATGCAATAATGTGGCCTACCTTTAGTCCCGGGGTAACAAAAGGATTAAACTCAGATGACATTCGAGGGCTTAGGGCTCTATATGGCTTTTAATTAACTCCTCCTAAAAAAATATACATGTGATTTGGTGCTTTGAGATGTGCTCATGAGCAGAAGACGAATAAGTAACCGTGATTTTATTTTATTTATTTATTTCAAAGAGAGTGGGTGTGTTATCTTTAAATGTATCACTAAAAAAACATTGTGTGCATGCAATGGTTGTGAATTTTGTTCAAGGATTAAGGATATAGTGAATCTTGGAATATGTGGGTTTTTTTTTTGTACTTTTTATTCGTAAGTATGAAATATGACAATCGTTTTGTTTGATCAATGTTCTTGAGTCGAGAGATTTTTATTAAGCAGTCTCTTTATCTTATTTTTAGATAGGGGTAAAGTTTGTTTTCATGTCTCCCCTAGATTCCGATGCCCACAATGTGGGATATCATTGTATATGCTTGTTTACTAGTTTGTTTTGTTTGATAAATGATGTTATTTTATAACCGTGGGAATCTGTTTGCGTGGTAATCCCCAGGAAACCCGCATTTTTTAAATTGGTTTCATATTTGATTATTCTAATTGAAAATAGTAATTTTTTCTTTTAAATTTTAATCACAAAATTTTAAGTAGTAAACTGTAATCCTTTTAATGTTCACCATAAAAGTTTTGAGTATTTTAATTTTGGAACAAAAATTTCTTGCACAACCTTTTTTTGTTTCTTATTTTAGGCACAAAATTATGAATATTATAACTTTGGACATGAACCTTTTTTTTACCTTTCTTTCCTTTTAATATTCATTTGAGTTTTCTTTTATTAATATTATAGTTTTTGTTGCTATCTCCATTTCTACTCGGCCTTATAGAAACCCATTTTTATGATAGGGTATGCCTTTTATGTGTATTACACTTTTGGGTTTTACAATAGCGTGATACTTTTTATGACAGACCACGCTTAACGTTTTTAAATGACAACCATTGCAATACAATTTTTTGTTTGTATGTTGGTATTTAAGATGATGGTTATGTCGATGGGCCCATGTGTGAGATTGTGCCTAGTATAGATTTTTTTTTTTAATTTTTTAATCATCATTTTAAGTTTTGTGTATAAACGTTGTTATGACCTGGGTTCTAAGCGAAGTTTGTAGTGCCTTAAAATTTTATATTAAAATAACAACTGTTAAAACATATCTAGAGTCTAAAATTTTGATATTTGAGATCATTATGGGGTCACAACCTTAACATGAATAATCTAGTTAATGGCATTACTAACATCATTGGTAATTTTTAATAATTTCAATATGTTTGTGTTTATCAATATGATTAGTTTTGATATTCTAATAAAATTTGATATACTTAAGAAATAATCACTAATAGTATTTAATATTTATTGCGATTGTAATAAATTGTAATAACCCTTGTAATAAATATCCTTTTGTACGGTTCCAAAAAAAAATTCCTTTTTGTAATTCTATTAAAGTGTTTGATGCCTTATTCTTTTCTTCTTCTTCTTTTTTTTTTGAAGTGATTAGTTTTGTATTTTTGAATTGTTACACATAAATCACTATATTATTATATTTGCTAAGATAAATATACAATAATTCAATAAAACAATATTCAAGATAACAAATAGAATTCTGATGCGAGATTGTCCTAATATGTTGTCCTCATGTATCTGCTCTTGTTTTGGACTTCTAAAAATTTTAAATGGTAAAAGTTTAACTATGGAGTAATATATATATTTTTTAATGAATGAATAAGAATTTGATACTTTCAAAGTTTTTCTTTTATTTAAAAAGCATAATATGTAATCAGGTCATTATGACATATAATTGTATAAAAATATGAATTAAAAATAGTTAAATAATATTTTTTTTGATATAAAACATTTAATTCTATTTTTTTCCAACCGGCAAAAAAATAAAAATAAATAAATAAACAAAGAAACAAAGTTAATTAACAAAAGGTATATAATCTGTTCCCATTAAAAAAAACATATATATGGTTATCATTCTACAAGTGAATGAATAAATCTTATTTCATACACAACTTTATTCAATGGCGGAGCTTCAAACGATTATTTTAGGGTTGAAAATTTACGTCATTTTTTTTTAAATCGATAGGTATGTCTCGTTTAGTTGGTTAAATGTTCTGGTCAAGTCGGGTCAAACAATATATAAAAATATAACTATCTAATAATTATCAACATGCGTGAAAAAAGAGTAAGCACATAAAAGAAGAATTACAATTTAGCTCGATAACCTCTGAGATTGGTTGACGATTTTTTATGTTTATCTTGATTTGCATCAACAATTTCTTCATCAACAACATTTCTTTTGAAAAATCACTACTAGAAAACACTCTAGTTTCCCACAAAATTTTCCGACAAAATACCGACAAATAAAATTTACTACAAAATAACGACGATTTTCCGACAAAACAAAAAGGGAAAATAAAACACTAAAATTTCCAACGAAGTTCCGACAAAATAGCTTCCAAATATAATTTGGTCGCTATCTAGTCGCTACATCTTTCCCATTTCCGACGAACTACCGACGGAATTTATTAATAATATTAAAAATTTTAGTTTGTCTGAAAGTAAATTAATTTTCCGACTAAATTCCGACAAACGAAAGCAAAATAGTTTAAAGAAAAACATATATTTCAATTTTGTTGGAAGTTTGTCTGAAAGTAAATCTTTTTTTTTTCTTCTTGTTTTTTTTTTTTTTGTTGAAGTGATTAGTTTTGCATTTTTGAATTGTTACACATAAATCACTATATTATTATATTTGCTAAGATAAATATATAATAATTCAAAAAAAAAACAATATTCAAGATAACAAATATAATTCTGATGCGAGATTGTCCTAATATGTTGTCCTCATGTATCTGCTCTTGTTTTGGACTTCTAAAAATTTTAAATGGTAAAAGTTTAACTATGGAGTAATATATATTTTTTTAATGAATGAATAAGAATTTGATACTTTCAAAGTTTTTCTTTTATTTAAAAAGCATAATATGTAATCAGGTCATTATGACATATAATTGTATAAAAATATGAATTAAAAATAGTTAAATAATATTTTTTTGATATAAAACATTTAATTCTATTTTTTTCAACCGGCAAAAAATAAAAATAAATAAATAAACAAAGAAACAAAGTTAATTAACAAAAGGTATATAATCTGTTCCCATTAAAAAAAAACATATATATGGTTATCATTCTACAAGTGAATGAATAAATCTTATTTCATACACAACTTTATTCAATGGCGGAGCTTCAAACGATTATTTTAGGGTTGAAAATTTACGTCATTTTTTTTAAATCGATAGGTATGTCTCGTTTAGTTGGTTAAATGTTCTGGTCAAGTCTGGTCAAACAATATATAAAAATATAACTATCTAATAATTATCAACATGCGTGAAAAAAGAGTAAGCACATGAAAGAAGAATTACAATTTAGCTCGATAACCTCTGAGATTGGTTGACGATTTTTTATGTTTATCTTGATTTGCATCAACAATTTCTTCATCAACAACATATCTTTTGAAAAATGAATCAATAGTTTTAGGGGAGTAAATTATGGTTTTAGCCCATGTGGTTTAAATATTTTAACTATTTCAAACAAAAATATAATATTTTATCAATAAAGCCCCTGTGATTTAAAAAACTAATGGTTTTGGCCCTTAACCATAGTTAAGTTTGGGGGAAAAAACCGTTAGTTGTTTAAAGCATACGGGCTGTAATGATAAAATATTCTATTTTAGGTTGAAATAGTTAAAACACTTAAAATACAAGTGCCAAAACTGAAATTTACTCTATTTAGGGAAAATAAAGAGAAACAAAAAAAAAAAAAAGGATTTAATATGTGGGTAACTTTTGAAGTTAATCTTTTATTTACTAATTACAAAAATTTTGTTTTTTAGAAGTCATAGCAATATATATTTTTTATAAATAAGGGAGACGAAATCAAATTTTTTTAAAAAATATTAACCCCCTCTTCTTCCCTTCAAACCTTGCCCATGACTTTATTTATCTACTTTTAAATTTTTAATTGCGATATACGCATCATTTTTTAGTAACGGAAACATTGATAACTTCTTGAAATTTAAGACCCCCTTTTTTCGCCTATTTTAGTTGTTAAGTTATGTAATTAAATATACAGCACTTGAAATTTGTTATCTATACACACTTGCTACGTTTCAAGATTCACCAACCAAACCAAAAGAGTCTTCCAACTTTATTAATTTTAAAATTATGTCTATAATCGTGAGTTACAAAGACATTTTACAGGGTATGTTAGTTAGTTTGTTATATATAAAAGAGTTAAATGCCAAAATGGTTCCTATGTTTATATCGAAAATGTCATTTTAGTCCCTAAATAAAATTTGTTGTCATTTTAGTCCTTGTGTTTTAATTTAGTTGCAATATAGTCTTTCTAGTTGCCATTTTAGGGACTATATTAGCAATTAAATTTCAAATACAAAGATTAAAATGGCAACAAAAATTTAGACGAGGGGCTATATCGGAAGCTAAATTAAAAGACAATGATTAAAATGGCAACAAATTTATTCAGGGACTAAAATGACATTTTTGATATAAACACAGGGACCATTTTGGCATTTAACTCTATATAAAATCATGGGTTATCTCGATTGGTGATAACATACGGGCATCATGAAAAATGAAACAACTGAAAAACATCGTACCATTATACAACTATTTTTATCTATGTTTTTAGTCTTCGTAATTCTATAAGTTTTTTTTGTGTGCTTAACAACATTAGGTTATCGATGCAATACACGTAATATATGTCATAAATTCTAAAAAATGTCTCTGATTGATATCATGCACGTGAATTTATTTATTTTTTACTTTAATGTATATGGTTTTAGTGACTTTGTAGTTAAAATAAATTATTAAAATCATATATCCATCTAACAAACAACATACATCAATCAACTTTTAGGATTTTTAAATGATAAAAAAGTGTTTGGGTGAGATAGCAAATGACATTATTAACCTTAAAAAATTAAAACTGATGATTTTGTGCTTTGAGAGTAATCGGAATTAAAAGATAGAAATAAGAAATGATGATTTTTTTTTTCTTTTAAGGCAAAGGTTTTTTTTTTCAATTTAATTTAAAAAACAATGCTTGTGAATGTGTGATGCTCGTGAAACTTTTTTTGTAATCCTCGTTTTCTAACAGTAATATAATTAATAATGATTGGTTTGTTGTATACTTATTTTCTAAATAACAAATATAATAATCATTTTTGTTAGGAAAACAATACCTGAACACAATATACCAACATATGTTACGAGACAGAGAATATTAATATAATATAAAACAAGGTGGATTCTCAC
Source organism: Mikania micrantha (assembly GCA_009363875.1). Lineage (NCBI taxonomy): Eukaryota > Viridiplantae > Streptophyta > Magnoliopsida > Asterales > Asteraceae > Mikania > Mikania micrantha. The sequence continues at coordinate 3,196,995 of CM018683.1, read as the reverse complement.
TTTTAAATGGAGTAAATGTGGTATGAGATATCCATGTATTTATAATTTTCATGCGAACCATCCGGCTGAATATTAACATTAGAAAATAAATTCTAAAGATGATTTAACAACTTAATTTATTTACATGTTAATTAAAGAACAATCAATATCAACACACAAATTTAAAAATTTTACAAAATTGAAAGAAACGTATGGTTTCCATGTATCAAAGAAGATGACCACACATTTGTGTATCCCTTTTGAAAAACCAGCCAACATTGATGGAAAAGCTAATACAAATCAGCAACCATCTCCGGCCAGAAACTTAACCGGCATACACGATACATCTAACTTGCTTGATTGACACAAGATGTTGTCATGGGGGAAGGAGGAGAGGTTGAGGTTAGACCACGAGAAGACAGAGAAGATGCTCGAAAACCGGGGGTTAAAGTTGGAGATGAAGGCCAAAGAGATCAATCAAAGAATCGAGCGGCAGAAAGCGGTCCAGACAGAAGCCGATCTTTTGTTTCGATTCAAATCTTTATGTAATGTGAGTATCATATTTTAAGTTGAATGATTAAAGAAAATAACTGATTTGGCATGTTTGTTTGTGTTTCAGAGGATTCAACCATTGAGAGAACGAACAACATAATATTAAGCAAAAAATACAACCGGTAAATGATTGGATTTATTGTTATTTTGTTATCGTTTCTCGTGACCAACATTAGTGATGATTTTATCAATTTTTATGGGTTATAATTGAATAATTATGAACAAATTAATTGTTTTTTAAGGATGAGATGGCTAAATGAGGAGATGATTGGGAAGAAGGATGATTTGAGCAAACACAATTGAAACTGGTTTTATATCTGTCCGGTAGTATGATATTTTAATATTATAATTGTTGGTTATGATCCTGAAATTGTCAGTTTTACTTGCAAGTGAAAGTTGAGGGAAAATTTGAAAGTGTTTAATTAAGTAGTATCTTATTAAAAGGAGTAAATTACATACATCGTCCTTTATGTTTTGAGCATTTTTCACTACTTGTCATTTTCATTCAAACGAGACTTAAATCGTCCTTTATGTTTTAAATATTTTCATTACTTGTCCTCTTCGTTCAAACCCCGTTAATTTTTTCCCCAAAAAGCTCCTAAGGATGAGGTTTTCATGGTTAAACCCAGATCAATTAACCCGCAAATCAACTGATCGGAAAGAAAAATCTTCTGGTTCAATCCTAATGGTGGATCAATTAACCCAAGAATGAGGTTTTCATGGTTAAACCCATATCAATTAACTCGTTTGTCTCTCCCTCCCCACCATTCTCACAGCAATCAATTAAAAATGCAAGTTGTCCTTCTAAGTTAAAAAAAAACACAAAATACCCTAATGTGTAGTGCATGTCTATTTAAATGTAATTTTTATTGCGGCTAACGCAAAAGGACGAAGCGAGCAACATTTAAAAACATAGAGGATGATATAAGTCACTTTTGAACGAAAAAGACAAGTAGTGAAAAATGCTCAAAAATAAAGGACGATTTGTGTAATTTACTCTATTAAAAGTTTGAATGTTTATAAATAATTGCTAACAGTTATCTAGTATGTGAGGGGAGAAATTTTGAGTTTAATCTCGAGTTCTGAACCGATGGGGGCACAGTTTTTACAACAAAAATAAGCTGGTTTCTGCGCATCAAGTGCAGCTCTTCCGAGGGTGGCGCCCGGTAAAACGGGTTATCGCTCCCTTGAGGAAGGGGTCTTCCGAGGCCTGCTGGCATGGTGCATATGTCACGACGTTACGTTCGGTTGTTGTTGTCCAATAGCCCACTTGGTAGAGGCATTGCCTCTTAGAAAGGAAGTCTTCGGTTCAAATCCAAGCAATGGGGAAAATTGAGTGTAATTTAGGAGTAGGAGTAAGATAGTATTGCCGTTCAAAAAAAAAATCTAGTTTGTTTAATGGATAACTCAAGGTTTGCTTTAACTATCTTTAAGGATTTTCAATTGGCTTAATGATAGGTTAGAAAGTCTTTGTGTGCAAATTTAATAATTCAACTCAATAACAATAAAGATTCGATCGATTGTTGAGATCAATATTGAGTTCAGTGTTTGATTTACATTATTGAATTGTATTTAAAAAAACGAACAATGATTTAATTTATTAAAATATAACTTGTAAAGTAAGGGAAAAAATCCATCTTACTTAAAAATCGCTCAAAGTAAAAAAATAGTAACACGCAAATAATTTCAAAAATGCCGAAAACCAATGTAATCGTCAGAAACCGTCGTAAACCTCTCAACCATTGGAAACTGTCACATAAATGCCGTAATCAAACCATCGTAAACATAGTTGCCATCCGTAAGTGACATGTAACCGTTATAGTCGTCAGAATGTGTCATGTAACCATTGAAAACCGATATGTAAATCCTCAACCGCCTATTTTATATGGTTTAGATCTCGTTTGAAGCTAATAATACTATAGATATCAATCCTAACATCACCTATAGAGGCCAACATATGTATGCATGCATGTAATTTGAAAATCTATGGAATGAAATTGAATGATTAAACCCAATCAAGGTATGCAGGGGAAACCCTTAGAATTGACGTGCCAGGACGAGCTAGAAAAAATGTCCCTAACGAATTTAAATATCAAAGGAGGGGTGAAAACCATCTAAAACCAAAAACCGAACCGTATCCAAATTTTGAATTTTAGTTTCGGTTCAGTTTTTTGTTCCATTTTTTTTGAATTCGGTTAACCGAATAAACCAATTCGGATATAAATTTATTATTTTATTAGTAATATATAAAGTTGAATTCTGTTTATTTGATACATTAATAGGTTAACTCTTAATAGTTTATAGTCTCTTAAAACTTACGTTAAGTTTGAATAGTTATGAGTTAACATTAGAAGGTATTCTTTTAACCATTCAGACTTAATATTACATTTTAACCTTGAATATATTATAATAAAAGGTAGCCTTTTAATGACTATTAAAAAACTACCAAACAACCCTTAAGATATTTGCAACATGATCCATCATGAACTTTTAAAGGGGTTTCGTTCGGTCGCTAATGCTCATAAGTCAAATTTTCTTTTAGTTAAGTTGTCAAATTGAAATTTTGTGAATAGAAATGTCACCTATCTTCTTCACTTGGTGTCCTTTGATTGTTTTGTCCTTCTTGGCATTTTGTAACATTTAACGGGGCAGAATACATGTTTCCGATCGCGATGTAAATTGCATTGCGGTGAGTGTCGATGGACGGACGGTGGCGCCATATGCGAGCACCCGCGTATTCGCTACGGCTTCCATTGTTATCCGGCAGCATGTAGGTACGTTGCAAGATGTTGCCATTTGTAGCATTTAGCTTGTAAAAACTCCCTCTAAATGTACAACATGCTTTCAATGCTTGAGCTTTCTTCGGTTGAAGATGTTCCCACATAGAAAGCACTCCACACAATCAATATTGTAAAAAACGAAAACAAAAGATAGAATTTAATATAAAAAAAATAAAAACAAAAAATTGATATGTAAAAAGAATGTAACCGACTGAAAAATAAAATTCAATAGCTGATCATATAATAATTTAATAAAATTTATTTTAATATCGTAGTTGACTCCACCCACCCATCATTTCAAAGAAAACTCATCGTCTGAATACCTATTGTGCTAAAACATTTGTCTCATACTCTCATCTATGATATATCGTTACAAGTGAGACTCCAACTCATAGCCTTCACATTGAACAACCATGAGATTGTCGCATTCCTAACTAATTGATATAATGGCTCATTGGCTCTCAATAATAAAATTATCAGTATTAAATATCAAAATCGTTTTACAAATATGTTTCTTTAACAATTTGAATATATGATTGAGTAGATTAAAGACCAGAATTTTTAAAAAAAGTTATCTAATTAAAATTTTTGAACTGCATCATGTTGTGCCATGGGGCATTAATTAATATATTATTAAAACTAACATATCTGTAAAATTATACGTAAATTCCTGTGGGCATGCCAGTCGGAAATTCTTGATTATGCAAGTCAACTTATTGACTATTTCAAAATTACTGAAAGAACGAGTAAATAACTAGATTTTTTTATTATTAAATCTTAATAAATAATCTTGTAAGAAATTTTCAAACCCTTTAAAGAAAACTGTAAATATCGGTATAAATAGAGCTTATCAACCCTATAAACATACCTACAACTTCTAACATGTTCTTAGTAATGAATTCTAAACTCTTCTTTCAATTTTCTCGTATTTTATTTCTTTTTCTTTTTGTTCTACCGGTTTTCTCTCATTTTGAGAACCCTTATAAACCATCAAATGAGCTACCACATAACAGCACACGCCCGTCCGCTTTCGGGTTTCTTAGAAACATGCGAGGATGTCACAAGGGTGAGAAATTAAAAGGCATCCGTGAGCTAAAACTTTATCTTAGTCATTTTGGATACCTAGACTACCCGAATGTCACAAATCCTTACAATGATCGTTTTGATGAGGATCTTGAGGCGGCTGTGAAGTCATACCAAGTCTATTACCATCTAAATGCCACTGGAACGCTCGATGAGCCAACAGTGTCCAGGATGGTCATGCCTCGTTGTGGGTTTCCTGATAAGGAAACTCATCATCATAGCGATAAATCTTTACATACAGTTTCTCATTACCAATTCTTTGCCGGTAAACCAAAATGGCCCAAGGGAAAAAGGCATCTAACCTATGCTTTTGGATCCCGTTTTCCTACTCGATTCATTGTTCCTGTTGAGCGAGCTTTTAGAAGATGGGCTATCGCTACTCGATATTTCACATTTTCAAGAGCTAGAACTTACCAAAGTGCTAACCTAAAGATTAGTTTTGCACGTCGAGACCACGGAGATGGGACTTCCTTTGACGGGCCGGGCGGAGTATTGGCCCATGCTTTTGCGCCTAGAGATGGAAGGTTCCACTTTGACGCGGATGACCGTTGGGTTGTTGGAGCGGTTCCAAACGCTTATGATGTCGAGACTTTGGCATTGCATGAAATAGGACACTTGCTTGGGCTTGCTCACAGCCAATTTCAAAATGCAATAATGTGGCCTACCTTTAGTCCCGGGGTAACAAAAGGATTAAATTCAGATGACATTCGGGGGCTTAGGGCTCTATATGGCTTTTAATTAACTACTAAAAATGTATACGTGATTCATAAAAAAACATATAGTCTTTTTATGAATAAAGATAAGTGTTGCATGTAATAATGAATAAAAATATAAACTTGTTATTATTAATCACATATCTCTTAATATATCTTTGTATGGAACGTTTGGAATTATACTGGTAAATTTGTCATCCTATATATATAAGACTAATAATTTTAGATAGTTTTTACTTTTAACGTTGAATAATACGACATATAGTTGATCATGTGTAGAAACCGATTGTTTCAAAAAAAAATCATGTGTATACCCAATTAAGTTTTCATGCTTGTTCATAAGTTCTATTACATTTTATCATGTATGTTACAGCTAATAAATACGGAAAAATGAAACTACAATTCAATTTTACAAGTTGTTTTAATGAACAAAATCTACTGATAAAACATACATCTTTTAAGTCTTTAATGCTGAGGTTTCATCATTTTTAGTTTGGCTACAATACAAAATAACACAACCATCAAAGGTGTTATGCATGCATGTGTTTTGATTTTGAACTTTGTGCCATGAAAGTTGAGTACTATAGCCACTTTCATCAAAATGTGACGCTCATATAGAATAGCATAAACCAGAACTACAATTGATGATTACAAGGGTGTAAAGCAAGTGCGGAAGGTGCGACAACATAAAGGCCATTTTTTAGGGTGCTTTAATTTTTTTAAAAAATTGAATATTATATATATATATATATATATGTATATTAATTTATTTTATAGCAAACACATATAATTTATAATAAAAAAACAAATTAACTCACTTCAAATTTAGTTATAAACGAATTACCACACACATAGGGACCATTTTTAGCATTCGTACGAGACACCTAATCTCTCAGAAATGCCAATGAATTGAAGGCTAAATGTCAAAATCAAAACCTGATTGTTAAGCTTATCAACTAATTTACTATAAAAAAACAAAGAATATGTTAACCCCAGATTTCAATCGCCATTCAACTTCATTGATCTTATTCCTTGGTCCACAGGATTGTTTAACAAAATCATCATATTAAGGTTAAGGTTATGATTAGTTGAAGATGAGTCATGGCTGAAAATTGACAAAAAAAAATTGAAGTGTTGATCTGAGCCTACTCGTTAGCATCGAGTGTAGAGTTTCCTTTTGATGAAGACGACGACGATGATGGGTATATTTTGAAGATTAATCCTACGTGAATATTGAAATCACATGTATATGACAACCATGTTCTTGATTCAACTACAAATGCACGGTAACTATGACTATTAAGAGTATCATTGGACTAGCTCCATTGACGGAGTTTGGCCAAAAACACGGAAGGGGTCGAATAATTTTTATGAAGAAAAGGGAGAAGACTGAAGGATTTTTAGGAAGAAAACGAAGGAGGACGAATGATTTTCCGACAAAACACTACTAAATCAACCTTTTCTGACCCGAAAAACAATGGGCTGGGGCACCCCGGGCCCTTTTTAAGCTCCTGAGTAACTCCATATCCCATTGATAAGCATCATCATTTAGAAAATCATGTTTTGATATTTATGTTTTACATGAATGCATAAAAAAGCATAAAATTAACTGTTACCAATATGCATAACCTTACACAGACATCATCATCGTATTCAGTATATCTCACAATTGACAAAGCTAAGGTAGCATCTGAGAAGGGTAAGATGTAAACTGCCTTACCTTTACCTCGTAAGAATAGAGAGGTTGATTCCAATGAGACCCCCGGCTCATGATACCTGATTAACCGAACAACCCAATAATTTTAACGTTATTTTCACAAAAATAAAGTAAAATAACGTTAAAATTAGTGTAATTCTACTTATATCCCTTAAGGACCGACACATATATACATTATATGCGCGAACCGCAAATGGGGCCCATAATCTTACACAGACATAGAAGCCAAACCTATCTAAAGATTTAATCTATTAATTATATATATGTGATCCATAACAAATGTGAATATTTCAGAAGCCAAAAAAGATCAACCAATTAATGTAATAATCATGTAAGTTAGTATATGTAGAACCATAAATAAAATATGTGACCTATAACAAAAATGAAAAAAAAATAAAACTTGACTGTAATGTAAAAGTTACAAAATAATCAACTGAATGATTGAAGATTTTGGGGATATGAAAGTAAAAATAATCATTCGAAAATGTTTCATTCAAGATGGATAAGAACAATGTTTTCATAACCGGACTGGACGTCGAATCGGTCTCCTTAATGGTCAGAGGTCAGACCGGATTTAAGAACCGGATGATTTTATATACATTTTATAAATATATATATATATATATAAAATAAAAAAAAATTAAAAATATAAAAAAAACGGTTCAACCACCGGTCCGACCACCGGTTCGCCGGTTCGACCGGACGGTTCACCCAAAAACGGCCCACAACCCCTAACCGGACCTGTCCGATCGGCCAGTCCGGTTTTCAAAACATTGGATAAGAAAACGCGAAAACAAAATCACAGAGGCAATAAAATATAAACATCCAAATCGATACCATTAATTTACCAAAGAGAGATGGGATGAATATCATTCTTGAAGATCTCCCACATAAAAAAAATAAATGAGAGAGAGAAAAGACAATTATTACAACCTTACTTTTATAAAAGAGTACAATTTTATGACGAAATGACAATCATTGAAACACAATGACATTATAAGCATCAATGGCATCTAAGATGGTCACGGGTCATTTGATGAATTTTTACATGCATTATTTCATTATCAATTCTTTTCACGTATCCAAAAAAACTTAAGAAAAAAAGGTATCTAACCTATGTTTTTGGATAATGTTTCAAATTTATGCTTCATATCAAGGATATTAATATTTGTACACTATCTTCATCCGTACATCATAACATTATCAAATCGGTAGCATCACATAAATATTATTTTTACATATTAATTTTTTAAAAATATATTTTTTAAATAAAATAATCCGTAAAGATGACATAACATCATCACTGATTCATTACGAAAACGTCGTACTAGTGCTTGATTTCTCTCTCTTTCAAGAGCTATAAGTTATCAAAGTGTCATCTTGCATTTTGCTTGTTCAAAAATTAAATTAAAACATGTTTTTGTGTTTTGAGTGTACTCGGAATTAAAAGAAGGAAATATCGAATGATGATTTCTTTTTCTTTTTCTTTTTCATTTTTATTTATTTTTTATTATTTAGGCAAAGGGCATGCTTTTTTCAATTTAATTTAAAAAAACAATGATTGTGATTGTGAAGGTGTGATACTCGTGAAACTTTTTTTGTAATCCTCATTTATAATAATCATTTTTGTTAGGAAAACAATAGTCAATATATGTACACGATATCCCAACATATGTTACGAGACAGAGAATTAATGCCCGATTATTTACATTAGAAAATAAATTAAAATGATGATTAAACAACTTAATTTAGTTACATGTAAATTAAAGAGAAATCAATACTAACACGAAATTTAAAAATTTTAAAAAATTGGAAGAAATGTATGCATAATGTATGTAAGAAAATGACCACACATTTGTGTATATCTTTTGAAAAACCAGCAAACATCTCCGACAGAAAACCCAACTGGTATACAGATATATCTGACTTGCTTAGTCGACACACGATGTTGTCATGGGGAAGGAGGAGAGATTAAGGTTAGACCACGAGAAGACAGAGAAGATGCTTGAAAACCGGGGGTTAATGTTGGAGATTAAGTTCAAAGAGATCAATCAAATAATCAAGAGCAGAAAGTGGTCCAAATGGAAGCTAATCTTTTGTTTCAATTCAAATCTTTATGTAAAGTGAGTATCATAGTTTAAGTTGAATGCTTAAAGAAAATTTTTAATTGATTCGTCATGTTTGTTTGCGTTTCAGAGGATGTAATTGTTGAGAGAACGAACAACATAATATTAAGCAAAATACAACCGGTAAAATGATTGGACTTATTGCTACTTAATTTGTTATTGCTTCTTGTGACATCATTAGGCCATATGTAATGAAGCGTGACAAGGGCGTGAGTGCCCTTGGTTGTGCCCTCCTCACGCCGGACAACCATTACACCGCCCAAGTGACTGGGGCGTGACAGAAGTCATGTGAACGTGGTCACGGGAAGCAACGGAGGAAGAGAGAGAGAGAGAGAGAGAGTGGGTGATGAAGCGGGCGTGACCAAGAGTTTTGAGGATGGTGATGGTATCATATATGTATGTAAAGAGGGGTGATAGTGTGTTATTTTTTTGTAATTTTTTATATGAATAGTTTAAAAGTGAATAAATATATAAAATATATGTATGATATAATTAATTTAACAAAAATATATCGCATAAATAACAGGAATGATGTTAACACATTTTGTCTTTTTTTTTTTTTTTTTTCCGAACAGCACACGTTTTGTATATGATACATTGTTAGATGGCCATTTTTCAAAATACTCCTATAAGAACTTACAAAAATTTTTCATTTTAGGAGAGCATATGGATTAAATCCAACGGTGGAGTTTAATGATGGACTAAAATAAAATACGAAGAAGTCGATGTTTTGCATAATTTTAATAGAAAAAAAAAACTGCAATATATCTAAATTAAAACTCCTACTTATAAATATATATAATTCAACAATATATATATATAAGTAATTAGACTACCGAACCCAAAATATAATATTTTAACAACAAAGTTTCTTTGTTAAACAATGAACAGTTTTAGCTCACTTATAACTTCAAATGTTAAATAATATCATATGGAAAACTTGTAATACTTGAACAATATGTGCCAAAATTGTTAATTGTTTGAAAACAAAACTTTATTGTTAAAAGATTTTGCTTTGAATTGAATGTATTAAAAGACTTAAACCACAAGTGACAACGCCGTAATTTATTCTAAATTTAATAAACTAAATATCTAATAACAAAAGAAGCCTAACTCATAATCCTTGGAATTATATGAAGGAGTCGGTTCGAATTGAATTATAATTTTTAAAAGCATAAAAGAAGACAAACATAAATTCCTTCAAATTTATATGAACCAAACTCAAAGCAAATATGAATTCTATAAGACACGTATATTAGAATTCATTTCTATCACTGTCGACATAACAATAACACATAAATTACATCGGTATAAATAGAGTTTCTCAACCCTATAAACATGTCAACTTTTAACGTGTTCTTCGCAATGAACTCAAAACTCTTCTTTCCATTTTCACGTATTTTATTTCTTTTTCTTTTTGTTCTGCCTGTTTTCTCTAATTTTGAGAACCCTTATAAACCATCAAATGAGCTACCACATAATACCACACGTCCGTCCGCTTTCGGGTTTCTTAAAAACATGCGAGGATGCCATAAGGGTGAGAAAGTAAAAGGCATCCGTGAGCTAAAACTTTATCTTAGTCATTTTGGATACCTAGACTACCCGAATGACACAAATCCTTACAATGATCGTTTTGATGAGTATCTTGAGGCGGCTGTTAAGTCATACCAAGTCTATTACCATCTCAATGTCAGACATTTTACCTCTTAAAAAACAAACACCTTGATTTCTCTCTCTTTCAAGAGCTATAAGTTATCAAAGTGTCATGTTGCATTTTGCTTGTTCAAAAATTAAATTAATACATATGATTTTGTACTTTGAGCGTACTCGGAATTATAAGATGGAAATAAGGAATGATGATTTCTTTTTCCTTTTTATTTCTTTTTTATTATTTAGGCAAAGGGTATTTTTTTTCAATTTAATTTCAAAAAACAATGATTGTGAATGTATGATACTCGTGAAACTTTTTTGGTAATCCTCGTTTATAACAATCATTTTTGTTAGGAAAACAGTATGTCAATATATGTACACGATATCCCAACATATGTTACGAGACAGAGGATATTAATATATTTATACATGTAAATAATAGGGTCCGATTATATACATTAGAAAATAAATTAAAACGATGATTAAACGACTTAATTTAATTACATGTTAATTAAAGAGAAATCAATACTAACACGAAATTTAAAATTTTTACAAAATTGGAAGAAATGTATGGTTTTCATGTATCTAAGAAGATGACCACACATTTGAGTAAATCTTTTGAGAAACCAGCAAACACTGATCGAAAAGCTACACAAATCGTCAACATCTCTGACAGGATACCTAACCGGTATACGAGATATATCTAACTTGCTTGGTCGATACACAATGTTGTCATGGGGGAAGGAGGAGAGGTTAAGGTTAGACCACGAGAAGACAGAGAAGATGCTCGAAAACCAGGGGTTATTGTTGGAGATAAAGGTCAAAGAGATCAATCAAATAATCGAGAGACAGAAAGTGGTCCAGATGGAAGCTGATCTTTTGTTTCGATTCAAATGTTTATGTAATGTGAGTATGATAGTTTAAGTTGAATGCTTAAAGAAAATTTTTAATTGATTTGTCATGTTTGTTTGTGTTTCAGAGGATTCAACCGTTGAGAGAACGAACAACACAATATTAAGCGAAAAATACAACCAGTAAATGATTGGACTTATTGTTACTTTGTTATAGCTTCTTGTGGCATCATTAGGCTATGTAATGGGGGGTGACATGGGCGTGAGTGCCCTTGGTCGTGCCATCCTCATGTCGAACAACCATTACACCGTCCAACTGACTGGGATATGACAGAAGTCATGTGAACGTGGTAACGGGAAGCAACGAAGGAAGAGAGAGAGCGAGAGAGAGGAAGTGGGTGATGAAGGGAGCGTGACCAAGAGTTTTGAGGATTGTGATGGTAACACATATGTATGTGAAGAAGGGGTGATGGTGTTAGCTGTTCATGTAGCACCTATGTGTAGTGATGGATTTATGACGAATACATATAGCCTTAGTGATGATTTTACAAATTTTTTTTATGGATTATAATTGAATAATTATGAACAAATTAATTGTTTTTTTAGGGATGAGATGGCTAAAGGAGGAGATGATTAGGAAGAAGGATGCTTTGAGCAAAAACAATTATAAATGGTTTTATATTCGTATGGTAGTCAGGTACTTTTTTTTGTTATAATTGTTTGCTATAATCCTGAAGGTGTCGTTCTTAAAATAAAGTGAAAGTTGAAGATAATGCTGAGTGTTTAATTAATTATTTAATTAATAGTTTGAATGTTTAGAGATAATTGTTAATAGTTATCTTGTATGTTAATTGGATAATTCAAGGCTTGTTTTAATTTCTTGTAAGGATTTCAATTGGCTTAATGATAGGTTTAAAAATCTTTGTTTGCAAGTTAATAATTCAATTCAATAACAAAAAGAGTCAATGAATTGTTGCGACTAATATTGTATTTAGTTTTTTATTTTGGGTATGATAATCAACAATAAACCTATCATTTTCTTCAATTTGTATTTAAAAAACCAACATTGGTTTAATTTATTAAAATTTACTCATAAAGTAAGAAAAAAAATCCAACTTTATTTAAAAAAATCACAATTTTAAAAGCATTAAGTAATACGCAAATAATGTCAAAAACAACCGAAAACCAACGTAATCGTCTGAAACCATCGTAAATCCTTTAATCATTGTAAGTCGTCATGTAACTGCCCAATCATCATAAACCGTTGTGACCGCCACAAACACAGTTGTCATTCGTAATTGTCACGTAGCTGTTGGAAAGAGCAATGTAACCATTGGAAACCGATATGTAACAACCTTAACCACCTATTTTATTTGGTTTAGATCTCGTTTGAAGGTAATTCAACTATAGAGATCAATCTAACATCGGTTATAGAGACCAACGTCTATATATATATTGAAAATATGTGGAATTAAATTGAATGATTAACCCCAATCAAGATAAGATTCACTCGGTAGTAATATTGTTCATACTACTAGAAGCAACATGTTTAAAATTATATTTCAAAAAACCTATTAGGATAATAGCATGTTGTCACATGCACATGTGTATTATATCTGCATACAAGTAGATACCTTTATACACATTGTTATAAAGTCTTTTAAAAGAGCTTAGAAGAAAGGAAATACAACTTAAATAAAAGTTACATAAAAACAACCCATATTTTTTAATTTTTTTTAGTTTATCACTTTAATTAGACTATTAGAGCATTGATCTATAGTATTGAACATGCAAATTTATTTTATAATCATTTATAAATTATGAGCAATAACAATTGCCCATAATTATTAGATAATTTATTTGTTAATAGCTAAAAAATGCAAAAGGCAAACAATGCATTTCCAGCGGTGTAAGTCGGTAAAAAAGCTCCTAGACTGACTTTGTAGCCGTTGCCCACATACACACAACCGTTGATGATAGACATCCCACCGTACACGGTGGCTCCGGTCACATACGACCACAAAATCTTTCCGGTTGCAGCATTCATAGCATAAATAGGTCCGGTCCCATTGGTTGATCCAGCAAACACAACACCGTTGGCTAAACTCACTGGGCCGCTTGCGGTCGCGTTACTAGGATTTCTGGTTGACCACAACACGTTCCCGGTCTTGGCATCCATCGACACCCATCCGCCGCTAGTCGTCGTGACATTTGATGGTTTTAATGTAAAATTACTTCTCAAACTGTTGGCAATGTTTGTGTAAACGGCCTTTCCGTCCGTCGCCGAGCCCCATGTACCTCCACCACCAGAGCCTCCAGGTCCTGCTACCTGCGGTAACCGTTTTACCGACTCATCATTAGGTTCGGCTCAAAGGAGAGCCGAATGGGCGACGGCCCATGCCCAACATTTGAAGGGGCCAAAATATAAATTTTTTGATATATTATATTATTAATATATTATATATAAATTATTAAGTTAGTTTTTTAAGAGAGTCTAAATTTTTTTTATTGCCTCAGGTTTTGAAATATTTTTCACTCTCCGAGGCGACTCTACTCATCATTCGCATCTGCATTAAGAGACTATGATAGTCTCTTGGTGATTATTAAAAAATTGACAACTCATAAAATTTTCCAATTTGATGCTAATGCTTTTAAGTCCTTAATTTTTCTTTGGGAAAACTTCATATAAATGTAACCAACTTTTCATTTTGTTCTAATTAATCAATTCACTCAAGCTTTTTTTTGTCTCAAATAAGTCATTCAAGTAATTTTTGTGTTTATATTATATGTTTTTAACCTGAATTGTGGTTAATACATGTTGATATAAGTTTGAGTGAATAATTTTTTTTAATAAAATGACTGACTTAAATAACTAATTATTAATTATTAATTTTTTGTTCTTTGTCAGATACTAGTTAAAAGTAATAATTATTGATTCAAATCAGTCATTTTTTTAAAAAAAATATTCACTCAAACTTATATCAACATGTATTACCTACTATTCAAGTTAAAAACATAGAATTCAAACACAAAAGTAACTTGAATTACTTAATTAGGACAAAAAAAAGTTCGAGCGATTTTATTGAAACAAAATGAAAATTTGGTTACATTTGTATAAAGTTATCCTAAGTTGTCTAATTGAAATTCTATGAATATAAATGTTACCGTAGACCAAACAATGCTACCATTGTCACGATCCAAAGCCCAAGCAACACCACTCTTTTGCACCGCGGCCACAATGTCACGCTTTTTTCCATGGTCATTAATGCTTAAAATCATTGGTGCCTCTCCAAAATCCGCATCAGGGTTGGGTCCGGGTGGGCACCCGGGTGTAGAAAGATTGTTACAAGCAAAAAACCAGACATCATATCCCCCTAACTGTCTATACCATTTGACGTGTCCCGAATCCAAATCAAGTGCGAGGATCGAATTGGAATGGTTATCGGGCTCGATACACTTATCTTCTTCACTCGGTGTCGTTTGATTGTTTTGTGCTTCTTGGCATTGTGTAACATTTAACGGGGCGGAATACATGTTTCCAGTCGCGATGTAGACTGCATTGCGGTGAATGTCGATGGATGGACTGCTGCCCCATATAGCAGCTCCCGCGTATCCGCCACGGCTACCGTTGTTATCGGGCAACATGTAGGTTTGCCACAAGATGTTGCCATTTTTAGCATTTAGCTTGAAAAAACTCCCTCTAAATGTACAACATCTTTCGATGCTCGAGCCTTCTTCTAGTGAAGATGTTCCCACATAGAATGCTCTGCAAACAATCAATATTGTAAAAAACGAATACAAAAACAAAAATAGAATTAATATCCAAAAACAGAAAAATAAAAAATAAAAACAGAAAATTGATTTGTAAATTACCGACTGAAAAAAATAGAATTTAATAGCTGATCATATAATAATTTAATAAAATATATTTTAATATTGTACTTGATTTTTTTGCAGTTTTAAATTCTGCTATTATTTGCAAATAGTCAATAGTTTACTTTTCTTTTGGCACATTCGCAAGCAAACTTATTCAACTTTACAATTATAAGAAAACTTAACGATAATAATAATATAATTATTATTATTATATATTTTTTTTCTAACACGATCCACACATACCTTTTATGATAAGTTCCGGACATGGTGATTAGAGCGGCGTAATGTGTATCGAGTTGGGTAGACCAGACGAGCCTACCGTTACTACGGTTAAGCCCAAGAATATAAGCCGGCCCGCAAATTCCAATGAACAAAAGATCATCCGCAACCACAGGGGTGGATCTTGACACGGTCCAGTTAACTCCTAGTATGAGCCCGGTCGAATTAAGTCCTGTTAGCTGCCCAAGATTGTGTTGCCATATAACAGCCCCATCTGACGCGTTCAACGCGTATATGTTCCCATTCCAACTCGGAAAATAGATGGTGTTGTCATATACTGCGGGCGTGGCCGTTATATCTTTTCCTGCTATAAACTTCCATTTCAGCCTAAGGTTTGACACGGTCTTAGGACTGATCTTTGTTTCACCGTACGCGTATCTACGGTTGTGTATATCTCCACCATGATTTGTCCAGCCCGTTAGCTACAGACATTAAGCATAATGATCAAAATAATGACAACAAACGATTAAAACAATATAAATTATGTTGTTATCATATTGGAC
This sequence comes from Mikania micrantha, assembly GCA_009363875.1. Classification (NCBI taxonomy): domain Eukaryota; kingdom Viridiplantae; phylum Streptophyta; class Magnoliopsida; order Asterales; family Asteraceae; genus Mikania; species Mikania micrantha. The sequence continues at coordinate 3,180,886 of CM018683.1, read as the reverse complement.
TAAAATGAGACAAGAACACATACCTTAGCTGAGGTTGATTGGAAGATGATCAAGAACCAAATGAAGATGTTGATGAAGAGACAATTGAGTGCCATGAAAATGGTAGGTTTGTTCCCCAAAGGAGTCTAGGAGAACTGTAATGTCTTTTTCATAAAACTTTGTTCACATTTGAAATTTCAAAGTCATATTTCTTTCTTGTTATATAGACATGTTTTGCCATTTATAAAACATGACTATGTTAGACACGACACGATAAGACACGAATATAACATGTGTTAAACGTGAACATGACACGGGAATTAATTGTGTTATTTTTACAAACCACAAACACTAACTTGTTTATAAACATGTTATATGATAAGATCTGCTTAGGAACATAATAAAAATCATACATTTATTTTTTTAAAAAAAATTCAAAATAGATAGCCATATCCTTAACAAGAGTCTAAACATATATAAAAATGTTGTTAACAAGTTAAAACGGCGGTTAATAGGCATAAGCATGTGTTTAACTACGTTTAAACAAATTAGTATAGGTTGCTATATGTTTAAATATGTCGTTAACAAGTAAATTGGTATTTAACCCATAGAAACATGATTATTATTGTTTGTTAAACATGTCGTCCTATGTACGACATGAAACATTTTGAGCTAAATACATGAAACTTGTTAACTTCGTATTATGTTAATAGATATGTGTAAAAAGCTCCACAAATCGTCAACCACCTCTAACATGAAACCTAACTGAGATACACAATACATCTAACTTGCTTGGTCGACATGCGATGTTGTCATGGGGGAAGGAGGAGAGGTTGAGGTTAGACTACGAGAAGACAGAGAAGATGCTCGAAAACCTGGGGTTAATGTTGGAGATGAAGGTCAAAGAGATCAACCAAATAATTTATAGGCAGAAAACGGTCCAGACGGAAGCTGATCTTTTGTTTCGATTCAGGATTCAACCGTTGAGAGAAAGAACAACATAATATTAAGCAAAAAATACAACCGGTAAATGATTGGATATTGTTACTTTGTTATAGTTTCTTGTGACATCATTAGGCTATATGTAATGGGGGTGACAAGGACGTGAGTACCCTTGGTTGCGCCCTCCTCACGCCAGCCGACCACTACAACGACCTAGTGACCGGGGCGTGACAGAAGTCATGCGAACATTGTCACATGAGGCAACGAATGAAGAGAGAGTTATGAACAAATTAATTGATTTTTTTAGGGATGAGATGACTAAATGAGAGATGATTAGGAAGAAGGATGCTTTGAGCCTTTGAGCAAAAACTATTATAAATATTTTTTTTTATCCGTAGGTAGTCGGGTACTTTTCTGTTATAATTGTTGGCTATAATCTTAAAGGTGTCGGTTTTAAAAGAAAGTAAAAGTTGAAGGAGAATACGTAATTGTTTAATTAATTAGCAATGAATGTTTAGATATAATTGTTAATAGTTATCTGGTATGTTAATTGGATAATTCAAGGCTTGTTTTAATTTCTTGCAAGTATTTTCAATTGGCTCAATGATATGTTTAAAAATCTTTTTTTTTTTCAAGTTTAATAATTCAATTCAATATCAAAAAAGAGTCAATGGTTTTTGAGATCAATATTGTATTTAGTTTTTGATTTTGGGTTTGATAATCAACAATAAACCTATCACTTTAATAAGTTTGCATTTAAAAAAACAAAATTGGTTTAATTTATTAAAATACAACTCATAAAGTATGAAAAAAATATATCTTTATTTAAAAAATATCACAATTCAAATAAAAATAAGTAATACACAAATAATGCCAAAAACATCTGAAAACCAACGTAATTGTCAGAAACCGCCGTAAACCCTTTAATCATTGAAAGCTGTCATGTAACTACCTCAATCATCAGAAACCATTGTAACCGCCGCAAACACAGTGTTGTTCGTAACTGTCACGTAACCGCTATAATTGTTGGAACCGCAATGTAACCATTGGAAATTGATATGTAACAACCTTAAACACCTATTTTATTTAGTTTAGATCTCGTTTGAAGTAATTCGACTATAGAGATCAATCCTAATATCGGTTATAGAGACCAATATATATATATATATATATATATATATATATATATATATATATATATATATATATATATATATATATATATAGGGAAGTGTTCAATTGTTAACTCTTCCTTATTGCGATAACCGAATAACTATTTTGAGTTCACATTAAAGTAAATATAAATGCGTATGTTTTTTCTTTCTTTTTAATTAATGTAAATAGGGCCTATATTAATTACACTAATTAAAAAAGAAAAAAATATATACACTTTTAGATTTATTTTAATATGGACGCCAAAATAATAACATGTAGTTATTCGGTTTTCGTAATAATGAGTGATTAACAATTAATCATTCCCATATATATAATGAAAGTATGTGTAATAAAATTGAATGATTAGCCCCTTAATATGATTCACTCGTAGTTATATTGTTCATACTACTAAAAGCAATATGTTTTAAATTATATTTAAAAAAATCCTATTAGGATAATAGCATGTTGTCATACGCACATGTGTATTATATATGCATATAAGTAGATACCTTTATCCAAATTGTTATAAAGTCTTTTAAAAGAACTTAGAAGAAAGGAGATAGAACTTAAAGAAAAGTTACATACAAATGAACCACATTGTTTAAAGTTTTAAATTTACATAAAAATAAACCACATTTTTTAATTATTAAATTTTATATAAAAAATTGAAAAAGAGCTTGTAGCATAATGGTAGCCCTATTACTTCTATATGAGTAGCCCTATTACTTTTATTAAGACAATGTCAGAGGGTTTACCTAGTTGTACGGTTCCTCTTAGGGTGGGCTCGAGCGTACGCCCGAGAGTGTCAAATTCAAAAGAACAATTGAAATCTCGTCTTTAGTGCCGCCGTACCAAATCATTCAAAAAAATTAGAGATATGTATCAAATTTTGTAGTATTCAACAAGCAACCAATCACTATAAGATGAAATAATAGAACTTTAATTCACAACCGTTCTTAAATTTGTTTTATAATCATTTTTAAATGATGAATAATAACAAATGCCCATAACATTAATTATTAGATAAAGATTTTTTATCTGTTAATAGCTAGAGAATGCAGAAGGCAAACAATGCATCTCCAGCAGTGTAAGTCGGAAAAAAAACTCCTTGGTTAACTTTGTAGCCATTGCCCACATACACACAACCGTCGCTTATTGACATCCCACCGTACACGGTGGCTCCGGTCACATACGACCACAAAATCTCTCCGGTTGCAGCACTCATAGCATAAATAGGTCCGGTCCCATTGGTTGATCCAGCAAACACAACACCGTTGGCTAAACTCACTGGGCCGCTTGCCGTCGCGTTACTAGGATTTCCGGTTGACCACAACACGTTCCCGGTCGTGGCATCCATCGACACCCATCCGCCGCTAGTCGTCGTGATGTTTGATGGTTTTAATGTAAAATTACTTCCCAGACTGTTGGCAATGTTTGTGTAAACAGCCTTCCCATCCGTCGCCGAGCCCCAAGTACCTCCGCCACCAGCTCCTCCGGGTCCTGCTTGCTGCAGTAACCGTTTTACCGACTCATCATCAGGTTCGGCTCAAAGGAGGGGTGAATTGGGCGACGGCCCAGGCCTAATCTTTTAAGGGGCCCAAAATATAATTTTTTTATATCTTATATTATTAATTTTCTTTACAAAAATTACTAAGTTAATTTTGTGAAAGTGTCTAAATTTTTTTCTTACCTCAGGCTTCGAAATTTCTTTTCATTCTCTAGTCTGATGCTACTCATTATTCACATCCGCGTATATGCATACATACGACTTAAATGCTTGCGACCAATTTGCAACTTAATTGAAGGATTTTGTTCCGTCACAAAATGGCGATGGATTTTCATCGGTCGCAAAATTATTAAGGGGTTGTTTGATACGTTAAGAGACTGCATCTTAATGGTTAACATACAATATTAAGTCTAAATGGTTAAAAGATAATATTAAGAGATATTTTCTTAATAATCCAGACTTAAGATTACATTTTAACCATCAATAAGCTATAATCTATTAAAAAATAGTCTCTTAATAACTATTAAAAAACTACCAAACAATCTGTAATTTTTTTCATTTTGTCGCTTATGCTCATAAATCCTTGATTTTTCTTTTAGTTAAAGTTGTCTAATTAAAATTCTGTGGATAGAAATGTTACCGTAGACCAAACAATGCTACCATTGTCACGATCCAAAGCCCAAGCAACACCACTCTTTTGCACCGTGGCCACAATGTCACGCTTTTTTCCATGGTTACCAGTCGTTAAAATCATCGGCGCCTGCGCAAAATCCGCATCAGGATTTGGTCCGGGCGGGCACCCGGGTGTTGAAAGATTGTTACAAGCAAAAAACCAGACATCATATCCCCCTAACTGTCTATACCAGTTGATGTGTCCTGAATCCAAATCAAGTGCGAGGATCGAATTGGAATGGTTATCAGGCTCGATGCACTTGTCTTCTTCACTCGGTGTCGTCTGATTGTTTTGTGCTGCTTGGCATTGTGTAACATTTAACGGGGCAGAATACATGTTTCCAGTCGCGATGTAAACTGCATTGCGGTGAGTGTCAATAGACGGACTGCTGCCCCATATACCAGCACCCGCGTATTTGCCGCGACTACCGTTGTTATCGGGCAACATGTATGTTTGCCACAAGATGTCGCCATTTGTAGCATTTAGCTTGAAAAAACTCCCTCTAAATGTACAACATGCTTCGATACTTGAGCTTTCTTCTGTTGAAGATGTTCCCACATAGAATGCACTGCACACAATCAATATTATAAAAAGCCAAAAAAAAAGAATTTAATATCCAAAAATAGAAAAACAAAATTTAAAACAAAAATTTATACGTAAAAGAACGTTGCCGACTGGAAAAATCATTGTTTTGAAACCCACCAGGCCAGATCGGTCAAATTGGGAATCGGGGGTCGACCAGCGCCCCAAAAGCAACATCTGAACCGCCCTCAAACGAACTGGCCGGTTGAACCGGTTCACCGGTCGGACGGAGAACCGGTTCACTGTTATAAACGGATTTCAAGGTTTTTTTAGCTAAAATCTAAATAATGAAACATTAAAATCAAACCCTATATATTTTTAATATGATTATGTTTGTTTACACATTAATTATGTTTGTTTAAATGTATTTATAATCCTAGACTTTTTTTTTATTTTTATATATGTATTAGAGTAAATTACCAAGATGGTCCATGTGGTTTGTTAATATTTCACTTTTGGTCCCTAAGTTTCATAAATTACCTATATGGTCCCTAACATTTGAAATTTGTAACCCATATAGTCCTTATGTGAGGATAATTTGGTCAATTATATAAAGGTAATTTGATGACCTAAGGACTATATGTGTTACTAATTTCAAAAGTTAGGGACCATATGAGTTATTTATGAAACCTAGGGACCAAGAGTGAAATACTAGCAAACCACAAGGACTATATCGGTAATTTACTCTATTTATTATGTCAAATGGCTCTGGAATCCGGTTTAACCGGTCCGACCAGTAACCAGTAAGACGTTTGGTTTGACGTCCGGTCCGGTGCTGAAAACATTGGCCATCGGGAAAAATAGAAATTAATAATAATTTAATTTAATAAAATTTATTTAATATTGCACTTGACTTTTACGCAGTTTTAAATTCTCCTTATCTACAAATAATTTGCAATAGTCAACAGTTTACTTTTCTTTCGGCACATCGCAAGCTGACTTTGTCAACTTTACACATTCAAAGAATGCTTCAAAGAACATTTCTTCTTCTTTATTATTTATTTTTTTTCTTTTTTTTTTTAATTTCTAACATGATCAACACATACCTTTTATAATAAGTCCCGGACATGGTGATTAGAGCAGCGTAATGTGTATCGAGTTGGGTAGACCAGACGAGCTCACCATTGCTACGGTTAAGCCCGAGAATATAAGCCGGCCCGTAAATCCCAATGAACAAAAGATCATCCGCAACCGTAGGGGTTGATCTTGACACGGTCCAGTTAATTCCTTGTATGAGCCCGGTCGAATTAAGCCCTGTTAGCTGCCCAAGATTGTGTTGCCATATGACAGACCCATCTGACCCGTTCAACGCGTATATGTTCCCATTCCAACTCGGAAAATAGATGGTGTTGTCGTATACTGCGGGCGTGGCAGTTATATCTTTTCCAGCTATAAACTTCCATTTTAGCCTAAGGTTAGACACTGTTTTAGGACTGATCTTTGTTTCATCATACGCGTATCTACGGTTGTATATATCTCCACCGTGATTTGTCCAGCTTGCTAGCTACAAACATTAAACATAATGATCAAAATGGCCGGTGGCAACAAACGATTAAAACAACATAAATTATGTTGTTATCATATTGGACTAAAATGAGACAAGAACACATACCTTAGCTGAGGTTGATTGGAAGATGATCAAGAACCAAATGAGGATGTTGAAAAAGAGACAATTGAATGCCATGAAGATGGTAGGTTTGTTCCTCAAAGGAGTCTAGGAGACCCGTATTTGAAATTTCAAAGACGTGTTTCTTTCTTGTTATATATACACACACATCTTTTTCCATTTATAAAACAAAAATTAAAATTGAGATTTTATAAAATATTGTTATGTTAGACACGACATAATAAGACACGTACAAACATAAAATGTGTTAAACAAGAACAAGACACGATAACTAATCGTCTTAGTTTTACAACCACAAACACTAACTTGTTTATAAACATGTTATACGATAAGATCTGCTTAGAAACAGAATAAAAATGATACATTTAAAAATGTTGTTAACAAGTTAAAAAGGAGGTTAATGGTTTGAGCATGCGTTTAACTAGGTTTAAGCATATTATTATAGGTTGCTAATATGTTTAAATATGTCGTTAGCAAGTAAATAGGTAGTTAAGCTATTTAGACACGATTATTATCGTTTGTTAAACATGACGACCTATTTACAACGTTAAACCTTTTGAGCACAAACACAAAACTTGTTAACTTCGTATTATTTTAACAGGTTTCTATAAAAAAAATTTTAGTCATATGAAATCCTGCACAATAGTAACTAAGTTTCTTAAGTATTTTACTAAAGCTACTCAAAGATTTTTTTTGTTCCTCAAAATCACTTAATTTGTATTATATATGTGTTTCAATCATGTGTGTGTATATATATATATATAACTAGGTCAATACCCCGTGTATTACACGGGTAAAATAAAAAGATAATAAATAGTCAATAATAATATGATTAATAGTTTATATAGTTTAATACATAAGTAATAAAATAATAATATTATTTATTTAAACACCGAGTTTATTAAAGTTTTTTTTTGAATATTTTGTTTTGAAAATTAATTATTGAATATTTTATATTTCATAATAATTTGGATTCTAAAAAAATATACTCTTTTAAAATTAATATATTTTTAATGCTTTAAAAACCTTTTTTAATTTAAAAATATATAAAAGTATATTTAGTATATTTAATATTATTGTTATTGAATATGAGTGCATTTAATAGGAGAGAGAGGCGGGAGAATTTTTATAAAGATAGTCTAGAAAAGTGACATATGTCACATTTTATTTTGATTTATTAGTATAGATAGATTTCATAAATTTTTAAAATTAATTGAAGCACGTAACAAATAATTGAATCTTTATTTATATTAAGTAAGTGAATATTTTTTTTCCCAGTTTACTTGGAGTATGAGACAATTGTGACTTGTGAGGAAAATAAATTAAAAAATAACAACGTTTAATAATTTTTAGTTTAAGTCAAGTTAGAAAAAATAATCACTTAATAATTAACACATGTTGATATATGGTTAATTTCTTTCAATTAATTTTAAAAATTAAAGTGTTTATATACATGGTGAAAATTAAGTAATTTTAGATGGAAAAAACCTAAACATTTAAGAAAACTTTGATTACTATTATATAAACTTACCTTTCTATGAAATGTTAGAAAGTATGGCAAACTCGTGCGTTACCATAGTGATAACAAACTTGGTAAAAATTAAGTGATTCTTGATAGAAACAAACTTAAAGTGACTTTAATCAAACATAAAAAAACTCTTGTTATCATTATGTAAAGGACAAAAAAAATGATATTAAATATTAAAATTACTCAAAATAAAGTAAATAATATGCATCTTAATATAACATAAGTCGAATGACTAAATTGCAATAAACAAAAGTTAAAAGAAAACTAAAAAACAAAAAAAAATGAATTAGCAGAAACCTGATTACCATGAAAGAAAAAAAATACAGTTAATTATTATTATTATTATTATTATTATTATTATTATTATTATTATTATTATTATTAAATTAGTTTTATAATGTATATATAGTGATAAGTTGCTGATTGCTAGAACAGTTTGTATGTTTTTTTATTGATGTTTATTTTTGATGAACGTCAACGTGTGTATCTACGACAACTAATATTGTTAGACAAATGAGAGGCCTATGAAAATATCAAATAGTTGGAAAACATTTAGAAGTGTAAAATGAGAAGTTTGGATAATAGAAGTACTTTTATTGGTTTTCAAACGTGGGTGAGGTGTTTTCTTTTTATTTGAATAAAAAACCAATTTTTTTATTATTATACTAACTTTATAAAAAGATACAAATTTACTCATTTCTTGTTTCATGAATACATATACATACCAACTAACCTATTAGCCAACTAAGTCATATTTGGAAGGAAGAAAACATAATAAATTAAGGTGTTACCATTGAGTCAAGTAAGTGACAGGACTAAATGTAACCAAAATTTGAATCCTTGCATAAATTTAAAACTAAATATTAAATTTTTAAAAATAATATAATAACAAATCTATGTGATCCTTTGCTTGTCAAACTTTCTAGTTTGTTGTTTCTATCATCTTCACACATTCTTGTTATTTCTTTGCAAACCTATCATGAAGAAAAAAATATTTTGATCGAAGTTTAGTGAACAAATAAATAAAGAAACAAGAAAATATCATAATGAGCACAACTTCTACGATATATATCAACATGCATGCATATAAAATCTTAATACTCACTGTACTAACCAAAAACATATCACATATTAGATTATTCAAATTTCACGTACAGTAACATATTAGATTTCATATTTCTTAACAACATGACAAATTTATATTAACAAGGCACACTGTTTAACATACAACAGATGTACTGATTCCTATTTAAATATTAACATGTATCACAAAATGGGTATTTATAATTTCATATTAGATTTACATATTTGAATTTTACATATTTCAAATTATTAGATATATAATAGTAACCACATAATACAAAGGGCTATAGTTCCAAGGTACCGGAAGTGTGCGATGAGATGCTGACGTACACTCTCTATCCACCAAATACAGATATATCTTATGACAAATTCATACTCCTAACAAACATAGCGGATTACTTCTTCAAGTACATAGATATACAATATAAAATAATGATTTTATGGTTTAATTACACTTTACAATGGGTGCCAAGCCATTGTTTCGCAAAGACAAGTCTTCGGAAAACCCAAATATCGAGTTGTTAAGGTATTATAATTCAGATTAACAGATCATTATATAATTTAAAGTAAGCTATTAAATTCTTAGCAAATACCTTATCATAAAAAATATAATAATAATAATAATAATAAAAGAAATTCCTAATGTAAGTCAACTAGACCGATCATATTTTATTTATATACATAAATTTATTCGAAGTATGTAGAAATGATATAAGATGAGACTAACGCGTTATTTCAAGAAATACATTTGCTTTTTTTTTTTTTCTTCTGTCAATAGGAATATAACTAATATAAATAAATAATAATTATCATTTTGTATAGTTTAAGAAACAAGTGTACGAAGAGACTTTTGGGCTTCTAAAATACAAAAAACAACCTTGGCAAGTTCTTTTTGTTGCGATTTTGCCTGTCACTCTGCAACAATTGAGGAATTAAGATAAGAACAAGTAGGCCATGAGTGACACCCACGCTTCCAATTGCTAAAGTATACCCACCCTTTCAATCATCCCATCGATGAACTTGCAAAGACAATTTTAGAGTGAGAAACGGGTCAAAAAGAAGAACAAGACAAACGGGTCTGGGACCCATTTCTTACAAACATCAACAACAAAAAGAAAGAAATTGAAAGAACCCAGAAAAGCCCCTTTTATTTGCTTGCACAAATCTGCTTCTTTGCATTCATTGCCACCGAAATTCAACACACCAAAAGCCACCACCACGTAAAGGTGTCTACTTTAGCGTTTCTTATTATGAGATAAAACTGTTGCGGGAGTGAATTTTGGTGTCATGAGTATGCAATTTCACCCCTTTATGATTCTTTAGGGTTTGTGATTTTGGTGTTTATAGGTACTTGATTAAAGCGATGCAAACCGAGAAATCAGAATCTTTAAGATCGGTTGCAGCAGATACCAGAGGGAAGCATCGAATTTCGGCTGAATTGAAGAGGCTTGAACAAGAAACTCGTCATTTGGAGGTTTGATTTTTAGTTTTTTTGCTTCTTTCTTGCTTTAATCTTAACAGGTTTACTTCAAAGTTGAAACTTTTAATTTGGTAATTTGAATTATTGAATCTAAGTTAGTAGATGATGTTTCAATGACTGTTTTGTGTTAGTTTTCTATGGGAATTTGGCTTCTCTCATCAAGTTTTCTGTTTGACATTCTTTAGTTTGTCAAGTTCTTCTGATATGATGCAGAAATGACTCAATTCAATGCGAGTTTCAAGTTTTTTTTTTTTTTTGGCAAAATATTGTGTTTCTGTAAATGAATCCAAATTTTAGGACTGCAGATATCTGATTTTATTTTGATTTTGATCTCGATGATGAGCTTTATGTTTATGTAAGGATGAATGTATTTGTATAGTTTAGTGAGTGCATTCTTTTGATATAATATCATGGGTTCCATTAGATTTAGCTACAGGGATCATGATTTCTGATTTCTTTCATGGAAAAGTGTATCCTTGTACTTTCAGCGATTCCAAATATTATATTTCAAAATTTAGGAGAATGTATCTAACTTTTTTATTTTAACACCCTACCGATACTATACGCCTCGTATAGGCCTTTACGAGGTGTATAGTCTCCTTTGACACCCACTGATTCGTCAGTGATTGATTTTGTATACGCTTCGTATAGGACATATACAAGGCGTATCATTAATACTGATAAATTCTGACAAATAATGATTGCTCTCCTATACACCTTGTATGGACCTATACAAGACATATAGAGGGTGTGGAGGGTGAGAGAATAATAGGACCCTTTAAAATTAGCAGTTTCATGATTGAAATGAATGTAATAAAGCTAATTTAGTAAATAAATCATGTGTAGTACAAGATTATGGATACACACAAAACCCGTTTTTTAAATAGTACTACAAACATACAACAAACTATTTCTTTAATACAAGTTTTGTTTTATTAAGTTGGTTTACTCGAGTGATTAGATTAATTAATTTTTACTCGAATTCTTTACTTTTGACTCATTAAATTCAACAAATGATAGTATGGACTTGTAATATGTCACCATTTTTTTACATGTTCTCAACATATGCATAGATTTTCGCTTGCGAGTTGGGTACTTAGGTGTTTGTAGCTACACATTACAGTAGAGTTCGATTAACACGCACAATGTTTTAATTAGTTTTATAATTTTTTTAAAATTAAGTTAAACTATCAATCTGTCATATTCTTTTGGTATATATGGGTGTTTATGTTGGGAATCATTTGTTGGGTAACTCTTATCTCATGTTGGCCGTGAGACCGGTCGGTGAGGGGCGCCTAATGGCGGCGTTCACCATTTTTTTTTGATCTCATGGAATTGGGTTTGCAAATGAGGAAAACTACTTGATAGAGGAATTTTTAGATCTACTAGTTTAAAGTAATTATGGTATTTTAAATAATTAGAATCAGAAAATTAGCTGTGATAAATAGGTGTAAAAATATTCATGAGTTGAGGGCTTGAGGCATGAGGGTTTCTTTAAAAACAGTCTCTTTTTTCTCAGGGACAGAGGTAAAATTTGCCTGCATCTCACTCTAGACCCTTTGTAGGGTTGATGAGCTTTGTATGGGAAAGAAATGCTTTGATTGCTTATCTTTTAAAGGTGTTGCATGTGCGCATTTATACGCGATTTGTGCATAATATACATATCAAAACACTCATCTTGTGCAGGAGGAGCTGGACCAACTTGAGAAAATGGAAGCAGCCTCAGCTGCATGCAAGGAGTGAGTATGAATGCGCTTTATTTCATTTTTTTTTTATTTTTTGACTAATGATTTTCTTATCACAAATATTATTGGTGTTTTGATAGAATCCTGAATAATGTTGAAACAAGGCCGGATCCACTACTTCCCAAGTAAGATCTCTTGTTTTTTGATCGAAAAAAACATTAACATACGTCGATTCGGTTCCATTACATCCACAAAGATTAAACATTTACACGGTCTGTTAAGCATTCGTACCGTTAGTTAAATGCCTTAAATACCCATTAGGATGACTGATGACAACTTCTTGACCAAGATAAATTTTATGATTAATTACAAGCAGGTGCTTTAATTCTAAGATTTTGATAAATAAAGAAAATAGAGTAGATTGTTGAGATGGTCCTTGTGGTTTGTTAGTATTTCACTCTTACTCCATTGGTTTCATAAATTTCCTAGATGATTCCAAACTTTAAACATTTGTAACGCATATAGTCCTTAGGTCACCAAAGTACCTTCACATGTTGACCAAATTAACCTCACATAACGACTATATGTGTTACAAATGATTAAAGTTTTGGATCATATGGATAGTTTATGAAACCTAAGGACCAAGAGTGAAATACTAGCAAGCAATAGGAACCATCTTGGTAATTTACTCAAGAAAATATGTACTTTAATACGAGGTATTTAAATCTTTCAGTTCTCATGGGACTTTTGTGTTATTGGTTTTCTTGTCATCGGGTCTGGTTTTAACAATGGTAGGGTTTGTTCTTGCTGCAAAATTAGAATACACTTCTCTTGAAAATGTATCTTTGTCACACCTGTGGTTTGACTGTAGGGGAGGGCTCAAATGCAGAACTACAATTAATGGGTGAACTGTAAGAACTCATTGAATTATTCATTATTAATAAAATTTAAAATCAAGAGGGTATAACTGTAAATGATTAAATGATTTTGTTTTCTCTATTTTAATTAATTTTTCTTGCTTTCTTTCCTTTCTCTTCCTTGTAACAAGTTTCCTACGATGCGTACAACAGAGAATTATAGTGAGTTTCTGCGCGCATAGTTGTTTATAATACTTGCATACATATAAACGTATGGTATATGCATAATCGCATATTCGCGACCATGTGCATAACCATGATGTATATTAATAGTTAGAAATTTTAGATAAATACACAAGTAAATGAATGTTCTAAATTGATTCTCATAGTTCTCATAAAACGATAACTTTGAGCGGAGACTCTTTTGGAGCAGCCTCTCTATCCTAACTGTGACATACTGATATGGTTAAGGTCTGTCTTCATCCTTCCCCCCAGACCCTACTAAAAAGTGGGAATATATTGGGCAAGTTCGTTTGTTTGTTAGCTCTCATAAATTTACAAGCTTTAGTACCCTTTATAAAACATATAGTTAAGTAGTTAACCATGATGATTCCATCGGAAGGGCAAACAAGTAATTGTTTCTGGTTTGCTTTGTTCTCGTTGACAGGACCATTGGACCGACAAATCCGTCATGGGATCAATGGTTCGAGGGACCTCAAGATAAGTCGGGTTGCAGATGCTGGATACTATAACAATATTTTTCATAATTTCATTAACTTCCACCTGAGGTTTGTGCAGTGCCATTTTCTACAATCTCATTACAAATACAGAGAACTGTCTTCTTTACCTGAGCAGAAGTATATGTGCAGAAACGCCAAATTCTTTTTTGTTTCTAGAGAAAATTAAAAGTTATGACAGATATCAATTTGGGTTCATTTTTTTTGCAGCTAATCATGGATTATTGGATTGAAAGTTTGCATATTTATATCATTATATGTCATTTTGGTTGTCAAAACTTGGTGCTATGAGAACCCATTTGTCCAACAAGTGATTATTTTTATAAAAGACTGAATTTTAAGAAATAATATTGTTTTTAAGTTTAAAAAGTTGCCTTGTAATGGGCTGGATCCTGTAACAAGACTTTGATAACAAGCAAACAACCACTTCATCTTGTAGGTGTATCATGTATAGAGTAGGTTTGTGTTTTTGACCTTTTTTTCCTTCTGTTTTTGGCCGGTTCTGGTTTCAGTTACTATTTCTCTGAGAAACAAGAACCGCTTGTACCTTCAGCATCTGGTTTTTTGCCTACCTATATATAATCATGTATGCACATGACACGTTGATTTTGTGCTTAAACCAAATCAAAAAACCAAAATTTCGGTTTTTTTTTTATTTCTCAAAATTTCGATTTTTATGCAACAGATTTGAGTTTTAAATCTTTAAATTTTAGAACACATTTAAATATTAAGGTTAATTTCTGCTTACTTTTATGTTAAAATTATAGTGAAATGACCAAAATACGTTTAAGTCAAAGCATATATCAGTCATTTAAACCTAATTTAATAAAAAATTAATGAAAGTTAACTTTGACTCCTGAATTTGTTACAATATTGAAAACTTAAACTCAAGTATGTTACTTTAAATCATTGATACATAAAGCTATTATTTCTCACAAACCACATGTACCATATGGCATGTTCACATATGTTACATGCATATGTGTTTAAGTGTGTTTATTTTTTCTTTCGGTTCAAGTTTTTTAATTATGTTATGGGTACATGCTAACTGAAACCGAATTGATAAATTGGTTTAGAAAAGCTAAAAGAAATAAACTTTTTTCATTAAATTTGGTTTTTAGGGTTGGTTATTTTGGTTTTGGTTGATTATTTATGTTTCATGCGTACCCCTTATTTTGTCGATATAAACATCATCATCGTACTCAGTATATCCCACCATTAGCAAAGCAAAGGTAGGGTCTAAGGAGGGTAAGATGTAGACAGCCTTACCTCTACCCCGTAGAAATAGAGAGGCGGCTTCCAATGAGACTCCCGGCTCATGATGCTTGATTAACCTATTAACCCAACACTTTTAACGTTATTTTTACAAAATCAAAGTAAAATAACATTATAATTAGTGCAACTTTACTTTTGCCCTTTAAGGACCGACACATATATACGTTATATGCGTGCATCGCAAGCGGGGCCTTTTGTTGATATAAACCATAAATATCAAACCAAACTTAGTGAGGTTAAGATCAATGTTATAGATCAGCTAAGGCTTTTTTTCCTCCTTTTCAAGACTAGATTTAGTATATTGCTCTCTAGGCGATTTATTATTCTAAAAACATGTCAACGCCATCAGTTTAGATTTTATAACTTTAAATAAACAGACCAGTTTTAAACGACTTTTTTTTATAAAACATTTATTTTTTTACAGGATTTTAATTATTTTTGTGTTGAATTTTTTTTTTCTTTTAGACATCCATTAAATGTTACCATTATTTATTTGTAAGGTAACATCAATCAATACAACATCACCTTAATTCTAGATTTCTAAGAAAATTAAATTAAAGACCACACCAATTTAATTGCTGGTCTTAAATCAAGACTTTGACTCAAAACTCAGCCTCTAATTTTATACCAAAATTCTTGAGATAATTTGAACCTACAGAGTCAATGTTTGCACAACAGTTATGTCATCAAGAATAATAGGAAGCATATGTATATATATATATTTTAATATATAGTGTTATTAAAGCAGCGTAATATGAAGGGAGTATGGTGGTCAACAGATCTTGTACAGATATGTGATGATTTACCTATAAAAATTAGTAAAAATGACATTGAAACTATTTTCTTTATACCAAATAGGAGTGTTTAAAAACACCTAAAACCGTTTAAAATCGAAAACCAAAACATATTCATAACCGAGAAACCAAACCAAATTCTAAATACGGTTTTGGTTCAGTTTCTAACAGTATCCAGTATCCGAATTCGGTCTTCGGATAGGTTATCGGTTTTAAATTTCTTTTGAATTCGGTTTGTTCGGTAAACACATTCGATTTAAATTATTATTTTGTTAATAATATATAAGGTTTAAGTCGGTTTACTTGGTTAAATTGATTTTATTCAGTTTTAGACTGATTTATTTGATTTTTAAACGGTGAATTCGGTTTGTTTGTTTTTACCAAAACTGAATCAAATTGAATTTGGTTCGAATAACCACTTCCCGAATTCAGTTATGCTTAGTTTTCGGATAGAGAAAAAAATTAAAAACCGATTAAATCAAACAAAACGTTAACCAAACCGATGAACACCCCTAACACCAATTTTTTTATTCAATAAATAATGTTAAGTGTATGTACTTACGCCTATAGACGAATCAAATATTCAAAAAATCATTTACATGTTATGTTAATCATTTAGACATTTGACAAGTGTTCATGTAAGTTCGATGGCCTGAATGAGAAGACTAATATCATGTTGTATTGTTACTTAGTTTAAATTTATTTAATTTTTATAATTGTGGTGTATTTGACTTAAATGTAACGTTTAGGATAATGAAACACTAGTTTATAAACTATGTGTTTATAATTTGTCAACTGTGAGACCTCCCGTGTTTGAGATCATACATTAAGAATTGTAAAACCTAAAATTCACTCAACATTGCTAACTTTTTGCATTTATGTCAGAGCGATTGTAGTTTAGGTCTAGAAAGTCGAAAATTGCATAACTTATTTTTCACGATTTGTATCTACTCTAAACCTTAAACCAAACAGTCTGATATGATTTTTAAATTCGTAACCTAATTTAAACAAACAAGCTTACACAGTATATTACCATTTTTCAGTATCGTCCGGAGGGAATGACGTAAACAAACCTTACCTCTATCATTTGATTTCATGATATGCGTGTACCACAAATGTAGCATAAGCCAATTGACAAAACTTGAAAAATAAACATACAAATCATGAAATCAAACTATGATCGATTTGGTTAGTTTTTATCATTTTTAAAATAAAACACATGAATATTAAAGAATTACACTTGGAGATGAGCAAACGATGATGAATGAATTATCTTTTTTCCTTTACTTTTTTCCTTCTTAAAATGTAAGTAATAAATATATTTATATGATTATGTAAATTATACAACAAAGATGATGATAATATTTGTAAAAAAATGGAGTTAACAAAGATTGTACGATATGTGAACCACAACATTAATATTTTAGTATAAAGTGTTAATTTTTATACATCATACTTGTGACAACTAGTACTAAACCGTACGGCAAGTCCGTACGGTGTGTGTACTTTCACCAATTACTGTGTGTAAATACAGTACATAAACTGGTGTGTGACAACAGAACTCAGAAAACAAACCACCGTTGTATGTGTTTAAGTGAAAACTTAAATACAGTAAATACAACAACTCAAGAGAAATTACAGTGTGTAAACAAACAACGAAAACAAATCGGTTGCGATCTGATATCCATAGATGACAGGAATCAGATGGCCGACGAATCAGTGTGAAAACAAGGCGATAACAGGATGTTTAGTTGAGTCCGACAGTGAGGAAACACAATTCAAATTATATTTCAGTGTCGTTTTGGAATAATAAACTGACAGCGTGTTTGCGTGGGTGACGATTCACACAAACATATCTGTGAGTTTAACGTTCTGAACGATAACTGATAAGTAGAAAACCAAATCAGAAAGTGAAACGTACGATCGTGTTAGTACAGTTAGCGCTCTGTACGAAAACACGCGTAAGTGACGCGATCTGACGAAACGAAAACGAAACATGACACGAACGATAATAAATTTAATAAAATAAAATATTTAACATTTTTACAATTTTGAAACTCATCAAATAACTAAAATAACTTTCTTTTATTTATTACGAATTAATTACGCGTAATTTTCCGGTTACGCGACGAAAATGCGAACCGAGCAACTGAAACGGACCCGGACACCACACGGGGTATAAAAACCCTAAAATGAGAATGTTTTCTCATTTTTATCATCTTCATCCTCTTTCTCTCTATTTCCGGCCAAGAACTTCCACCACCAAAAAGCCACCTTCAAAGTCTCATATCTCAATCGTTTGTGGACCAAATCGCGTGTTCTTGGTGTCCATGCGTAGCTCTCATCAAGCTCTACAAGGAAGTACAACCGATCTGAGAAGTTAAGCAGCCAAATCCGAGGTATGAACAAGAAAAACTCACGGGAATTAGGGTTTTAGGGGATGTGCTCGACACTCTCACACAACCAACCAGATCTCGACTCATTTTGAACGACACAACCATGAGGAAACCTGTTCTCACACAACCACTAACATGGGAGCAGTCCATAGAGGATGTAAGTTCGTGAAAATGGTGGGTGGATGCAGGTTCGTGAGCAAAACGAACCTATGAACCATGAAGCCAACCAACGAACCCTGCATTGGTTTTGATTCACGAACCAAGTCAGTAACAACCCATAGGTTCGCTGGGCTGAACTGTTAACACCCTCATTTATTTGAGCCATGCGATCCTATTTGGCCCAAGAATCCCCTTCGATCCAATAACAACCCACCAGTTTAAATTCATTTTGTTTGGCCCAATAACAATCCACAGGCCCAGCAGGCCTCTCTTGACCCATTACGGTTGATGTGGCCCAACAGTTGGCCACGTTCAGTTGCTGGACACTTAAAAACATTCGGATCATTTCCTTTGAGTCTTCAATCGGACAACACAACTGGCCCAACAGCCCAATGCTTTAGGCCCATTTCGTTATTTCAGGCCCAATACCTCTTGTCTCGGCCCAATTAATTATTAACCGACCCAACACATAACCAGGCCCAACAATGTGTAATTGGACCATGAATTGGATTGGATTACGATCTTGGATCAATCACAAAACAACCGGCTCACGTGATTATGTGGCCCAAAGGCCCAACTACACTTGGGTTAATTGATAACCGGCCCACTTAACACATGGGTTGTAAACTATGTTTGGAACTCGAATTTATACTAATACTATACATGGATTACTTTAAATCATTATAACACAAAATGGTGGTTAACTTAAGGAATTCTTAAAGTCATAATAGCACGCATACAAGGGTTCTAAAGAAACTAAATCATTTTCATGTGACAACATCCTTTATTATGGCAATATTAAAATGTGGATTTTGAACCGTGACCTTAAGCTAGTCTTGAGGTCACGCACTAAATCTTATATCAACACAATATAAAGGCATGGTTTAGTAACAACTTGAGTGTTTAAGTGGGAGCACAAACTATAATTAGAAAACAGGGCCGAATCAAGACCGTGACTCACAAGTGTTAGCCAATTGCAGTGCTAACACATACACGCACACAAATTTTAGTAACTCAGACTTACAAGTTACAACAACGTGAAATCAATACAGGATCGTGAACACAATTACAAGAACAATCAAGAGCGCGTGCATTCTTTCTTTTAAGCTAAGTCAACCCTACTACAACAAGGTGAGTTCATATGCCTCTTTTTTCTAATCTTTTCTGATTTCAAAGCTCGGGGCTGAGAAACATGCTAAACTTTTAATTACTTAAAAGTTTCTATTAACATTTTGCTTATTTCATGATTTAGATAAATATTGTTTATCTTTATTATCGTTTATCAATACAAGCTTGCTTGTCCATAATAACATACCTGAATTAGTTAGGAAGATATATACCATTATAGCTTCTTGACACATGTATGCACTAGGATAATATAAGTTGTTAAGAATATATCTTACAACTTTTCATTATTCTTGCACGATAGAACAACGGGGAAAACCATGGGATAACATACCAACGACAATTACAAGTAACAAGAATGATAATCATGATAATCTAACTTCATGATAACAAGATCATTCACACATTATTAACATTGTGTATAAGACATGTTCTTACAACACTTTGTTCAAGATCGCTAGAACACTCAACATTGAGATAACAGTTGGGACATTTACTTGTGATATCTAGGATGATATCGCAAGCACACGCTTTTGGGATGGCATTTCCCATACACACCCTCATTACTTACTAAGACTCTATTTAGAGCACATCTTATAACCGTCAGAGGATGTCGGTTACACAACCATAGATCAGTCGGGTAATCACTAACATTAATCATTAGAACTTGGGGGTAATCAAACGAAATCACACCGGGCATGAGAGGTGCTATCAATCAAATTAATATCATGCATAAAATCTAGTAAACGAGTTCATTACAATAGATATCGTGGGAGGATATCTTACACACCGGGCTGATCAGAAATGACAGCTACTGAGACTATTACGTCTCTAACTAGGAATCATGAGTAGGGCACTTAACATACCGGGCCGGATATGGGTGACAGCTACTGGGACTATTATGTCCCTACCTAGGTATCGAGTATGATATCTTACACACCGGACTGGTTAGTACTGACAGTCACAGAAACTATTAAGTTTCGTTCTAGATATCGAGTATGATATCTTACATGCCGGGCTAATCCGTAAGGAATAGCTAACAGAGACTATTATGTTTCTTTGTTCAATTGTTTGGGTGTTCTACACACCGACTAATCAGTAATGATTGAACAGAACTATTAAGTTTCGCTCTAGATATCGAGTAGAGTATGAATCTTACATGCCGGGCTAATCCGTGAGGAATAGCTAACAGAAACGATTTCGTTTCTTACTTGTTCATTTGGGTTATATTACATGCCGGGCTAATCCGTAAGGAATAGCTAACAGAGATTTTATGTCTCTTTATTCAATTATTGGTTATATTACCTGCCGGGCTAATCCGTAAGGATAGCTAACAGAGATTTTATGTCTTTATTCAATTTGTTTAATTACATGCCGGCTAATCCGTAAGGATTAGTTAACAGAGATGTTTACATCTCTTACTTTATTCATTGGGTTATTTTACATGCTGGCTGTTCCATAAGGAATGGTTAACAGAGTTAATTCTGTCTCTATCTCTCTTTCATTATTGGATCAACATACCGGGAAATCATGGGTGAAAGGATATGGGTATCCATCGTTGTATTACAGGTAAGGTCGTATGCAGTTAAGCATGTGGTGGGGTGGCGTTTGGGCTTGACCCTTTCGTATGCCCCTATATATAAGCATGCTTGACTGGATGAGACATTATCTGTGCATCCAACCATGGAGAGGACATTGTGTGAAACATGAGATTCAATTAACAAAATACAACTTGTGTGAAACACTGTGAACATGATTGACAAGAATTCAATGGTTTTCAAGTACTAAACTTATGAACTCACCAACCTAGTGTTGACTTTGTTTAAATGCATGTTTTTCTCAGGTGACGGACAGGTCTAGTTAACCAGCATCAGTTATTAAGCTAGAAGACTTTTAGAAGACCTTGCTTACTTTTGGATGCATACCTTTTGATGGCATTGTGAATCTATTTTTGCCTATCTTGTACAGTTACAAGATAGAAACTACACGATTCTTTTGGAGTAGATTTACTTAGTTAAATTATAAACACGTACTGTGTAATTTAACTTTGTAATTCTATATTATATGTCATGTTAACATTTCTCATTATACATCATGTGCCATACAAACAATCTGATCATTTCGATTATCATTCAAGATATCGCGCCCCGGGAACCTTCCGCCCGACGGGAAAACCCGATCCGTTCCTGCCGGCTCGAGGTGTGACAATACTTAAAAAAATCAATCACATCTAGCATACATTACTTTTATTTATACATATCTTTTAAATATCTTTTAATAATAAAAAATATATAAATATATAAATATTATTGATATATTGGTATACCAATAACTTAACATTTATTATATTAACTTTTTTTAAATGTAATTATATTTTTTTTAAAAGAGCAATATTTTACATGAATTTGTTTTCAATGAAACTCAAAACTATCAAGTAAAGTTTTTGCAATTTGAAGTTTTGAACCACGCCATCCACTCACAGTATTTTAATTATATTGATACTTATATAAATCATTTTCTACTTTACCTTAATATATTTTAATATCAATAAAGTTAGTTCACTTGCTAAATTTAACATATCTTTTTGTCTTTTAAAACGTCTCCGGTGATCGGTCAGGAATTTTGTAAGAAAAAAGGTCTTAAACATTCAACCAATATATATAGTTCGTTGTTGATAATTTTAAAATAACTTTTTGTGAATGGCATTTTAAATAACTTTTACGGTGTTACCCGTTACGTAATTTTTTGTTTGTTTTACTGAGTTGTTTCCGAAAAAAATGTATTTTTTAATGGGATTGTTTCAAAATAATTTATGGAAGTACGATTGTTCTTAATATATTTTTTTTAATATAAATAAGTTACAGTTGTTTAGTTTGTGTAGTTAAAAAATAGAATTAGTTTTTTTTAAAAGATTATACAGGATTAAATTGCTAACGGGTGTACTCTACTTTATATCATCCTATTATACTATCATTAAAATTAGATTCATTGTTTCATTAATTAGCACTCTCTTTTATTAATTAAAAACCTCATTTATCAAAAACTTTTTAATTATTTATTAAACATTACACAAGTATAAAAATAATTATTATTTAAACATTATATTGTGTGAATGTTATATATATTAAAACTTTATCTTATTAATTTTATTTTTTAATATTTAGTTTTGATTTTTCCTAAAAATGTTTATGCACGTTCTTTTAAAATTAAAATTTTTGTTAGCTCTCAGTTACTAAACACCATGCTATAAATTAGCTTTCATATAAATAATATTATATATATTTGGTTATATCTTGCACCGAATAAGCTTCGTTACTTTAAGAACTTAGTTTCATTATCTTCAGATTAATTTATTATTTTTTAAATGTCTTTTTAAGAATTTAGTTTTAAAATTTTCTTAGATTTTTTTAATAAAAAGATATAAATATTACTTTAAAATATTTTTTTTTGATTTATAAAATTGGTTCACGCAGATTTTGTTTTAATATTTATTAATTTGATTTCTTTGTTTCAGGTTCAAAATTGAGTTTCGATTTATTTAATTTTTAGGAATAGAATTTGGTTATTATTTTAATTGAATATTTGTATATTTGTATGGATAAAACAAAAGATACAAACAATAATGTCAATTAATTATTATGTAGATGAATAAACTTATATTTGCTTTTCTTAAATTTGAAAATTTCTAAATTTAAGAGAAATAAAGCATGTTTTATTTGTGTTTTTTAGTTAAAATATATTTAATTATATTTAATGTAATAAAGTAAGGTGTGATAGGAAAATATAGTGCGTAATTAGATGACTAACGTTTATTTGTATTCACATTATGCCTTGGTCAAGTCTTTTGGTGTGCTTGGAATTTAATGAAATAAGTCAATAACTTATCCCTTAATAATATTTTATTAATTTTAACATAACTAAACTTAAAATAGATGTACTTTGTATTTACTAAAAAAACATTATTAATTAATAAATAAGCATACATATTGAAAATAAATGGCATGTTATAATCTATATTTATTTTGCTAACATTAAGGATTTAAAGGGACCGTATTTTTCATTTTTGACTTGTAACATTACTACATTAGCAATTAAATTGCAATCTCCTCATAAATTTGTTCTTGAAACTATAAAACCTAGAATAGTTTTTAAAAATACAAAAGTAAATAAATAGATCATCTTTGTATTTATATGGAATCTTCCACAATACCGATACTAAAATTATAAAAGTGTAAGAAATATAAAGTTTGCAAGTATAACTTTATTGTATAAAATAATGAAATACATTTATAACAAAGGAATCTCACTTCACAAAAAGAAAAGAAAAGAAAAATGGTCCCTTTCTTCCATCTTTTTCACCAAGGGCCTATTTATAGGTCATGGACTTATGCCATGTAGTAACTATACAAGTTATTGGAATGATCCTCAGCTCAAGTGTTAGAGGAGGTGTACTCTGTGGCTTCAATATTGGAAAGGTTACGGGTTCAAGTCCTGGCATGGACAAAATAAGGGTTTCATGCTAGGCTAGGGGTTTTCTCTCACCTATGGTGGGTTTCCTCCTATTGGGTGTGGATATGATCGGGTGGGTCTATGACCCGTCAGTGATCCAAATTGTCGTTCAAAAAAAACTATACAAGTTATAAAAAAAGGTATTATTTAAATTTTTTATCACCATTTTTTTATTGCAATATGCCATTTAATTATATATTTTAAAGAAATCTGAAATTAAATTACTCTTATAACTGATAATCACTAATTTCACTAAGCTTATTTGTGTTACATATACTGATATACCCATATATAATTCTTGTAAAAAATAATAAAAAAATGATAAAATATAGTTTGGCTTTTATAAAAAAGGGTATAATAAATTAGACAACTATCAACTTTAAAATCTATTAAATGCACATTCATAGATGTAACATGTCCTTTTTTTTTACCCAAGATCAGTATGACAAATATATCACACGTCCGCCTAAAAAACAAAGCTTGGTGCCTTGGTGATCTGACTCACCTATCCAGAAGTAAATTCACAACTATAAAAACACTGACACAATCTAGAATAATATTTGCTTTATGTGAAACTCTAACACAAAAATCTTTGAAGAGAAGTCAAGAGGTTTGTTTTAAATTATAAATTAACATGTATAACTTATAATACTAAAAAATTGATTCCATATTTTTACATGATGTGTGTGTATGTGTCACATAAATCATTTATATAGTTAAGTGAATAAGTTATTGAGAGCAAGTGAGATAATTTTGTCCCCACTTAACCACTCCAATGGTCCCAAAACTTTTTAAACATCAAAATGATGAAATTTATAAATAATAAATAAGTAGTAATTATTTTGATGGGCTTTTACATCATTTAAATTGCCATATTGGCATGTAATCATGGTATATGGGTCCCACACAATGGCCCACAAGTTGTCTAACGAATAGTCCAAAGACTATTTCAAACCAACCCAGCAACCCTATTAAAACTTGATTCCAGTACGTAATATTTTTAATGTTTATTTTACATTATTTTATCACCTAATTTTTAATTCGCAAAACGACTAAAATATTTGAAATTAAATATTTGAAATTAAAGATTTTAGTATTAGTCTTAGGAAACTTTTTATAAGTTTGGTTAAATTTTTTTGACAATAAATTGATCTAAATGAATATTTTTAAATATAAGTCATTTATTTTCAAAACAATTAAAATATGGTTATTATTTAATGGTTTTTTTAACTTCAATATTATCTTCTTCTTCAAATTGTATTTGAAAAAAATCAATTGGTACATAGTAATATTAAATCAGTTAATTTTTTCAAAAAGGTATATTTATAAATTAATATTGTTAATGATTAAAAAGAATTCTTTCTAATAAATTCAGTAAAGCATATAAGACTCTCCACAGTCATTGCCCCGCGTTGCTAGCGGGATCCAATCCTTCGGCGGCTTCCAGCGGGAACACCGCCACCGGCCTCAGCGGGTACTGCCCAAACCCCTCCCACGGCCCCCGCTCCTCGCTTGGTTTCCTGCTTTTTGATTGGCCAAAATAAAAAATCAGTGGGGTGATGTGGAATAGTGGGGAAGAGTTTTCAGTGGGGTGACCATTGTGAGTGTTTAAGGTTTTCAGTGGGGTGATGACGTGGCAGGAAATTTCAGTGGGGAAGGATTTTCAGTAGGGTGACTAGCACTAAGAAATCTTTTGCCGTTAAAAAGATGTGACATATAACATTTTTAAAGGGAAAAAAATCCATATCATCATGTTGACCAATTTAATTGTTTACGGCTCTAAATAAATAACAAGTACGTGTATTTAAGTTTTTTCATTAAGTTTAGGATATATAGTATAGTTTAATGATTGTTGACATAACCTTACACAAGTTGATTGACTTTACTAGATATAATTTTTTTTTTGAAGAGCTTGTTACAACGACACAAAACACATGATTTCAACCGTTTTTACGAATGAATTTTATTTCCAAGTGAACCTTTTGAACTTATTCCTGTCCTAATTCAAATACAAAATTTCTTTTAAGAAAGTTAGGATCTAACTATTAGGTTAGAAACTCTTAGTTAACATCAACTATGTATAATTATGTTAACATTAACTATTTTCAAAGATTAACTATATATAATTATGTTAACATTAAAAATTTTCAAAGATAGTACTTACAAATTTATAATTCTATCTAATTTATTTGTACCTTATGCATTATAAACGGTACGGTAAGTAATGATAAAACAAAGATGGACCCACTCAAGTTTCTTGTGGGTGTGGGATGTGTTGTGGGGAAAGTATGAGACAAAGACAAAAACCCATCATCTCATTGCACATATATCTCACCTTATTAAACAACTTTATATATATAGCTTCAATTTTTAAACAACTCTTTGTAAAGTTGTATGTTTTTAAAATACAAAGTTTTTAATATATAACATATCACATTTTTAAAAAAATATGGAATTTTATAAATTTAAAAGAAGATGCAATTTTTTGTTTTTAAAATTTCAAAGTCATTCAAAATATAACATGCTTATATAGAACAACATAGCAAATTAGCAACTATAATTTTGACAAGTTATATATGAAACGAAGTTTAAGGTTTTGGTTTAACTTATAACGATGACTATATAACATAGTTTAAATATTGTCTAAACAAATTTAAACCTATTATCTATTTATGACATGATTAAACATGTCTATATTTCAAAATTTTTGAAATAATTATATAATTAGATTAATAGAATTTTTCATTTTGTTTTATTTCATATATGTTACGAATTGTTTTTAAGGATATTATAAATGTAACTGTTTGTGACTTTTATTTTATTTTATTGTTTATTTATCATGCAAACATGTCTGGTAGTGTTGTGTAATGTTATGATACTTAACATGTTAGATTTAATCGTGATAAATAAATTATATTCGTATAAAATGTTTATTATCATACCCATGTTTTGTATTTTGGGTGATTGGTATATTTCTTTAAATATGTTGTGTTCATGTTTAGTCATGTGAGACATGTTTAAATGTTTAGAGTTGGTTTGTTAGCCCTACAAGCAATGCAAGTGGTTACAATAATACATGAATTCAAATGTTACTTTTATTTTGAAACTTGTAAACGTATTGCAATTTTAAGATTTTTATTCTTCACTGGATATATTAATTTTTTATACTTTATTTTTGTTTTTTATAATACTTTTTTTTGTATTATTGCACTGAATCTTTTTATATTTTATTTTGATTATTAACTTAATTTTTATTTTTGTAATATTAGTCAAAATTATGTTTCCAATGAATGTGATCATTTTAGCCTCTCATGATCCAAAGTGGCTAAAATTAGTCTTATAAATGAATCAAAATAACACGAAAAATTATCTTCCTGTTTGCTAGCGTACCTTTAATAAAACAAGCAATCCAACTTGATCGAACATTTAAACTACGAGGTTTTTTTGTTCGTATTATTTGTTAAAAAAATATACATGCTCGTATAAGTTCTTGTTCGTTTATTAATAGTATAAAGAAATGATTAATGAACATACCTAAGGGATTGTTTGTTTGCATCTTAATGGCATTAAGAGGTTACCTCTGAATAGTTCATAATCTCTTAGTCATTCAGACTTAAGGTTACCTCTTAACCATTCAGAGGTTATAAACAATTACCAACCTCTTAACCATTCAAACTTAAGAATATTTTTTAACCATTTAGATGCTATGAATCATTAAGAGGTAGCCTCTGAATGGGATTAAGAGGCTACCAAACAGGGCCTAAGCAAGCTTTAACAAAATAAATAAACAAACATATGTTACAAGCATTCTAAATTTGTGATGATACAATTTAACAATCCTCTTAAGTATACCTGGAAAAATGGGCGGGCTGGGTTGGGTTGGGTGCAGGTTAGGATGGATACATGTCAAGACGGGTTTTAAGCTAAATCCGAATGGGATTAAACAGGTCGTCTAAAAAAATCAATTTTACTCGAGTTAAAATGAGTTGTAACAAAACAAATAGTTTATTTGAATAGTTTTTAATGATTTTCTCATTAAATATATTATCGATCATTCTTACCCATTGAAATCCATTATGTTTGCATGGTTTTTAAATTGCTCATCTTGACCTGCTTTGTATTAAGGTGTTACCTATCTCAGTCCATACTATGTCATAATATTACCCATTTCAACCAAAAATACAATAATTATTTACCCAATTCTATCCATTTATCTTGCTATGGGTCAAGATTGTGAAGTATACTCTTAAGTCGTGTTTGGTGATGTCAAATGAGTTTATATGTCTATGAATTTATGAGGATTCATTTTAGCCAATACAATCATGATTTTAGGGTGTCCTCCAACTTGGTCTATAGGTTTGAACTCAACGGACATATTTTATAACAATAAACCTTAAACCGAAACATAAACTTTAAAAGTTAAAAACCAAGCCCTAAACTTTAAACATAATTGTTAAATCCAACACGAAAATCGAATATTGTAGGGTTTGATGAGACGGTTCCAATGTTGTCAAAATGAGTTGAGTCGGAGTTCATTTAGATTGGTTTCAGAAGTTTTGAAAATATTTTTTATACTTCTTAAGCAAAATATAGTTTTTATTTGATTTTTCTCATCTCTTGAGAAAATGACAACTTGCATTACTAATCTAGTAATCTCTCAATGGATCTACATATTTCATTTATTTGCTTCAAAGTTTAAAGTTTGATATTGATATGAAAGTTGTTAACATTTTGAGGACACATAGTGTAATTAAAAAATAGGCTACGGATCATGTCACATCTTTGGGAAAGATATTGTCCTTGTATTTATTTTCATAGGCCCCAATATAACATGTCTACTATGATTAAAAAGAGCTCAAACTTCATCAACCATCATGGCCTTTTATTTGACATCAAAATCAACTCCTTGGTGCTCTTACCACCATAAGTTTTAGCTTTAAATTATAATTGCAATGTGTAGGGGTAGGGTGTAGTAGGGTATAGGTGTGGGAAAGATTTAAAGAGGTAGGGTTAATATCATTAATTTACGCTAAATAAAGATTAAATAACAAAATTATCTAAAATCACTAGTCAATTTATCCAAAACGACATGATACACATGGGTTGTAAAGTTGAAGATTATATATATATATTTTTTTGAACAGCTAACGAGTGATCTGCAGTATGCTTATTCATAGCCCAAATCGATCCTCGAATACAACAACTCACGTGCTACGACCATAGTACACTACCAACTCCCCGGTATTTAAAGCCCAGTGTTGGCTAGCACTGAATCGAGCAAATCCACATGTTTCTCAGGAGGAAACCTACTATGTGGTAAATCCCTCTAATGACCGCTTTGAACATGATTTGAACAATTATCTCATAAAACCTAAGCTTTATAAAAATCATGTAATGTCAGTTGAGATACAAGCTAATTGGTAAGTTTGAAGATTATATGATTTACGATGCCATTTGGATGCAACCTGGTGGGCCCACCCACAAATTATGAAGGTCTAAGTATGATCAATTTTCTTTTCTTTGCACAAATTAATATAATTTTGCTTTAAATTACAAGATGGATTTTTATTATTATTGGACATCTACAAATTTCTTGAAGGATGGAGAGATGGAAAAAGTGTTAAGGGTTTTTAATCGGACTCAAAAAACTCGAAATTCAATCTGATTTTGATTCGAAAATATCTGTTAAATTCGATTCAAATTTTCAAATTTGAATTCAATTTGATGGAATATAAGTCTTATATCGATTTTGAATCAAATTTCAAATTTGTGATTATCAATTCAATTCGATTATAAATTCGAATAAGAAATTTGTAAATGTGTTTTTTAATTTGCATAAATAATTTTTTTAATAAATATAAATTTGGGTTTTTTAATTGCAAAATTTAATTATAATTACATTTTGAATTTAACACTTGTCACGTTAACTGGTTTTTTATCTACATTGTTATGGTTTGAACTTTTATCATTTTATTACTTAAAAATATTGTATTTCTGGTATTACAATCTAGATCTTAGTTATTTGATATTAGAAGGATTAAGCTTTTGATCATTTCATATTTTACATGTTCCATATTTTGCATGAAATTGTTAAATGAAGTTTAGGCTAAATTTTTTAGCTAATGACAAATCAACTTGTATTCAAATAAAATTGAATTTCGAACTTGACCTTGAATTCGAATTAGTTCATTTAAATATATTTCCAACTCAGGTTTTACTAGAAAAATCCAAATTTGAAATTATTCGATTCAATTTATTCGAATTATTCGAAATTTGATTCGTTGATCACTGAAAAACTACTATTTGTCATAAACTACCCTAAAGACAATGGTTGAGCCATAAGCTAAAGCCACAACTAAGACACCACAATTCTAAGAGGTCTTATTGTTACACAATTCTCAAACTGAATTCTTTAAAACTTAGTAGTGGAATCTTGCGTACCTTCAATCTTAAACAAAACATAATGTAGAGCATATAACAGAAAACAAATACGAATTTTAATATGATGCTTTGAAAATCATGACTAATACTTTCAGATCAAACTATTTGTGTTTTACTCAAATATTTGATCGAATAAAATTTAATTAAAATTGAAGAACAAGTATGAAAATTCATAATCAATTTCAAATGAACCAGTTTAATCGAATAAGCATTTCAGGTGATACATAAAGTTGAAGGAAACTACCTCTTGGCAGTTTTCAAATTACTTTTTTCCTAAATTTGCTACTAAATTAATAAAACATTATATGTCAAAACTCGTAAAATTAATTTTCTATTAATTTTTCAATATAGCAACTTAGGTTAGAGGCTTTGCCCCTTGGACCATGTTCCATTCACTCGTAAAATTAATTTTTTATTAATTTTTCAATATAACAATTTAGGTTAGAGGCTCTGCCCCTTGGACCATGTTCCATTCAAGGTTGCTTGTAACAACCGAATAATTAGCACATTTGATCCTGTATAAAATCTATGTTGAATTGACAATGGTAATTACTACAGATTGATAGTACACGAGAAATGATGAACGTAGGCGAAAACCGTGCGCAAAACGGAGTTACGGATTGTCCGGAATCACGAAACGAAGAAAATTTTCAAAGTATTGAACTTCTGGACTCGTCGCGGTACGCGACGGAGATTTGAGGATCCTTCGCGGTACGCGACAGACCTAAAATATCTAAAATCCTCCGGATTTCTTCGCGGTACGCGAAGCCCTTTTTGGCTTCTGGTCGCGGTACGCGACGGGTGTGGCGGTGCAACAATCTGATCTACTTCATCAGATTTCATGCAAAGTTAATTATTTTTACATTTTCGAACTCAGACGATCTACAGACGAAGAACACAAGCAAAACACCCTCCAAACAACCTGTTGAAGCCATCAGATCGTATATTTGAAGCCAGGGAACGTGTTTACAAGTCCTGATCGTTGTTTTACCCGCAGAAACCTGTCAGATTTGGTAATGATTTGTTCTAACCTTCTAGTTTGATTTTGATTGATTAGATCTTGATTTTGAACTTAATGATATAGTTAGGATTGTTGATTATTGCCTAGATGATGGCTATGATTGATTAGAAATGAAGAACACGATGTTCTAACGGTTAAATCCTTGTTTTGATCCGTTGTAATGCCCGGTTTGCATGAAATCACAACTATGGTTATAATGGTTTAATCCATTTGATTATGACAATGTAGATGGTTAGTTTGATTAATCTTTGAAATGCAAAGGTTAAATCTAAGTGTTTCAAACTAATCACAATCATTAACATACTTGTTGAACGATTATCTGATGTTTATGATAACAGTCAGATTAGTATGTTAAACATGGTTATTAAACCTATTCTAAGATTACATTGTGA
This sequence comes from Mikania micrantha, assembly GCA_009363875.1. Taxonomy (NCBI): domain Eukaryota; kingdom Viridiplantae; phylum Streptophyta; class Magnoliopsida; order Asterales; family Asteraceae; genus Mikania; species Mikania micrantha. Next base: position 3,148,939 of record CM018683.1, on the reverse strand, counting down.
TATTTCATGATATCTGGGTAACCAATTATAAGGATTTATCATTTCTAAGCCATTAATCTGTTTAAGAACTGTTTTAGCATTATAATCAACAACATTAACTACTTGATGACTTTTAAGGCAATGTCTTTGACATTGAACGTTCAGAAAGATCTAATCAGTAGGTTAAAACATAAATGACTTATTAAGTGTAAACGAATGCAGAAATTCACCATTAGTACCAGTTTGTAAGTGATCTTGCTACAGTAAGACATCAGGTGAGTTCTAAGAGCCCTCTTTTACTATTTTAACATTTTAGGGCTGATATGCATGTTATAAAGTTATTTTAGGTAAATGATTGTTTTATCTGGCTACGGTCAGATGAGAGAATATGTTAAAGTAAAGAATGTTTCAAGTTGTAAAGTTAATGTATGAAAGTGACACTAACCTGATTAAGGTCAGGTAAAGAATGTTTTCAAGTAAAGAACGTTTCAAAGTAAATAATGCTTTAAGTCTCAACTACAGTTGAGAAGTAAATGATTTTAAGAACCTCAGCTGAGATGTCAAGGATGTTTTAAAGACTCAACTACGGTTGAGAAATGAATGATTTTAAAAGTCTAGGCCGAGGTTAATTAGAAAATGCGATTTTGAAGTCCCGGCTGCGGTTGGGCAAATGTTGAGCACTGCGGTGCGGATAATGATTTATGATTATGATGGTTTAAATGATTTAAACCATGTTATGTATGAATGATGTATGTCAAGAAGTCTTGTACCGGTATGAGCCGTCAATTTCGGTTGATGGTTTAAAAAGTCCTGTGAAAGAACAGGCAGAAGTCCTGTGAAAGAACAGGCATAAGTCCTGTGAAAGAACAGGCATAAGTCCTGTGAAAGAACAGGCATAAGTCCTGTGAAAGAACAGGCATAAGTCCTGTGAAAGAACAGGCCTGTCGACTGTGTGTCGCCAGTTGAGGAAATCTTATGCATGCATAACGTGTTGACTTCGGTCAACAGAACAGGCTACATTTATGCACTGTATGATTGATGTTATGATGTCATGTATGTTATGTATATGAAATGTTTTGTGTTTAGTATGATTGAGACTGTTGACTTCGGTCGGCAGTAAAGGCTAATGCTTTATGTATATTAAAGACTTAACTTTTATGAAAAGTAAACTTAGAACTCACCAGCGAAAGTTGACTTGTTTAGCATGCATATCAGGTTGAATGGTTAGAGAAAGGAGACCAGGAAGGCTCATGGCATATATTGAAGACTACCCCTGGCATAGATTGGCTGTATTATGTGACTGTTAGAAGAGTGGGTTATGTTTAATGTGTAAAAGTTTGTTTAGATCTGTATGATATTTATGTTGTTACCCTACATTCCGCTGCTATGATAATGTAAATATGATCTAAAGAGTATAAGTTTAATGTTTGCCAACTGAGGGGTTTGGGGCCTCTCATTGCTGCCCCCAGACACTCTGCCAAGGGGGCATTGTCGTTTTGGAACCCTCATTAAATCATAAAACTTTAAACAAACGGCACCACACGCCCAACTTGTTTAATGAATTTAATGATTTATTAATCAACAAATTAATCCAATTACACTAAAATATATACCACATAACAGGAAACACGAAATGCTTAACACATAATTTCATGGATGGAATGCCAGTCTTCTTCGGTTTAGCCGCCTAAAGCCATATCAAAAGATCCAATCAACTATAAACATTGTATGTAATCAACATGCCATGTATTTTAAAAAAGGAAAGAAACGATGAGTGAATTCTAGTTTTAACAGATATTCTGTAAATCTTAACCATTTATGAAAACATTTTATATCGTAAAACATAATAAATCAATGCACGAGATTATTAAAGGTCTATAACAATCTCAGACTGGCTAAACATTATGTCATGGTACATGTAGAGGACTCTCCATGGCTTGTCTACACTAGTCTAACATATCCCTAGTGTGACATTATGTTGACATATCCTTAATGTTATAGACAGGTATTTCTTAAGTTGTCAAACCTTAGTTTGACATATACCTATAGTAACTTTATTAATTTGATCCTTCATGTGTGCGACCATAAAGAATATCTATCATAAAGCATAAGTAGATCATTTTGTTTCATGCATAGGTTATACTTAAAGTCATGCATAAATTCATAATTTAGCATAAACATACTTTTAAAATTTATTGACATTTCTAAATCAATTAACAAACCGAGTCTTTTCATGCATGTCGACCTAAAACATGATTAAAAAGTGGTTTTAGAACTCATATTGGTTGAACGAGGTTGATTAAGGTTGCTAATTAAAAATTTTAATTTCAAGCTTTAAACCGAATTCTAAATTAATCAATTAAAACATGTTTAATCAATATTATAACGTTACTAACATAGAAACACATCCAATTACCAATCAATTGTTAAAATTACAAAGGAACAAAAACTCTAGGCTTTTTACCTAGACTAATGTTGAGTAGACTAATGTTGAATGTTCACTTGCACAGTTGCACACATACGAGTAGTTCAAAACTATCACAAACACGGTTAAGGTAATTCAAGCATCCATAAAACCACCTCACTGGCTCCACTAGCGTAATCGATCTCCCCATCGCCATCCGTCTCTTCTGTTGCTGGAGAACAAAACAGTCATTGAAAAGTCATCATACTGTTCGGGATACTGAAAACCAGCAATCCATGTCTTTAAATATGAAACTCACCGTTAGGTTTCATCTCTATTATGTGTTGTGCATTTCTAGTCCAAAATTTAAAAAGATTTGATGGTTCAATCTTTGGAAACTGCCACATTTCTCTATTAAATATCCCTAAATTGAATTTTTTTTTCTTTCTTCCTTTCTTAGCAAACCGAATTTATATGGATGCGAGGGGTGCTTATACAGTGACGGAGCTTGGGAAAATAGTCGGAGGGGACCGGAGGATTTTTAGGAAGAAAATGGAGGGGGCCAAAGGATTTTTAGGATGAAACTGGAGGGGACCGAAGGATTTTTAGTAAGAAAACGAAGAGAACCAAAAGATTTTTCGACGAAATACTATTATAACGACCATTCTTAGCGAAAAAACAGGGGGGCCCGGGGTGCCCCGGGCCCTTTCAAAGCTTCGTCCTTGCTTATACTACTACATTTATGGTATTTTTTTTTTTCTGTTGATTCTTATCTTTGAGTTTAATAAAATTGTTTTAAACAGTATGTAAATTAAATAAATATATTACTGAAAGGTATAATAAGACATTATAATTGGCTGTGAAGTATTTTATTATTATTTTTTTTTAATAAAATCGAATAAAAACAAAAGAATAATTGGAGGTTGAAAATTAGGTGATTTGGTTGAATTACTTGCTTCATACAAATTGTTTTTGGTTGGCCAATAATATATATACACACACACATATACATACATACTACTTGGACAAAATTCCACAAAAATAGGATAATTTTAAATAATAGCATAAGGACTTTTTTTTTTGGTTTTCTATTTTCTTAGTCACAATATCAAAGGATAAATATTTGGGAAAATCTTCAAAGTGATCACATTAACCAAAGTTTTTCCCAAAATATCCACTTAAAAATCCAGTGTTCACCACTTACGGGCACCAACGCCTGTATGTACATATGCAAGTGTCTATACAACCACTATTTGAAAGTTGACACGTGTCTTCTATATACGTGTCAAAAAACGTGTACAAGCGGACGGCTGTAATTAACAGGCGGTTGCCTGTTAAGAAAATGATACCATATACAGGCGTCCGCCTGTATATTAACCGGTGTCCGCCTGTTAATTATAGCCCCCACCTGCACACGTTTTTTGTCACGCCTACATAAGACACGTGTTAACATTTAAATGGTGTTTATGTAGACGCCCACTTATGTACACACGGACGCCAGTGCCCGTACACAATATGCACATTTCTGACATTAGAAGGTCAAATGATATATATGGGAAAAAACATGATCAAATGGGTATTTTGGGTATTTTCTCTAAATATTTTCTGCAACAGTCAAGGGTAGTAGCTGCCATTTCATAAAAACTCAAGGACTATTGTGTAACTTTGAGCATTGTAATTATGCTTTCAATCAACCAATGATAACCATCCAAGTGTCCAACCATTGTAACACAAAAAATAAGGTAGCCACGTAGGCCAATACCCAGGTAACACGTGACCCGGTCTCAAATTATTGGATAATACAACCACGTCATCATCCATTTGTCTTATTATGCATGCGAGCAAACTAAGCATAAAGGATATGGATACAGACTTATCTTCAGTTTCTCTCGTACTTATTGTTTACGTGAATGTCATATCACATAATTTTCTGTTAAAAATTGTGTATTTTGTGCTCGACTTATCTTCTGTTTTACGCAGGGTTTGGTGAGAGACCGGAACACTTTGTGATATGATGTACGTAATCTTATCATACATAATTGTGAACGGACAATGTGGAGGCTAAATCTTACTTTTGTTGAGGTTTTATCTGGAAGATTATTACGATAGTTTAATTTGCGATAGATTAATAGTAGGTGTAGTTTATTTTACATAAAAAATAGACGACGCAACTAAAAAATAAAGCCTCAATAAGAGTGTACAAAGAATATGATAAAAACAAATATTACATTATCTTAGGGATATGTGCGCTACTCCAGAGACTAATCCAACATAAGAAAGTTATTATTCGCGTAATCAAGCAAATAAACATAAGCATCAATTATTTTGAAAAACATGTATGGTTAGCAAATCTTATGTCTATCACTATATCTATCTATTCTAACAAACAAAAATGTTTATTTGCCACTTGTCACATTTTAAAACCATAATGCCATTTGTCAAGTTTTTATACACTTGTTTAATTATCTCTTATTAAATACATTATATTATCTCTCCTATTAAATAAATTATATTTTCTATCTTCTTAAATAATTATAATAACTAATGATATTATTTTTATTTTGCAAATTTAAATATAGTTTTTTATATATTTAAATCGAATCATTCTATTATAAAATATATTTTAAAAAGTTTATAAAATATATTTTTTCATAAATATCAAATTTTTAAAAAATAAGAAATATTTCAATATGTTATTTTTACAAAATAATAGTTTTACAAAAAAAATTCTTAAAAAATTATTTCAAAAAAATAAAATATAAGCAGAAAAATATTTAAATGATGATAAAAGTTACAGTTTTTTTTTGTCTTATATGTTTAACAGTAATTTCAAATTATGTTCTTTAACTTTAATAATTACAAAAATATTACCTTCTCATCTTACTTTAAAATAGTTAGTTTTTTATAGAAATTAACTAATTAGATTTTTAACTTTAGGTAGTTCAAATATCTCACAAATCAAGAATGTTAAAGATATTACTATTGTTATTAAAAATTTTGATTATTGTTTTATTATCTAAAGTGATTATTAATACATAATTTAATCATTTTATATAAAAATATCATCATTTATTATTTTTAAATTTTTATTATTAATTGTTTAATATTTTATATTTAATCCGTGTGTTCACACGGGTAATAGACTAGTTTACCTATTAAAAAACAATCCTAATCACTATATTTACCTATTAAAAAACAATCCTAAAAGACATGTCATAAATCTACAACTTCTTTCTTCTATTCGTTTTTTAACGATAACGGTCAATTAGCTAACATGTCTCTGAATGAAAGCTCGTACGTCTATCACATAGTCTATATGTTATTAATTCATGAGAAACCTCACCATTGAAAAAAAACCTTACAAATCTAGAAGTAATTAATCTCATAAAGACTTGAATCTAACATCTTTTTTGAATGAAGTGTGCTAGAAACATGTTGGTCATAAATCTATGACTTCTCAATTCTCATATCAATTTTCTGTCATTTTCTGCTATTAAATATTTTTATTTTTTATAAATTAATAATATTAAATACTCATATATTATCTACATTTTTTTCATATTAAAATATATATTGTTAATATAGTAAACACATTTGAAAAAAAAAACTTATACAAAAATACACTTTTCTTTTTAAAAGTAACAAACTTTTTGAAAGTACAAATATTTTTAAAATGATCTTATTAAAATATAAAAGTTTTATGAAAGAAATTTTTAAAATGAATATTTAAAGAAGTAAAAAATTAAATTGACTCATTTTAAATAAAGAGATTTTATCAAAAAATTGACAGTTCTTATTTCTTATCATTTAATATTTATTTATAAAAGTTATCTAACCTAAAGCCTTTTTTATTTTTATTTTTCTTTGAAAAAATTTATTATCCACGTAAGCAAACCTCTCTAATCCACCGCTCCTGTATAAAAACCTCTCAACTGACTCCATTATTTTCAATCATCCCCGGATATATATAAAACTAAAAACCAGCAACTTCACAAATTCACCACCATCAAAACCGGCGACAAATATTCGCCGGAAAATGAATATTTCGGCAACCAAATTCTACTGCTCCAAACGGCTTCCGAATGCTAGAGTTCATGTTCATCGCCGTCACATTCCACATGAAAAACACTAGAATAAGTTTTCTCTTTATAATTTTAAAAGTTAATCGAGAGGCAAGGTATCGATTTTGTTTCCTTCAAACTGAGTTTTCTGATCCGGCGATCTGAACATGTAACCTAGTCATTAGTGATCACTCTGATGTATGGATTTCATTGTTACTTTCTGCATCAATCATGTATAATTCTGTAAAAATCTAGATATTTATAGGCGTTTTTTGTGGAACGAAAGAAGAGGAGGAACGTACGGTTTTATTAAGTGATTTATAGTATAATATATAGATATGCATTTCCAGATGAAGATTCAACCAATCGATAATCAGAATTATGAAGAACCAGTGAATTGTGAAACTCCGGCGACGGTGAAGCCGATGTTAAAATCTCGGCTGAAGAGGCTTTTCGATCGGCAGTTTCCTAGTGTTCTGAAGAACAATTCGGAGGCAACAAACGTAACCGGTGATGTGAAGGATGCAGAATTCGAGCCTAGTTCTGTTTGTCTGGCTAAAATGGTGCAGAATTTCATCGAAGACGCTGCTCCGGAGAAGCCGAAATGCGGCCGGAATCGTTGCAATTGTTTTAACGGAAACATCAACGACGTTTCCGATGATGAGTTTGATCTTTCTGCTGTTGGATTTTTTGGCGATTCTTCTGAAACACTCAAGGTAAACTGATGTTGAACAACATATGCGTAACACAGTAATTGTTAATATAATTGTTCATGTAATCTATGCTATAATTAAAGGAAATTTGATTTGGTCGTGTAGAGTTTGACGCCTTGCGGGAGTGTTGCTCAGAGAAATCTATTAGCAGATACTTCGAAGATCGTTGAAAAGAACATAAATTACAAACGAAAAGACGAATTGAAGAAGATTGTTGCAGACGGATTACTATTAATCGGATACGATGCTTCGATTTGTAAATCACGATGGGAGAAATCAAAATTATATCCCGCCGGTACTGATCTATGTGTATCAATAACAGATTCAATTTGTTTAACAATTTGATTTTGGATTGTGATTGAATTTACAGAGGTTATGAACTTTTGCGCGCAGGTGAATATGAATACCTAGATGTCATCTTTGAAGACGGAGATAGAGTCTTAATTGACATAGATTTTAGATCGGAGTTCGAGATAGCTCGACCGACGGGGAACTACAAAGCAATCCTTCAGTCACTGCCGTACATCTTCGTCGGAGAGGCCGATCGTCTGCAGCAGATTCTGTCGATCGTATCTGAGGCGGCGAAACTGAGCTTGAAGAAGAAAGGAATGCACGTTCCTCCATGGAGGAAACTCGAGTACATGAGATCCAAATGGCTATCGGCGCACACCAGATCGCCATCGTCTCCGTCACCGTCGTTACTACCTCCACCGCCACCAACACCACCTCCAACACCTGACGCAGGCGCAGCGGTGAAACAGATTTTTTCCGGTACCACCGGGGAAAAGAAAGAGCCGTCGTCTGAGTTTTTACAAGAGTGCGGAGTGTTTGAACTGATTTTTGAAGAGGATACAACGCCGTCGCACTCAACGGAGACGAGTAACGGAGTTTTACCGTTGAGAAAGTCCGATGATTGTTTTGAGTCGCCGGTGGCAGGAATGTGGCAACCGCCGGCGTTAAAACCGAGGAATGTGCAGAGAGGAAGTAACTTAGTGGTGACCGGATTAGCGTCTCTTTTTAGAGAAAAAGCATGAAGGAATAAACAAATTTTGCCCTTGTTTTACCTTTTTTCTTTTTTTTTTTTCTTTAATCATTTTAACTGTTAAACAACAAAAATTATATATTAAAAATAATGCAGATATTATAAGCAAACCTTTTATCGTATACTGCGAATTCGTATTAAAATTGTCTAAATAGATTTACTATTAATCATTTTGAATATAGTTTGGCCTATAAAACAGTCTTAGGATATTTAAATAATATGATTTGTGAAAAAAAAAAAGGTTTTGATAATCGAACCGGACGTTGAACCGGATGTTTTAATGATATTAATCGGACCGGATTTAAAAATCGGATGACATAATTTTCCTTGTTAATAATTGATTTCAAAAATGTCACATGTCATTCTCATATTATTCCAAAAAAATGTTATTTTTTAATATAAAAACTCACATTTAATATAATTATTAATAATAATAACATACATACTTTACATAATTATACAAAATTAATGCTTCATGATAAATATAATCTATGTTTAATGTTATATATATGTGTGTGTATTAAAAACATTTTTTTATAATTTTTCATAATTTTTCATAATTTTTTGTATTTAAAGTTTTTTAATATAAAAAAGTTTATAACTAATTTTATTATTTTTGATATAATTATTTAATAAAAAAGTATATAATAATAAAGAATTATAAAATCACATAATTTTAATTCATAAACACGTGTAATACACGGGTATATAACCTTAAAAAATATATAAAATATTCCAAAAAAATTATAAACACTTTGTTTCGGGTAAAAATTTACAAAACTAATTTTTAGCAAAACCAAATTAATTTAGTAGGGTTTTGTGTTTTATAATCAAGAAAACAGTTTATAAGCAAATTGCAATAAAATTATCCCTAAGATTCCCTAGTGATATTGTAAATATAAAATGAAACAAACAGCTCAACACATGAGATTTCTACGATGAAAAGCTATTAATCCCTTATGATTGTCGGCATAAAAACATCGGGAGGTGACAATCGTCACCCTGCCTTGTTTTTATTAATATAATAAAACAATATTACAAAAAAAGAGCACAAATGATTGATTTTTAAGTGTTGCAAAACTTTAGATGCCGTGAATATGAATATCAGTAGTGAAAAGCAATTAGATGTGTACTAGATGCATGTAATGTGTGTTCCTAAATCGATCTTTGCCTTAATTTATATCACAAAAAGAAATACAACGATAGCATACACGGTTTCACGTTTTCCGCTCCACTCCTGGTCATGCGCAGACTTCTTCCACATGATTGTTGATCGCTTCATACTTGGTCCACGTTTTTCTCTATTATCCGGGAAAATAGGAATTATAGTTTTCTCGTACCTGTTGACTTAATTCAAACATCAATAATACATGTCGATATAATAAATAACAATTAATATAAATAATCATTATTTATTAATTAAGCCGTCAGTTCAGGTAAATTAATATATGCAAATATCCCTATATATCCGGAATTATTCTGCATTCTGAAATATCCCTAATTATTAAGCGAAAATTTACAGACACAACACACATCTAAACAAACATAATTAATTTTTAAACTAACATAATCATGTTAAAAAAAATATACGGTTAGGTTTTAATGTTTCATCCTTTAAATTTTAGTTAAAAAAATATACGGTCCGACCGGTGAATCGGCTCAAGCGGCCGGTTTGCTTGAAGCCGGATTGCATACTCACTTAGGGCCAGTCGGTCCGGTCCTGAAAACCTTGTTTGTGATTTGTGAGAGGTTTTGGACTTGAATCCAGATCAAGACATAATTTTTGGTTCAAGATCAAAGAGTTTACATAGTTGTTAGGTTTTTTGTTGAATGGGTTCGAGCATACGCCTAAAGCGTTAAATTTGATGGAATAGTTGAAACTTTGTCTTAAATATATGCGTTTCAAACCATTTAAAAACAAAAATTATAAGAAATAAATTTCATGCGGTTTAATTTTCATTCATCGTTGATTTTTCTTCTCCTTGCTCAAACTTTAGACGTACATCTAAAAAATAATGATTGAAATTACAACTACTAAAAAAGCAAATTAAATAAATATTTTTAAGACCTTTGAATATGTCTAATAAATGTGAGACCAGTCACAACTCTCAATGACTTTTATTTTTATAAATCACTTCAATTCAGTCTTTCTCCTATAGTGATCAAAATGCTTGGACGACGGAAATTAAAATGATTGTAAATCTCGTGTGTAACACAGGGGATCTAAGTATACATAAACCAATAAATGTATAATAATTCAAAATAATTTGTCAAGAACAGGCCAAATATTTGATTTTTTTATCATTTTAAACACACTTTAAACACTTTTTTATTTTTATGAGTTTGTGTAAATTAATCACTGTTTGAAAGTTAACATCGTTGTAAGTTTTAGGTAAAAAACACTTACAGTGTTGTAGGTTAAAAACTTACAATGATGTTAACTCTTAAACGGTGATCAATTTACGCAAAATAGTAAAAGAATAAAGTATTTTAAATATGTTTACAATGATGTTGATTTTTTTTAAAGATATGACTTTATCTTGACGAGTTATTTCAGGTTATTGAAAAAATTCACTAAAATAAAATGCTTACATTCCCTACCATCTTAGTTATTACAATTACTTGTATTTGATATGATCTCTTCATATAAAAAACATAATATAAAAAATAGAGCATACCATAATATAAAAACAAAGTTTAAATATAAACGTCATAATTAAACACCGTAACTAAACTCTAAAACTAAAAACGGCATAATTCAACACCATAACTAAACACCATAATATAAAAACAGAGCTTACATATAATGTCATTACTAAACACTATAACTAAACTCCAAAACTAAAAACGTCATAATTATAACTAAACATCATAACTAAACTCCATAAATGAACACCATAACTAAACTCCATAACTAAATCGAAACCAGAATTCGCTCCATACGCTCGATACGTTCAGTATTGACATAATAATATCAATAACATTCTGTAATTTTTTTTTGTTGCAATTGATGATTATCGAATTCGATATTTCTAAATCATGGTCTATTGTTGAAATTGAATTTCCCTAAATAACCGCTAACAATAATCATGAAAAATTATGTTAATGCTCATATACAATAAACTTTTGAATTAACATGTGTACGTCTTAAAGTTTTTTCTTACACTTTTTATGGTTTTGTGCCTTTTAAGCCAAACTTGAATATATATATATATATATATATATATATGTGTGTGTGTGTGTGTGTGTGTGTATAAGCATAGAAACCCGTGTATTACACGGAATGAATAGTTAAAAAACATCAAAGTTTTAAATTTATACACAATTGTTATCATTTGAATAAATTAAATGTTAAATAAATTGAGCTAAAATCAAATTTTACATCATAAATCTATTTATTTCCCGCCTAAAACTTGACTCAATATATTTTGTTATATGAATCTTAAAAATTCTCTTTATTTCCCGCCTAAAAATTCTCTTAAATATTATTTTGACCATATTTTAAGATCCATATAACAAAATATTTTAACATCCATATAATAAAATATATTGGGTCAAGTTTTAAGCGGGAAAATAAAAGTTATGGTGGTCTAAGAAAATGACAAGTGTCTCATAGTTATACTTCTTTATTAGTTTAGAGAGATAGGGGAGGGTTCCATAGACAACCTCCATTTTAAAGAAACTTAGAAAACTAATCACAATTGTTATCAATCAATTTCGTTTTTTGTTTTTTATTTTACATTTTGTTTTATTACAAGGTTAGATCTGTTAACAAAAAGAAGATAATAAAAAAATTAAATGTAGCTCATGTTATTACATATGTGTAACTCATTTATTACATATATGTAAGTTGTAAACTACATATATGAGTTATATATATGTAACTTCGTAATATAAATATTTTTATTAAAAAAAATTATTTGTTTATACCATTTCTAAGCTAAATATAAAAAATCATGAATTCTTTTTTTTTTTAAAATTGATTGTTTAGTATAAGTTTTCTTAGTTTTTCCTAAAGTAATGAGTTTTTATTTTAACTCTCCCTATATATATATATATATATATATATATATTACTTTATCTTCCAACACTACGTACACATGTCACATCATTGCATATTTATAATAATTATGTATTAAACAGATTCCTTTATTATGTTTGCATCAATTTACATAGAAGACCATGTTGTGATATAGCTGGAAAAACCTAATAATAAAGAATTAAGAACGCGTGGGGTTTCAAATTTCAAATATTTTTTTTTTTGAATTAAGAGATGATTCCCATGGAGAGTCATGGGTTCAATTTCCTTTCAAAGTAAAATATGGGTACCTGAGAGGTAAGAGGGGTTTTCCGGTGTGGTTTCGTTCCTCGATGGTGTTGGGGTCTCAACGGAGGTTATAGTAAATAGACCTTGATGTCATGGCCTGAAAATCAGTGATTCACATGTTGAGATCAATTGCCGTTCAAAAAAATAGAGATGATTCTTATAGGTAATCATTTCTCTTTTGATTATACAACTTTTTTTTTTCTTTCCTTTTTCTTTTTACGGCTTTCAGATCTACGTAATCATATGTTGTGTTAATTTTGTCATTTTAGTTCAATAGTTTACATTTTATCATTTTGATCATTATTGTTTCATTTTATTGTCATTTTGGTCATTATGATTTCTATTTTATTGTAATTTTAGTTTAATTAAATTATAAACTTTTGAACTAAAATAACAAAATTAACCAAATAACAGTAACGAAAATAACAATAAAATAGAAACCATAATAACTAAAATGACAAAATATAAAATATTATACTAAAATGATAAAAATTAACAAACCATAGGAAATAAAATGATATTTACTCCTTTTTTGAGTCTTATTTTTTTTCCTATATGACATAAACGTTTAAAATTTTACTTTGACTTTTAATGGCACATATGCACATGCACCTACTCTACTAACTCGCCAGCCGATTTAAAACTTATAACGTAAAATCATTTAGTACGCTATCTTACAAATTTAAATGACTAATGAAATAGTTTTTAAGGATTTTATTATATGAAAAGTCAATATAAAAAAAAATCTTTAAATTCTATTAGGGTTCTTATTTGAAAATTTTGAAAATAAATATATGCTACATATTAAATCACATTAAAATTAATTTGCTTGTCCAAAACACAATTTTTATTAAATTATAACATGAATCACATATTTATTTTCAAGATTACAAATAAATGATTTTAAAAAATGACTTGTATATGGTTTAAGGTTTTTCTAATATTAGGTTTTCACAAGATACAGTCATATAGTTATACATACTATATAAAACATTTTTTTTAAATATTGTCTTTTCATATTATAACTGTACTACGTGTATTTTATTTTACTCTTTTTCTTCTTTTGTGTTTGTGCCTATTATATGCCTTAATACAAGGTGTTGCATCAAAATTGGAAGGTAACAAACATTTTTATTTTAGAAAAAACGTTGTGTTTATCTTTATTTCATCTTATATCTTACTCTTATGTATTACTCTTTGTGACATTTCACTTAATATGCTTGTTTTTTAGTAATAAAAATAAAATATTATATTAGAGATATAAATATTTTTAAGTTTAAAAATATATTAAGTACCAAAGGGTTTTGTTTCCAGTGATACCCAAAATTTTGTAAAGTTGTTTCTCCTTAAAAATTTTTGAGAGTTTAAGTTTTATAGTCAACGAAAATGTGTGTGTGAATTAAGTAACATCGGAATCATTAAAATTGGATTACTATTGGGCTTGGTTATTTTCACACAACTTTTTTTATTTTAACTCTTACTAATACACAATGATTGGTATCGTACACGTCTCTTACAGAACCTATACACCCATATAGATCTATATATGTCGTATAGAAGTCCAATCATTAACACAAAATTTTTAACAAACAGTGATTACCTCTCTACGATAGCTTATACAAGACGTATAGAGGATGTAAATGGTGTAAGAATGACATTACCCTTACTGTATTTTGCGTGTAAGCGCCAAGATGATAACAAACTCCTAGTTCTTTTACAGCTAGTGAATATGGTTGATCATAAAAAGGACATTTTTAACAGTAAAGAAAGGGTTCTAACCAATGTTTTGAAAACCGGAACGGACCGGCAACCAGTGGGTGAACCGTGAACAGGTCCGGTTAGGGGTTCTGAACCGTCGAACCGGTGGTTGAATCGTTTTTTTTTTGATTTTATATATATATATATATACATATATTTATAAAATGTTTATAAAATCATCCGGTTCTTAAATCTGGTTCGACCGGTCGGATCACTGACTGTTAAGAAAACCGATTAAATATTCGGTCCGGTTATGAAAACATTGGTTCTAACATCAAAAGAAGTAAAGAAGATATCCAATCGTGCACTCTCGTAACTAAGATTATGTGCGTGTTTCCAAGATAAACATTTAGCATTGTTTTTATTTATTTTTTATTTTTTTGAACAGCTAAACATTTAGCATTGTAAGCCTTTGAGTTTCACGATTTGACACATTTATTATATTTATCTCCAATCTCATAATATTATATCATTCTTTATTACAAGACTTAAATAAAAGTTTTGTGAACCTTTAAAAACAACTTCTTTAAAATTCTATTTATCTGTTTTAAACTGTTGTTCGAAATTATATATTCTATATATCATTAATTTATCTATTGTTACTACAGGACTAAGTCAGATGATAGAAGCATATATCTTTTTAAATTGCAGGTATAACATCGAGTTCTTGACGAAGATGTATTGATGTAATTTAAAAGTAAATTTTGTCGATATTTGTTTGTCGTTTAAAAAAGATATAATTCGCCTACGACCATCTGGTCGTCATTCATACAATTTCTCATATTCATCATTAAGAACAGAGAAAAGACATTTTAGTCACCCGAATGTATTATTAAATACATTTATATTACCTTATTGTAACATCAAGATAAAAAACGAACTCCGATACGATGTAACATGTTATAATTTCGAAACAAATATTCTGCACTTGTTTTTTGGGTGGTCGGTGGTGTATACCGAAAACTTGAATAGTGTGATATTCTGTCATTGGGTTAATGCAAATTTAACTTTAGTTTGACCACCAACCAATGTTTGTTAAAATGCTCCAATATGAACGAATTTAATAAAACTAAATGCAAGGTTTGAATAATAATTTGTGATCAATCCATAAATATAATAAATCATTTAATAAAACTTGAGTGTATAATACAATCAAATAAACTATGTGGATGTTTTGGATTCCATTTGAAACTAACTTATTAACTTATTGACTTTATGAAAAAAGTTAATGAGTTAAAAAGATATTTGTTAATGTCAAAAAGATTTTTTGTTTTAACTTTTTAAGGATTTGTTTGGGATTTCATCTAAAAATGACTTATTGACTTTTTAAAAAACCAATATGTCAATAAGTTGTTTGTCAAACATAAAATACTTTTGAAAATGACTTTTTGTAAAAGGGTGATAAATTGTTTTTCAAAAGCTAAAAATTATAGCTTTTCAAAACGACTTATATTGACATAAAATTACAAATCTACCACAGTCTTTACCCTTTACCCAATAACATTAAATAGTGTCAATAAAAAAAATGTCCTTTTTGGTCATTTTGAAAATTAATTTTGAAAAGGCTAATTCAAACATATTTTTAAAACTCCATTTCAAAACGTCATAAGTTAGTAAGTACTTTTGACAAAAAGTCCTTTTAAAGTTAAATAAGTAATCCCAAACAGGGCATAAGTAAGGTTAAAAAGTTGTTTTTAAAAAGCGATAATTTGTAGCTTTATAATGATTTTTTAACTTTTTGATTTAATAAGCTAAAAACTAATCCCAACACTTTTTTTAAAAGCTAATCCAAATAAATTATTGATTTTTTGACTATTCACAAATTAGAAACCAATCCGAACACTTTTTTAAGAGCTTCATTTTAAAAACTCATAAGTTAGTAAGTACTTTTGATAAAAAGTCCTTTTAAACTTGAATAAGAAATCCCAAACAAGCCCTATATATAAAAGATGAGCCGTGTGGTCAGCAATGATGGATCGAGTCTTTGAGACGAATCCACAGTGCCAACTCAAATTTTTCGAGAACTCAAGGCAATTACATTTTTAAGGCTATTTTCATAAATAATTTTTTTTAATGTGATAAAAAAAATTTATGGTTCGTAAATTCAAATTACATAAAAACATATTAATTTGTCTCTATATGCGTAAGTTTACTTATAATTACTGTTAATAATTGATTATCATAAATGACATAAACAAAGAATGTTATAAAGTATAATAATTAGTGATGATATTTAAAACTTTTTCCTGTTTATTAATTATTTGGAAAAAAATAATCTTAAACAAGCTTTCTCTATTGAAAATATGTGTGTACTCTTAAATTTTTCATGTTCAAAATGACAAAATAAATAATCTGTACGATAACCCGAACATACTCGAATGGTTGGGCCCCAAAAATTTAGAGGGTATGGGCCCTTGCCTTTAAATTTCTCAAATGAAGCGAGTCCTTCGTACCCAAACCCTTTAAAGCCACCATCCATGAACGTGGGATGCTTTTGGTTAAGTGCATGCACAATTTGCTTGATTGTGTCTTTATTTGTTAGTTGGTATTAAGTTAGTGGATTAGTGGGTTTAACATGTTTAAGTTAGTTATCATAAGCCGAATGTCTCATTGAAACCAATCTCTCTATTCATATGAGGTAGAGATAAGACTGTCTACATCTACCATCCGCAAACCATAAATTAGCTTTGCTAATGTTGGAATACTCTAAATACGATGATGATGATATATTGGTGTATGCCTTTAATAGGCCTCTATGGTTAACTACAATAATATTCTTTATATTGATCCAAAGTTGTCTTTATATCTATCTGTTATTCTTGAGTGACTGGTCATCTTGACTTGTAATATATTAATATTTAAAATAGAGAAATAAGTCTTTAATCTTACGATGACATTTGACAAATGAACATGTAGAGACAAATAGTGAGTAATGTCAAGACATGTTCGACCTGCATGCTTCTAATCACACAATCTTTCAAGATATTTTGAATTTTGAAAAACATATAGTGTTTTCTAGACAGACTTATGCTTTAAATGTTTCTTAACCATAAATTAAGAGACTTTAGGCCGATTCCGTTACAACAAAGAAGCCTTATTGCCACGACAAACGTCATCACTATATATACATCCCAAAAGTTGTCACTATTCCCTATGGCAACAACATCTAGTCAATATGCAATCGTTGTTATAGCTTTGTCGCAATAAAACAGAAAAGTCATCGCTATAAACATTGTCCCAGTAGGTTGACCTATAACGATGACTTATCGTTTCCTACAAATTAACTTCTTTTTATTTTTTTTATTTATATTTCTGCTACAGAGATGACAATTAGTCACTATATATATAATTTTAATTTTAATAAAATTGGATTAAGCGACGATCTGTCGTTGCTATAACCTACCATTATTATCTCTTTTTTTACCTATTAATAAATTTAAATAAAAGAAAAAAAACTCCATTTAGTTGCTATATGTTATACATTTGGCGGCAGCTTTTCCCTCCTAATTAATCTGCCAAAAGTACGCAACAACATTTAGCCGCTATATTTAAAAAAAAAAAAAGTAAAAAAAAAAACACGTTGTCGATATAGGTTTTGACACAATATTTCAATTTTCTTCTAGTGTTCCAAGCAGCTCCCAAGGACATCCAAGTTGAATTATAAAGTATCCGACAGTCGTTTATGCCTTAGAACCCTTAAGTGATGTTATATATATCTTGAAAAATATCAATATGTTCGGTCATAGTCACATAATCAAATAGACATAGCATATGTTAGAATTGAGGTTCACATTGTAGGTGTTATTCTATTTTTTACATCTTGTTCTTTGCATATTTACATAACACTTTTTTTAGTCACATGTTACGAGATTGTTCATCAATCGACAACTAACTAAATTGGCCACAACCTATGGATCTTGTTGGCTTGAATTGAATCAACTTGACACTAATTCATATTAAAATTTGGCTTTATTTGTTGGATCTTGTATCTTATTTGTCACATTCACCTTGTTTAAGCATGTTTTATATTCTATCTATATTGTAACTATTGTATGATGATAATAATGATGCCCTGATTAATATAGATGATTAATATGTGGTAGAATACACGTAAAAGACAATGATCAAGATGCATGTGTCGATTAAATGAGGTGACAAAACTAACAAAAACAATGTGGTTGGGTAATAGGTATGTTTGGAGAACATGAAGATTGGAAGTGTCGGAAGATTTAGGTTTGCATGATTTTATTTTTTCTAAGAAAAAAGAATCAAATATACTCTTAATTCTATATCATTATCTATTGTGGGACTTGAGCCCTTAATCTTATGAAGATATGTGAATTGTGGGATGTTTGATTAAAAACGTGTTGGTATAAGATCGTAATGATATTAAGATATAAATATATGATAGATAAAAAATTATGTGTATTTAGTATAATTAGATGTAAAAAAATCTTAAAAAGTTCAGAGTTGCAGAGTGTTGGACCATGCGGGGTTCAAGGGGGTCACATCCCCTTTCGAAAAGTAATTTCATACACAATCCGATATAAATCCAAGTATTGATTCATTGAATTCTCCCGCAAAAAGAAAAGCAAAAGATTATCTATTTTATTAGTAACCATATAGAAGTTCTTAAAAGCATAAAAATGATATTTTCAAGTTTAATATGCACAATTAACTAAAGTATAACGTTTAATAGCATTTTAGTGTTAATCTATACAGATAGTAGTTATTGTGATCGAGAACATGCAAAAATAAAAATAAACAATTCATTTTTTTTATATCTTAAAAGATTTAATAATAAAAGAAAATATGAAAAAGTAATGTACTAATCTTTACCATTTATCACTTTTCTATCCTTAAATGCCGTTCAAAAAAAAGTCTATCCTTAAATAAA
Source organism: Mikania micrantha (assembly GCA_009363875.1). Lineage (NCBI taxonomy): Eukaryota > Viridiplantae > Streptophyta > Magnoliopsida > Asterales > Asteraceae > Mikania > Mikania micrantha. The sequence continues at coordinate 3,129,758 of CM018683.1, read as the reverse complement.
GAAAAAATGAGTGTATATAACCTACAATACATGTGTAGGTAAACAATATAAAAATAAATAATATATGAACTAATAAATTCCATAGTTTTTTATGTGTAAAACGTATATATGCTTATATGTAAAAACTAAAATAAATAAATAAATAAATAATTTGAACCACTGATAAAAAGTTAAATGATTTAGATTGTTTTTCATGATCTCCTCAAACTTGACAATGATATTATTCTTATATGTGTGGTCACGTTGAGTTTATAATTGTTAGGGGGAAGGAATTGAACGGGTTTAGACTGGGTGTTTAGGTTCGACCAGGTGCCTGATAACATCATTGCTATAAAGATGTGTTGCTTATGCGGAATTGAAGCTTCGGATGATTTATTTGTTCGACAGAGACATCATCTTTTAGAAAAGACGTCTAGGGTTTAAATCCTAGCAAGAGAGAAATATTAAAGAGTAGTGTATGAGTAAGATAATATGAATGTAAAAAAAGAAAAGAAAAAATAACGATGGTTAGTATATTAAAATTTCTCGATAATTTTTATGTGACGATGGAATGTGCATCTCCCTATTTTTCTAAAAAATCTGATGATTTTGTGGTGAGGTAAACCCTAAATTGTGTATTTGATTTTTTTTTTTAAAAAAATAAGGTTTTTTTTATAACTATGAGAAATCACTTACATGTAACTTGTATAAGTTAAGGTTAGCTTAGGTTGTTTTACAAATGATGATGTAGTTTTAAATATTTTTAGAATAGAAATAATGTGACAGAAACTGATTTAATTAAGATTAAAATGTTATAGATTAAAGAAAAAGGATTATGCCAACTTGCCAACTTCACCGATACAATTCGTGAGATCACTTCTACATAGTAATATAAAAACAAATTTTTTTTTTTTTATTTCTCCACCTACTTTCTCTTTCTTTTTTTTCCTCATATTACAATATTTTTTTTCAACATAAGAATTCATATTTTCTGACGACATGGGCGTTGAAAAATAAGTATGCAAATGTGCATTTAACAAAAATATCTATCTAAATTCAATTATGCATAGAAGAAAACACAAGTTATATTCACATGTGTATGAAGCAAAACATCACAATATTAAATATCACAACATAAACATGAAAAAAAAAGTTAAGACTACATTTTCATAATTTCACATTGCCGTTCAAAATTAATTATATATATATATATATTAAAAACCATTAAAAGGAATAGTATTTATATTGTTATTATATATTTAGTGGGTCCCATTGTGTGTGTGTATATATTTAAAATCTCTCACACACACACACACACACACACACACACATATATATATATATATATATATATTATTTAGGTTTATAATCCATGTAGTGACGTTTTTAAAATTTAGACTTAAATTATCAAAAGTTTTTTTAACTTTAAAAAATAGTAAACAGAGATAAGAGTATTAAATTTGAGAGATTTACTTAAGGATGTAAGTTTTTATTAAATTTGAGAGATTTGAGACGCCATTTAATAACGTTTTAAAATTTAGACTTTGACCATCAAAAGTTTTTTAACTTTAAAAAGTAGTAAAATAGATAATGGTATTAATTTGAAAGATTTGCTTATAGATTTGGATTTTTATTAAATTTGAGATATTTACTTAGAGATTTTGGTTTTTTCTTTTAATTCAAACGATTGATTAGACGGATTTTGTGAGTACTTTTTATATTATTTTTAAACATATTTGTGAGGTTTTGTATGATTTTATGTTTTTATAAAAAATTTGTATATAGTTCGTGATTAGAGATTTGATGTAACTTATGCTTCTGCAAATGATATAAAATACCCATTCTCATGAGTGTACTGTGATAACCCGCCGCAACGCGCGAGTTGAATAAACCTAGTTGTATATTAAACACCAAAGCTGGCCGTGAAAATCAAAAAAAAAAAAAATATCCTGTATAGACAGAAAGAAAAATGGAATCCTTTTAATTCTAATAAACATTAATATTTTATACTTTTTATATAAGTTATATATATATCTATACTACTATATAATACATATAGGAAGGACATAATGGTCTTTTACCAAAAACTCTTAAAATTAAGAGTTTTACAACTCTTAGAACATAAAGTACAACAAACAAAGTTTTAAGAACCATAAACTATATGGTTTTCTTTTACTTAATTAGTTTGTCCCACATTGGTACATGTAAAAAATAAAGTGTCATATAATACCTATAAAAGAAACCCTCTTAAATCAAATAAATTACTTCTTCGCACTTTTGTCATATCATATTTGGCATTTTAAATTATGAATGTTATCATAATAATTTTTTTAGTTAAAAGAGTTGATTTGACAAAAATTAGGTGGTTTTAGCTTTTTACGAGCCAAAATCATTAGCCTAATTGTTTTGTTTTCCGCTGCATAACGCGGGCATCTACCTAGTATATATATACATACATACATACATACATACATACATACATACATACATACATACATACATACATACATACATATAGTGTTAGGATCAAATGCAAACTGATAGTTTTGTAAAAAGTGTAAAAAACAAAGTGTTATTATAAATAACAAAGTGTTATTATTATCAAGAACTGTTAAATATTATAATAGCACTGTGTTAATATTATAATAACATTTTGTTGTTTATAATAACACTTTGTTTCTTACACTTATTACAAAATTATCACTTTCTATATTAACCTCACCCTCTATATATATATATATATATATATATATATATATATATATATAAGAGAATGATAAATTGTTAACCATTCCTTATTACGTTAACCGAATAACTACATTTTATTCTTTTTGGCCCAAATTAAAGTATATCTAAGAATGTATGTTTTTTTTCTTTTTTAATTAATGTAATTAATGTAAAGCCCACTTACATTGATAAAAAAAATAAGAAAAAACTTACACCTTTATATTTACTTTAATGTGTGTCTTAAAGTAATAAAATGTAGTTATTCGGTTAACGCAATAAAGAATGGTTAACAATTGATCATTTCTCTATATATGTATAAAATATAAAAAAATAAATTTTAGGCCCCAGACGGAACTGGCTGTTGCTCATTTCGCTCGTTCTCACAAATAGATATCTTATAAAAGTTATGTAAATGGTTTTTAATTTTTTTAATAAAACTAATTTAGTAAAGCATAAAAATTTACAATTAAACCATGGAAAGAATTAGCATGTCCTACAAAAGATTTAATAAATTGATGTTTGCAATACCTATTAATATAAATCAATGATGTAATAAGAAAATTAAGTTTTTGATTGATTAGTTTGATTAATCACAAGAAGAATAATTCCGATGACATCAAATGTAGGGTCAACTAATAATGAAAAGGACACGTGGGGTTGCTTTCGATACATTTATTATTATTATATTCAAAATCTATAATTTAATTTCAAGTTTCTCTCTTTTTAATATATAGTCGAAGTTGGCCCACGTTACATTGCATATAATAAAAGCATTTCGCAAAAGTTTGTCAATAATAATCCCTTTGAAAGCACCCTTCCTCCAACTCTTCTTCTCCTATTATCTATTTTCTTTAATTTAAATGAATAATTTTATAGTTTAAATTCACTAAATACACAATGTTTATATGTAGAAAGATTTTTTTGTCTAAAAAAAGTATAAACTAATATGATTTTAACATATCACATGATAATTTACATATAACATATTATTTTTTATACTATATTTTTATTTTTTTATATAAGATCCTTTTTTTTGTACATAATTTTTTTTTGTATTGTATTTCTACTTTTTTTTATTTTTTTGTACTTACTTTTTATTTTTCTGTTCTATTTTTTTTTTGATTTTTCAATTGGATTTTTTGTATCAGATTTTGTTTTTTTATAATGGATTTTATTTTGTTATAATGGATTTGTCTTTTATGTACTAGATTTTATTTTTTGAATTAAATTTTTGTTTTTTTTATAACGGATTTTTTTGTACGGCTACTTTTATAGTTTTATATGATTATACATTGCATAACTGGTGTTATATTATACGAAGGCAAATGCATCTTGTACGTGTCGCATTATCAATGAATTCGATCGTAAATTTCCCGTAGAATAGCATTTCTAGGAGTGTATAACCAAGTACCTCTTTGTATATTTGATTTAGTTATGCTTCTTATAATTTAAAATCACGAACTATATTAATAATACAAATGAATATAGAGAAATAATCAAATAAAAAGTATATTTTTTCTAAGAAAGCTAAAAATAATTTTTAAAACACCTGAAACCAGCCCAAACGAAACTTCGATTGAACTCATTTTGACGATATTGAAACTATCTTATCGAATTCTACAATATTAACTTTTATATTTTACCTTTAACAACTAGATTTAGAGTTCAGTTTTTAAGGCTTAATTTTGCTAATAGGTTTTATCTTTAGGTTTAAGGTTTACTTTTAAAATTTTGGTTTTAGTATTAGTGGATTATTGTTTATGGTTTAAGTTTTGTGTTTAAGGTTCGACAAGCCGATTCCAATAATTTAAAAATTAGTTCAATCATGGTTTGTTTGGGTTTGTTTTTGAGATTTTTAAAATCATTTTTAACCTTTTTAGACAAACTATATTTAGGGGAATTTTGTGACACCCCGTAATTTCCAGGTCAGCTTGTTATTTATTTAAATGTTTATTTAAATACTTTATGTACACGTGGCACTAGAATTAGATTAATTTAGTGTGACACGTGGCACGACAGTACGAACACTAACACATGACTAGATAATTCGAGGAATTATCAACAAACAGTGCACACGTGTCAAAACACACGAACGTTGGTGAACGTCAAGCACATTGTGTAGCAAAACACTCGAAACTTCGCGAAACACTCACACATTGAACTAGGAAGTTCAAACAAGGCCAAACGATAGTTCGGAAGCGTGAAAACGACGACGAACGGATCAAATCCATTAAAAAGGGCTTATTGGGCTCTTCAGGGGCCCATCGCGGTACGCGATGGCCCAACAAGAATCAGTGTCGCGATACGCGACAGACATCGTGGGGAGTTGACTCCCGAAATCCGCCGCGATACGCGGAGAAAATTTGAAAGACTCATCACGGTACGCGAAGCCGCCCAGTCGACAAAATCTTATAAATCCAAGACAAATCATGCCTAGACTACTCCTTTCATCATTTTTCTCGATTAAACACGCCATCCTCCGCCCATACTCGTCTTCAACCTCCTGTTACCACCATTCTACACCATTAGAAGCCATTGATACACCACTTTGAAGGTTGGAAACTTTGAAGGAAGCTCTCTAGATCCTCATCCTTCATCACCATCTTCTTGTCCCTATCGAAACCCACGAACCAGGAGGTCAAGGAGGCTGTTCATCATCATCTCAGGACTTCTTGAAGCTTGAAAGGTAGTCTTGACATCCCTTGTGGCTTAAAACCACCATTACACACACATGCAAGGCTCTATACTCACATGCAAGCACTTAGGATGCGTGTACACGAATTTTGTTTCTGGGTTTGTTGATAAACCTGCTGTATTTGATGATCTACAATGATTATATGATGTTTTATGACGATTTAAGATGTTGGGTTTAAGCCTTGGTGCTTAAAATGATGTTTTGTGACATTGTATTGCCATGCATGTATGATCCATGACTATTGGAATGATTTTGATCATTGATAGATGTTTATTGATTATATTAGAAGGATAACTCATGGTTTGATTGTGTTGAAATGGTTAAAAACATGATTTATAGGAACCTTACTAATTTTAGAAACTTTTTACTTACAAGATGGTGATTTGGTGAAGATGATGAGCATGCATGGTTGTAGGATTGCTCTTAGGATGATAATATGATGATTGAAATACTTGTAATGTGATCTTGATAATGTTTATGGTCATTTCTAGCAATATTACTATATATAGTAACTTTTGTGAATGAAATGTTGTTAAATGATGATTTGGGTTAAGATGACATGATTAAATGGTGTTAAGTGGTTTATTATGATGATTGGTGACATGAAAATAAGATTAGAAATGTTAGAATGGTTGTTTTCATGAAAAACCATAAAGTTACTATTTATAGTAACTTTATTTTTACAAAAACCGAATTGTAAATATGTTGTGTGATTCGAGCATGCTAGATGATTTATTATGATGTAATATGATGATTAGATGCTAAGTTAGATGGTTTCCGATGTCACGTATACTATAAATGGAAACTTTCCATTTTAGGAAACTTTGGTGTGCTAACATAATGAAAACGACTTACATGAATTCGTATGATGATGTGTTATGTGTTAACATGATCACATAGGACAAATGAGCATGCTAGAACTTTAAAACTGTTATGCTTTGTGAACTTTCCAAAAATGGAAACTTACTATAAATAGTAAGTTGCCCATAGACGCGACTTGCGCGTTTTGCACACGATGAGCACTTACACATTTGCTACACGATTCACAACCGTCACACGGTTCACCAACGGATCGTCGACTTGACACGGTCAACACGGTCAATGTGGACCAACACAGTCAAACACGGTCAATGTGGACCAACACGAGCAAACACGGTCATTGTGGACCGACACGGACAAACATGAACAACCAAGGGTGGTTGAACACAAACACGAGCACTAACGCGAACACTATCACGGTCACTTACACAAACTCACGTACGGTGTACGATATAGGTTGCCGGTGACCGACGCGCTACTTTCTCGAGGAGCTTATGTGTACTTTCATTCACATCACTAAGGTGAGTTTACGGCCCCTCTTTACTCTTTTTCAAACGCTTTTAAATAGGGGGAGAATACTAGTTGCATCGAGTCAAACATTATTGCTATTACAAACATTCTATTGTGTATGCTGGTTTATTGGACAGACATTAAGTGTTGAACTCGTATTAAGCCCTCACAAAGTCTTACCGTTAATGTACGAACAACGTGGTAGATTTGGATAGATCCATTAGGGAATGACTAACCCCACGGGGCACTATGTTGACTAGATGTCATAACCCGTGCAAACTTTGACCTAACTTGCTATGCATATGAGGCATAGCGGAGGCAAGGACAAACAAGTCTAGTTCGGTAGTGACGCACTGACACTTTGGGCCTAGGGCTCGGTACTAACATTTGATAAACAGCATGACACACTTTCTTACTATATGTATATCAAAACCTGTGAACTCACCAACCATTATGTTGACACTTTTTCTAACTTGTATTCTCAGGTAACTAGCAAGGCTAGCATGAGGACAGAAATGCACATCTTAAGGACGGGCATTAGGGACTTACATGCATTCTGTCATTACTTTTCAAAAACAATTTAACTTTCATTCTGTTTAAGACAATGTTGTATTAAACTTATAATTTTTCCGCTGCATGTTATGACTTATTGATTTCCGCTGCTATGAATTACTTTTCCGCTGTAAACTATTTTATTGAGTGTATGTGTCAAACATGAGATTTGTAAACGCATATAGAGGTGTTCTATATGACCTTGATGTCACACCCCCACCCCTCGTCACCTCGTGTATAATCTGACTGAACCGGTTGCGGAAGCATAGTGGTGATGTCTCAGAGGTGAAGGGTGACTTACTTGAACCGATATCATAAGCACACAGATTAACTTAAAATAAATACAATACAGGGTTCCGTCATTACAATCAGTATCATAGTTTACAACTAAGTTTATTACACAACTGACTTATTTAATTACTAGTGTTTGAAGTGCTGCCTCACCGAGTGTCACTGTCTCCCTGCAAAAAGATTTAAGTTTGAAACGTCAGCACAAAGCTGGTGAGTTCGACAGTTCAATTTAAAACAATATGATATGATAAGCACGTTCTCAAAATTTCAGTTCTGGATAACCATGGGACCCGTATCTAGTTCCTTTCGGACGTCTAGTCTGTCTCAAGATATTACCCGTTGGTACATATCTTAGTGCCTCATTATCTTAATGTCTATCACACCATTAAGAAGTTCAGGAAACAGATAACAAACATTCACACAAGGGGAGATGCAACCCTCCCAGCGAATGGGGTGTCAACCAATAGTACTATCAATGTTTTCTGCTCGGCCACACATGGGTTTACTAGATACAGTTCTGAAATGAGGACTTTCAGTTCCATGATAGAGTTCAGTCTACAGGCAAAATCCCATGAAATCCCACAAAATCACATGAAATCACACAGATATCATTGATGCATATCATATGTTCAGACAACAGTTTACAGAGTTTCCCCGATGTTTATAAAAGATTAAAAATAAAAGGGGTTGTACGAAACTCACCTGGTAATATAGGTGTAGCAGAGTATCACCAAACTGATAGTACAGAGATGATTCTGCATTTAGTTATATTTAATAAGTTAATTATGTTCTAGTTTACTGATTAGATCTTTCTGAACGTTCAATGTCAAAGACATTGCTTAGTAAATCATCAACTCGATACTATTTAAGTAACTAATTAATTTAATGTTATATCATACAATGTATGATAATGTAGGAACCTACATTGCATTAGATTCCTAATACAAAGTTGATGACACTCTTGATTAATCAGAATACTCTCTCTGATTAACCAGATAGTTAATGTTGTTGATTATGATACTGTAACAGTTTCTAGATAATTTAATGGCTTAGGAATGATAAATCCTTGTTGTTGATTACCCAAATATCATGAAATATCACAATGTAGCATCAAAATAGGTGTAATAACCAGGTTTAACATACTAATATGACTGTTATCATAAACATCAGATAATCATTCCAATAAGTATGTTAATGATCGTGATTAGTTTGAAACACTTGGATTTAACCTTTCATTTCAAGGATTAATCCAACTAATCACCTACATTGTTATAATCAAATGGATTAAACCATTATAATCATGGGTATGGTTTCGTGCAAACCGGGCATTACAACGGATCAAAACAAGGATTTAACCGTTAAAACTTCGTGTTCTTTGTTTATAATCAATCCTAGCCATCATCTAGGCAATAATCAACAATCCTAACTATGTCATTACGTTCAAAATCAAGATCTAATCAATCAAAATCAAACTAGAAGGTTTAAACGAATCATTACCTAATCAGACAGATATCTGCGGCTAAAACGACGATCAGGACTTGTTAAGATGATCCCTGGTGCGATCCTTGACTTCTTGTGGCTTCAGATATAAATTCAGATGGTGAAAGTGTGTGTTCTTCGTCTGTTGAGTCGAGTTTACGCGAGAAGAAATAAAATAAAATGTTCTGCATGCAATCTGATAAAGAAGATCAGATTTCTCCACCGCCTCACCCGTCGCGTACCGCGGCGGGAGGCCTAAAAAGGCTTCGCGTACCGCGAAGATTTCCGGAGATCTTAGATATTTTACATGCATCGCGTACCGCGGAGGACTCTCAAGCCCACCTCCGCGTACCGCGACGAGCCCTTTCAATCAATACTTAGAAATTTTTCTTCGTTTTTCGATTTCGGGCAATCCAGGACTCCGTTTTGCACACGGTTTTCGCCCACGTTCATCATTTCTCGCCTACTATCAATCTGTAACAATTACAGGTATTAGAACAACATGGATTTCTAGAACGATCAAATGTGCCTACGTTATTAATGACGAAATTCTCGTTTGCAACTGTCACTGTCTCCTCCTGTTAGAGAAATTTCGTCTCGAAATTTAGTGAAGACTTACATTATGACAATCGTTTATGAGAATAGATGTGGATATTTTAACTTCATTTGATCTTCACGTTCCCAAGTATACTCGGGTCCACGTTGCGAATTCCATCGCACTTTAACGATTGGTATGCGACTACGTTTTAACACTTTCATTTCTCGATCCATTACCTCTACTGGTTCTTCGCTGAACTGAAGTTTTTCATTAATATGAATCTCTTCTAGAGGTACAATCAATGACTCATCAATTAAGCATTTCTTCAGATTAGATACATGAAAGACATCGTGAATGTTACTGAGTTCAAGAGATAATTCAAGTCTGTAGGCTACTGGTCCAATTCGTTCTAGAATCTTGAATGGCCCTACAAATCTGGGTGAAAGTTTACCTCTCTTCCCGAATCTGAAAATGCCTTTCCAAGGTGACACTTTCAACATTACCCGATCACCTACTTGAAATTCGAGTGGTCTACGGCGATTATCAGCATAACTCTTTTGACAATCGCGAGCAGCTTTGATTCGTTCCTGAATGAATGCGATCTTATCAGTTGTTTCCTGAATGAATTCTGGGCCTATGATTTGATTCTCACCTACCTCTGACCAACAAATAGGTGATGTATACTTGCGTCCATAAAGTGCTTCGAATGGAGAGCATTGAATACTGGTATGGTAGCTGTTATTGTAAGAGAATTCAACAATTGGAAGATGAATATCCCAGCTACCTCCGAAATCAATCACACAGCTACTGAGCATGTCTTCAAGAGTAAAAAAGAAAAACAGGGGAAAAAAGAAAAAAAATAGTAAAAGTAAAAAAAAACTCATGTTTTCGAACTTCATTACATGCGTTACGTCGTTGACATTAACGTGGTTAGGTATGCAAAATAAGTGGGTGAAGTTATGTCGATTCTATAAAGATCAAACCATGGATAAAATATAACTAAACAACAACACCAATCTTCTTCGCTAATGATGAGTAAAAAATCTAATATGCTAAAATCATATTTTATATATAGTACAGAGGTAAGGCAGTCAGGCTAAAACATTATAAACTAAAGAGGTTAAAATCCAAACATAAGATTTGAAAGTTGGAAAAATCCAAAAAAAAAAGGTAAAGTTTTGTGTGGTGGAAAGAAAACCAGAAAATAGAAGGAAGTATGCATTTCTAAAACTGGGTTTCGAAACCTTGACCTGCAGCTGCCTGGTTTTTAAATACCACGGAAACTCCAGCTGATCTAGCAAAAAAATATGTTACATCTTTCATCGAAAGTTATATATATATATATATAGCCTGGAAAGTAAGTTTGTGTGACACCCCGTAATTTTCCAGGTCAGCTTTGACTTTATTTAAATGTTTATTTAAATGATTTTGTACATGTGGCACTAGAATTAGATTAATTTAGTGTGACACGTGGCACGACAGTACGAACACCGACACACAACCAAATAATTCGAAGAATTATCGAGAAATGCACACACATGTCAAAACACACGAACGTTGGTGAACGATTAGCACATTGTGTAACACAACACTTGAAACCTCACGAAGCACTCTAACATTGAACTTGGAAGTTCAAACGAGGCCAAACGATAGTTCGGAAACGGGAAAACGACGACGAACGGATCAAACCCATTAAACTAGGCTTATTGGGCTCTTCAAGGGCCCTTCGCGGTACGCGATAGCCCAACAGGAGGTCCTGTAGCAGTACGCGACAGGTGACGCGGGGGTTTGAATCCCGAATTCCTTCGCGTATCGCGAGAAATCTTTTTGGCCTCTCGTCGCGGTACGCGACGGCTGTCAGTCGACAATATCTTTATAAAACCAAGACCATTATGCCTAGTCTACTTCCTTTAATCATTTTACTCGACTACACGCGCCATATCTCGACCATTCTCGTCTGTGAACACCAGATTTGACCCCAAGGAAGCCATTGAAGGACTTCTTGAAGCTCCACACTTGAAGATTGAAGCTTGGTGACCACCTAGAGGCTTGAACTCCATCACCTCCTCCTTGCTCTTGCCAAGACCAGCGAGCCAGGAGGACTAGAAGCTGTTCTCTTCATCATCTCAGAGATATCAAAGCTCTAGACGGTAGTTACACATCTCTCGTGGCTTAAAACCACCATATATCGCACATGCACGCTCACAAGCACACATGCAAGTCCATAACATGCACATACACGAGATTTTGTGTTGGGTTTGATGATTTTAGTGTGATTAATGAGGATCTATGATGATTTGATAATGTTATATGATGATCTATGAAGTTGTGTATGTTAAAATATCATGATTTAGTCATTATCAAGTGAAAAACCCACATGCATGTATGATCCATGGCATGTGGGGTGATTTTTAATATTTAAATGTGCTCCTTGATGATGTTAGAAGGTTAACTCATGGTTAGATTGTGTTAAAATGGTTAAAAACATGATTTTTATGAATCTTTCTATTAATAGTAACTTTTAGTTACAAAATGGTGAAATGGGTGATATTGTGAACATACATGTTTATGGATTTGCTATTAGAATGATCTTAGGATGATATCGATGCTTGGAATGTGATTTTGAAGTTGATTTTGGTCATATTTAGCCAAGTTACTATATTTAGTAACTTTTGGGGTCTAAATACTGATAAATGGTGATTTTGACCATATGAGCATGATTAGATAATGTTAAAAGGCATAATATGATATTATGTGTTATAAAAATGGACTAGGATTGATTAGAATGGTCCTTTGTATGATAATAGTCATAGTTACTATATTTAGTAACTTTTGAAGTTGAAATGTTGCTAGATGATGAATTGGTTTAGATTAACATGTTTAAATGATGTTAAATGACTTAGTATGATGATATGTGATATGAAAATGAACTGGAAATGTTTAGGATGATCATTTGTGGTGTTTATGACATGGTTACTATTTTTGGTAACTTTATGTTACGATATACAAATTTAGAAATGTTATGAGCAATTTGAGCATGCTAAGTGATCTATTATGTTTTAATATGATTATTGCATTCTAGGTTAGATGGTTCCCGATATCGCGCATGCTAGATTTAGAGACCTTCCTTTTTAGGAAACTTTGGTATGCAAACGTGACCTATATGCTTATTTGATTCGTATGACAAAATGCTATATGTTAACATGATCACGTAGGACTTAACGAGCATGCTAGAACTCTAAAATCAATATGATTTGTGAAACTTGCCATAAATGGAAACTTACTATATACAGTAAGTTACTCATAGACGCGACTTGCGCGTTTTGCACACGACGAGCACTTACACGAATGTTTCACGATTCACAACCAACACACGGTTCACCAACGGGTCGTTAGGTCAAACACGGTCAACACGACCCGCACAACGACTTAGAGTTGTTAGACACTAACACGGTCTTGTTAGACCCACGTGTATGTAAACACAAACTTACAACACCTATGTGATATAGGTAACTACTAGCCGGCGAGCTACATTGTTCTCGTAAGAACACACGCTACTCAAACTCAGGTGAGTTTACAACCCCACTTTTACTCATAACTGTTTGTTAAACTTTTGGGGTGAGAATACAATGCAACTGTTTTATTTGATGTATGACTGGTATGTTGTAAAACAACTTTTCGTGTGCAACTACTATCGCCACAAGTCCTCATAAATCTTACCGTTAATTGTGAACAAACGAGTCGTTATTACTTAGTACTATTGGGTTTGACTAGCCCCACTCGGCAACAATGTTGACTGGATGTCATAACGAGTGTAATATCGATGTAGATTTGGGTTCCGCGATAACCCAAGGAGGCAAAAGGAAACAGTCGAGTTCGGTAAAGATAAGCTGACACACCTCGGATCGTAGATCCAACAAAACAATTTAACATACCCAGTATATATCTGTTTTACTGTTTTCAAATACTTAAACCTGTTTTCAATTTAACTTTATGTTGACACATTTTAGCATGTATTCTCAGGTAACTGATGGCACAAGCTAGGAACACTCGGAAGCGCACTCAGGGGTCTTACATGCATATAGACTCTAGTCCTAGGCTATGTTTGGAATTATGACTTTTAAAACAATACTGATGTTGTAGTGTCAGATAACAATTTATCATTTCCGCTGTACAACTTTATTATTCCACTGCTTTAGTTATTAAATATTTCCGTTGCGTTGTTATGAAAACATGTTTACTTTACAAAACCATATGTTTGTGTAACTCATATAGTGTCGTTCTATATGACCATGAGCTGTGATCCTGGCCACGTCACTCTCACGTGGACTATCACCACGAGTGGGAATTTGGGGGTGTGACAGTTTGTGAGTGAGAAGCCACCGACACTACCGATTAAGGTTATATAAAGAGTAAATTACAAGATTCATCCTTTATATATATAAGTAATTATGGATTATGTCATTTATCTTTGTTAATTACAAACAACATCCTTTATTTTATTAGTTGGTAACAATTTCATCTTTAACTTAATTATTGTTAATTTGATGAGTTAATTAAAAGGGCAAAAAAGTAAAATAAACCCCTTTAACTATTTTTATTTAATCTTTTTAATTAAAGGGATATTATCATATATCCCTTATTAAATATTCAATTTACATATATCCCCAATGTTAAATTAAAATTACAAATATTCACATGTTTTAAAATTGCCCCTTAGTAAGGAGAAATAAGTAAATTGTTTTTTGTTAGTTTATTAAGGGTAAAATAGGAAATACTTACTTTTTTTAATGAAATGGATATATATGTAATTTACTCTTATATAAATTGTGATAATATCATAATAGCATTGTCTCTATATCTATATATTCCTTTTTATATATAAAGCAATCTAGTCCGTTTTGAACTAGTTTCCTACATGTTATACAAACTATTCAATCAATTACGCGACACAACTTCATGAATTCTTTATTAAGTGAAAATCTTTTTTTTCACCTTTTCCATTTTATCATAAATTTCTTTTAATAGCTAAAATCTTTAATTTAATTGCTTTTTCTCGAATACTTTTTTCACGAAATTCTTTTCCCCTTTTTCGTGAACTTTTTGAAATTCTCGTGATACTTTTGAAACTTATTTATTCAAACACTCTAACCATTTTAATTTAATAACTTTTTGGTTTATACGTTTAGTTTGTATAAGCAAAACTAAACATGGGCAAAAAAACCGGTTTCCTATTCCAAACCGGTTTAGAAACCGGTATTTGACACCCCTCAAACCGGTTTCACCCAAACCGGTCCGGACCGCAGGTTTGTAATATGTTTGACATTCTCATCTCCCAAACCGGTTTCAACCCCTCCAAACCTGTTTCAAACCTATCCAAACCGGTTTTATAGGTTTTACATCCTCATCTCTCAGACCGGTTTCCAAACCAAACCGGTTTCCAAACCAAACCGGTTTTCACCCAAACCGGTTTTCACCCAAACCGGTTTTGACCATCAGTTGACCAAACCGAATCGGTTCTCAAACCGAACCGGTTTGGAGAAAAAAACCGGTTTGTGCAACCCTAAGCAAATCCATCATATATATAACATACACACATACACACACACATACATACATACACATACATACATACATACAATATGTTTTTAATCATTTTTTATATAGGTAATATTATTTTTAAATGTAATATCTTTTTAAATTAACAACATTTTTACAAAATATAATTTGATTAATTAATCTAGATTGCTTATAATATGTAACCAACCAAACAAATCAAACATTATGTACGTACAAATTAAAAAATTAGCATAAACACACATTTGTAATTCAACAAATAAAATTAAACGTATATATAACTTAAGTCAGTATATATATAACAAATACGAAAATGTACAACACAAAACAGACATTTGCACTGAGTCGTACTACAATGCATTTGGATAATAACATGAATCATATGATTCATGACAGGAAGTAAAGTCAATACTAGCGGCCCTCACCTACACAATTTGTAGCTACATATGCCACACCATTAGATCCTCTAACCTATTAGAGACATCCTCATATTAGCATGCAACAATAACACGTATTCAGTGTTATTTCACTTTGTGGGGTCTGTGAGAAGAAATGAAGACATACCTACTACCCTAATATGGTAGAGAGGTGGTTACTTGAGAGACCCCTAACTCAAAGCCTCGTATTAGTATAAAGGTCTCAAATGCTACAACGGTGACCCGTCCCCTATCGGCTATTAATCCACCGATCATGTCCCTCTTTGTTGTTCCTACTACAAGTGTTGTCTTGCATTAGGTTGTGATGCAACCGTCTAAGCCTGACCTATGGAAAGGTTCATTACCATAAATAAATTTCTAATTGTTTTGTTTCATGTTTGAAAAGATGAACTCAATTCCTGGTTAGTTTGTTGCATGTGGGAAGGTTAACCTCCCAAGATGTTTTATTTGGTTTTATATTATCTAATTGTTTTATTTAAAGTAATAACTTGATGGTTGTTTTCACTTATTTAACTCATAGCCCCATAACTTTAATTGGCTTGATTGGCATGTATGTTTGGTTAAATATTTATTTAGATGATGAATGCTTAAGAAAATGGTTTTCAGAAGCGGATCGGGAACTTGAGGGTCGGCCAGCCCAAAATAAGCATGAGAACCGGCTTCAAACAAATCAGCCGGTTGAGGCAGTTCACTGGTTGTCCTGGTCGAACCGGATTTCAGTTTTTTTTTTTAACTAAAATTTAAAGAATGAAGTATTAAAACCAAATCGTATATTTTTTTAACATGATTGTGTTTGTTTAAACATTAATTATGTTCATGTAAATGTGTTTATAATTATATAATTTTTTAGAATATTTTATATATTTATTATGTTATCATGTTCTTAATCTGGTTCAGCCGGTTTGACCAGTAACCAATAAGATGTCTGGTTTGACGTCCCGTCTGGTTATGAAAACATTGCTTTAAGAATAAAAAATGAGAAGGCTACCCAAATGAAAGACATACTCACATACATCTTATGTATTTTATCTAGTTAATGGATTTTGTTTAGACAACAATTATGTAATTGACTTGATTATGATGTTCGAATGTTATGCTAATGCTTTTAAGTGAATTTTATAGTAAGAATTATGCTTATAATGTATAAATTTAATCGAAAGACATTTTGAGTTTAAGGTTTACATAAGCAAATATACCAATCACATACGTATTCTTTGTCTAATATATGTATCGTATATCTTTTTTTTCCAATTATTTAAACTTTTGTAACGATAGAGATCATTTATTTGTACCTAATCCAGTTGAGACGTTTATACTTAGCTCACTTGAGCAATTTCATTTTTGAAAAAGTCTTTCTAACTATCACTAATTGCATGTGCTGACAGGATGCCAATGCTAACAAACGACCCTTTGAGGAAAAAAGAAGAGTGAAGAAAAAGTGAAATGAAATTCTTCACAAAAGGAGGGAACGCAAGGGGACATCACTAATAAATCGGAAAAGGGGGTCAAACAAAGGAAGGGACGCCTACAACGAGTTGCGGTTGCTTCGCAAGCAATACTCGATGGTATAACGCATGCGTCTCATCGTCTTGGGAGCACTCGTACTAATTAAGAAGAATGATAATTATGCCCTAAAAACTATTTGTAAAACTATTTATATGTAATAAATGATTTACGGCAACAAATTCATTAACCTTTAGCGAGGTCTTTACCTTTTACATCAAACTTTCCTTTTCCTAGATGCTTTTTATTCTGTGATGTTTTTCACATGCATGTCCTCTATCTATCAATCAATTTTAATTTTTTTTTTCATTTTTATTATTATTCTTTTCACATGTTATAATTTTAAGAGTTTAAGATTTCTTTCTTTTCTATTACATATTGTGTAATTTTATATATTTGTAATTTTCCTCAAAATTCATATATATTTTTATTTAACCTTATATTTTTAGTTTAACAAGATTTTTATAGTTGGTGGTTAGGTTTAATATTCAGTTTGTGGATGGGTCATTAGGGTGTACCCTATTTATGCCAATCAATGGGTTGGGCCTCCTGATAGAGTAAATGTACTTGTGTACATGTGGTCGCCATAATGAGCAAGTACACTTCACTTTTTCTCACATATGTTCTTTACTTTCATTGCATATAAGTAAGGTTGACTATTTGACATTTGTGAGAATTCACGATGACATCTGAGGCACAGGAACCTCGAGAACGGGTAAACCTTCGCTTTCCAACAAAATCAAATCCAGGACAAACCTTAAGTTAGCTATTCACTTGATATCCTTCAAACTTGCCGCTAGATGGTGATCAGGCTCGTGAAATTGGTGTACAAATCTATAGAAATAAATACTTTACTAGTTAAATTAAGCTATATTAAAATATAAATAGTTATTATTATTTTATTTTTTGTAACTTATAAGACAGGTTTTTTTATTTTTTTATTATTTTTTTCGGGAGATGTAGTCTTGGTGTATACAATTGTAGGTGTGCGTCGTTATGGTGTTCAAATATGAGAATGCAGTTATGTGTGGTTAAACACTTAAACTTGGAGGGCGTTTAGTTCAAAATGTTTTGAATAGATTTAAAAAAAAGAAATTAGAATTACTTTCATTGAAAACCTAGAATTATACATCTTTATGATGTAATAAGTATTCATAATTAAATTTATATAAAACATTAAAAATATATTATTTTATTATCAATATTATTTAATGTGATAAAGAAGTGGGAAAATTAGGACAAAAAGACATGTATTTACTTCTTCTCTATTGGTTATATATCTATTACTCTATTAGTATGTATTTACATGATTTGTATTTTTTTTTAAATATTGTTTTTAAATGAGAATTATTTACTAAAAAAATCTAAAGCAGTTACGAGATAGATAATTATAAGTGGTTAAGATTAAAAATTTAATAACAATAATAATGATCATAAAAAACTAAAAAAGCAAAATACTCCCACAACAATCAACATAGTATATTATTCATTATTAATATAATAATATACCAAATCAATGATCGTTTCATTATTCGATATGTCACCATTTATAATGTCACGATCAAGTTACCCAATGATGTTAATGTTACATCAATTGATAATTAATTGTATCATTTTCAGAAGAAAAAAAAAACCATACAACGTTTTTATTAATATTATTGTATTTAATTATATAAAAAGAGTTGTTGTTTGAGTTGTTAAGAAAACCGAATATATGGACTTGTAAATTGCATATAAACTTCACCTAACAATACCAATAATTGCCTAAACGATACATGTTCATATAACTATTACTTATATACGTAACAATGATATATTTCTTTCAATTTACTTGAGGTTTTTAGTACACCGGTTCAATCAAAAGTATGGTTTTTGTAATGAGTTTAATTTTAGGTCATGGGCATATGAATCAGGATCGTCTCAAGTTTTTTACTGGTTCAAAACGATGAACAGAATTGTGGCTTGTTTTTAACAGTATATAAAAACTTTACTCCTTTATCCAAGTTTAATACACATTAAGTATAGATTATCATGAAGAGGAATGCTACAAAAGGTATAAATCACAAACGAAATTTTAAAAGAAAAAGAAAATTTACAACTATCAGAATCTGTTACATCAAAAAGCTAATATACCTCAAAAATTTGAGTCTCTTTTGTTCTGAAAGCCTAAAATAAGGATTATATTTTAAGGGTATGTGTTATGGTGTGTGATGGGGGCGTGAGAGTGGCCGGTCACGCCCCAGTAGAGCCCTCCCTCCACTACACAGGGGCGTGAGGGGCAAACTCGTGACAGCCCTCACGACGTGAAGAGGAAGATAAAGGGGAAGAAAGGAGAAAAATGGGTTATGGGGGCTTGATGAAGGGGTGATGATTGGAGTGACGAGGGGTGATGGTGTTGGTTGATTATGTGATGCCTACGTGACGCATGTATGGAGTGATGGGGGCTTGATGATAACACATAGCCTAATAATGTAAGCCGACACTAAAATAAACGGGTAACCCTTTCATATTTATAGTGTAATGATTTATTTTTGTAATTTAAATGACATTAATCAGATTCTCGTATAATGCAATCATTGTTATGTCAAATTAATCGATGATATGCGTGTGATTAATTTTAAAACGCAAATAATTATTTACAATGGGTTCTTAAATAATTAGGAACAAAATATAAATACTGATAATTTATGAAAAATCTAATTAATTACATCATTTTTGGCTATTTACAAGATACAATCAGAAACTGTTTTTTTAAAATGTCATCTTTCTAGCGTTTTTAAAGCAAATTATAACTTTTGTCATTGACATCCACTAGGTAGGGGTATGTGTCTATATAACCATTTAATATTACACACACACACACCATCATCATCATCTTTTGGTATCCATTTGCAATGTGAAGAAAATGAAAACTACTAGGGTATTGACTTTGTTGACTGGAACTAGTTGAAACTGGAACCGGTTCCAAAAAAATCCGATTTGTACACCTCTAGTTCAATTGTTCAAATAAATCAAAATTAATTAACAATGGGTTATGTCTAAGCCTTGTAAAATAGACGGTTTGGAACTTTGGATTACATGTCAGAACAAATTTGGGTTAAGATGATGTAGGGTGCGAGTCAGGGTGTGTTTTAAGCAGGATCAGTTTTGATCTAAATAATTTTATTAAAAAAATATTAATTTAGTTGAAGTTAAAATAAATTGTAAATAAACAAATAGTTTATTTAAATAATCTCTAATGATTTTATTATTAAACATATTATTAATCATTATTGCCAATTTGAAACCATTATATTCACATATTTTAGGTCACCCCTATTAACTCGCATTGTGTTAAGGTGTTACACATCTCAACCCAATTTAAGTCATAATGCTACATATTCCAACTCAAGATACAATAATTGTTTATCTAAATCAACTCATTTATCTTGCTTTATGTCAAGATTGTCAAGTCTAGTTAGGTCACTTTTAGTCGCACTTAGGCTATGTGTAATGAAAACTTGATATGAGCTTAACCATTTGCCACACAAGTCACGTAAGAGAAGTGTCGGTTGGTAAGTTTAAGTAAATAAGATATGCAATGCTAGTGAAAAGTGAAGCATGATGCGGATTTGTTTATTTAGTTTAGAAAACAAACAATCAAAAGCACTCCTGCCTGTGACCATAGTCACATCTTCACCATCACGATTTGGTGTTAGATGGCAGTGTAACAGGCGAGGGACACAAGGGTGGTGAAAGACCGAAATTGAGTCTAAAACATCAATTTCTTCCGCCCAAAATCAAATGATAAATTCGTGAATTCTCTCTCATATTTATGATTAAAAAAAAAAGCTTTGTTCATAAGAAGAATAGAAATATAGATCACAATAATAAATAATATGAGTAAACAAACAATAAGAGATCATACAGAAGTACCAAAGCTCTTACAAGTCCTTAAAAGATTACATACCCAAACATAAATATGTATGCATCATAAATAGAAGAATCTTAAATTTAGAACATCAGAATCTCACACTTTACTCCTTGCCATCAGCGGCTCGGAGCGACCCTAGTTGAACCGGAGCTTGGGTCCCGACAACTTTAGATGACCCGTAAACCGAAAGGTCAAAACCTTCACCTCTTTCTTTCTCAATTTGTTCCTTGATCCAGAAATATGTAATTCTCAATCCATCCTGCATCCATTTTATTGTAAATGAATATAAAAAAGCAAAAGACACCAATCTAATCTTACACCTGAATCTGCACCGCACCAGACAGGATTTGAACCCTCTACCTCAAGAACAGATATGGGGTTCAAAAACTAAAAATAATTGTACAGACGACGCTTTGGACCCTAAATGATGGGTCGATTCAGGTTATATCTTATCCTAACGTCAAACAAGTAATACAAAATAATAGTTACAAGGAAACATGTCAAAGTTACATAAAATGTATTTTTAATCCATAAACCTTGTAAATCTTTTAATTCAAAAGACCATATTCTATTAAAATGTTATATTTTTAATCATATAAGGCTGCATACATCAAATCTTGAAGCAATTTGGCTCGTGCGTCAAACGGGCACCTTTTTTTTATATATTTTTAATCATATAATTGACATAACAATTTTTTATAAAATAACAAATTTTGATAAAAATGTTTTGTATCAACCCTACTCAGTACAAAAAACATGATATGGTTCGTTGCCAACCCGCCTGTTTTGCACTTTTGTCACCACTGC
Source organism: Mikania micrantha (assembly GCA_009363875.1). NCBI lineage: Eukaryota > Viridiplantae > Streptophyta > Magnoliopsida > Asterales > Asteraceae > Mikania > Mikania micrantha. The sequence continues at coordinate 3,107,931 of CM018683.1, read as the reverse complement.
ATATTAAAAAGAGTACCTTTAATCTCATGGTAGGTGCCCACCCAAGCTTCTCTTTGATCAAAGTGTTATCTGAGTTTCTACCACGCACACCTTCGGGTCCTGGAATGTGGTGAATCGGAAGCTTCTTATCCTCAAAACCGAGAACAATTTCAGCCATTTCGTTCATGCTCACCATCTCGTCACTTCCAATGTTCACCGGTTCACGAAAGTCAGATTTTGTCAATCTGTTAAAACAAGTTCTGGTTAATTTGGTTACCAAGTGCAATTTTATGTACAAGTTCACAATAACATTAAAGGAGTACCTTAAGACACCTTCAACACATTCATCAATGAAGGTAAAAGATCGGGTTTGTAGCCCGTCGCCCCACATTTCAAACTTATCAGTCGCGGTAAGTGCTTTTCTGCAGAAAGCAGCAGGCGCTTTCTCCCTCCCGCCTGCAAGATTCAAATTTGATATTTTCTAATTTGTCCATCATTTCATAAAATATCTTTTTATGTATTGGTATTATGCTTGATTCAAATTGTTTGTACCTTTCCATGTGCCGAAGGGTCCATAGATGTTATGAAAGCGTCCGATTCGGCACTCAATGCCAAAATCTTTGGTGTAATGCCTGCATAACTCCTCAGTTGCTAGTTTCTCCAAACCATAAGCATCTTGAGGCTAAAAATGGAATTATAAAACAAAAAAGTAATTAAAAAAATGTAACCTAATAAGATGATGAGAATGTCTTTCTAAAACAAATAGTTTGTAATTTTTCAAAAATTAACAACCTCAGCAGGCCACGCGTCTGATTCCTTCAAGCTCACATTGGTTTCTAGCTGCTTAAACTCAGGGTAAATGCAAGCACTAGAGGCATAGAAAAACCTATATAATGTAACATGAGTGTCAAAAAATGTGTTATTTTAGGAAGCACATAGTGGTTTTAATCAATGAAAGAATAGATGTCAATTTGGAAATAAATAACTTTAGGTTACAATTGGAACAATTCACTTTTGAGAAGCATCCCATCATTTGGAAACATATTAAGTTAAAAATGATCTTTTTGCACATCATCATCGTTAAAGATTAATGGATGACATAACTTTGGGTTCCAAAAGTTTTTTAGTTTCGTTTCTAGTAAAGGCCATCTTAAATACTTGACAAATTATCAAATATTGTGATTTTCAAGAAAACACAGAAAATTATTATAATAGGAAACTATGAATAAAAACTATGCAAAGAAAACAAAATGAAAGAAAACTGAAGTAACTTTAGGTCCTCCCACTGTCTCAACTTAAATAAGGAAACAAAATTGGTTGATTGAACATTATAGAAATAACATAGTATCAATCCAACAGTGATAATCAATTAGAATCGTAACAACAAAAACAATAAAAAGATTATGTTAACCAACCTCTTGACTCCATTGATCCTGGCAGCCTCAAGCATGTTAAAGCTTATCATGGTGTTATTATACATAATAACAGAGTGATTTGACTGAATGAACCCCATACCGCCCATATCAGCAGCCAAATTAAAGACATGATCAACGTTTTCCGTCACTTTCAAACAATTATCCATCACACGAAGATCAACAAGATGGAACTCATGACAAAACATGTCTTCTGACATGTGCTCATTTTTCTTCCAATCAGACGCAATGATGTAATGGCCCTCGGTTTTTAAACGCCTAGCAATGTGTGACGCAATGAATCCACCCGCTCCTGTTATGGAAACCCTAAGTTTTTCTGATGGCCAGTAAAGTTCCCTCTCAAGGTTCTCATAGGTGAATGACCCGTACTTTGTTTCGCTAGTTGTTCCCATTCTACAAACATAAAATATGAGACTTTAAGATCCATCAAAAATTCAAAAGTAAAACCATAAGATTTAGGTTGGTTCTCATTTTCCTAACACAATTAATTAATTTCTTTATATGTCATGTCACATTAAAAGAAAAGGTGTTGCAAATGATAATCATTAACTAGAAAACTCATGATCCCATCAATACCTTGCTAACCAATGGAACTTGGTAAATCGCAGCTTGTGCTACAAATGCGGCCTTTAAGAATTCATGATAGGAAATCAGTGGAAGCAAGATTCGAAACCGAAACCTCTACCAAAGGATAATCAGGTGCTTACCATTACGCTATCCCTTGAAAGTTATAAAATGGGATCAGTTTAATTGGTTTTAGCCCGTTCAATTGGTTTTGTTAGGATAGCATCATCACGATTCAAGAAGACAAACAAACAAACCCGGTGAAATCCCACTTTTTGTGGGGTTTGGGCACGATTCAAGAAGGCATTGCACCATAAGTTAAACACAAAAACTTATCTTATTTGTAACCCCTAAAGTAAAACAAATGTATACAAAACAAGTGACTATATCAAATAATTTCTAAGGGGCAAGAAGTTATACAACTTCTGCATGGAAAGAGGATGATTGACTATTTTTCACTATCCAAGATATAAAATTGATAAATTTAACAAACAATGTTCATGGAATAAGTAAAATTCTACAAAAAATTGAAAATTTAGTAAATTTTACAAATCAGTACCAGTTGGGACGCCATTGGAAGTTTAGAACCCATCTTTCAAATCATTCAAAAATAACATCAAATTCAACTACAGGGAAATTGCATCAACATAAAAACTAAAACCTAATTATAATTTACGAACATACAATCGTTAACAACAGTGTGAAACCCTGACAATAATTATAAACTTTCTGAGTAAAATTTCATCAAAATCAAACATCAAATGGCTCCAAAATTCTCAAACAGAAGCTAATTACAACACAGAAGCTAACAATCGGTCAGCAGTTCATAAGAGATTAGTGTTGGAAAACAAGAAAATTGGTTGGAATTCAGAATCACCTGATGAAAATCGGAATTACAGAAGGGATTTAACCAAAAGGATCCCTTTTGAAATGGGTGAAATTTGATTTAGTGAAACGATTAGCGAGAGAGCCAATCGTATCTTACTCTCGTGGTGGTGTACACTCCAGTTATCTTCTTCTTCAAAGGCCTTTTATTTGGGTTTTTTTGGTTGTCCTCTTTTTTCTGGGATCATATATATTAAAAAAATAAAAATTAAAAAAAAAATAGTTTATCAAATCTAATTTTAAAATAATATTAATATGTCCTTTTTTGTCGGCTGTTGCAAGTGCATTTCCTTGCTTCCCAGAAAAATTCATTAGATTAACATGATGGGAATAGCAGTCCATGGTTAATATGTGTTTAAAAGATAAAAAAAATCTTAAATGTGTGACATTATGAGAAATTGAGATGTTTTGGTATTGTGCATAGTATGCGATGATTTTGATTTACATATTTCAAACCATACATCAATATTAAAATAAAATATTTACGTATGTTTATTAGATCTTACTGTTTTACTCATAATTTAAGTTTGCAAACTGAATGACACAATTTTCTCTTTTTGAAAGTGACGAATTGATGACCGGGTAACTTTTCTATTTTTTTCTTGTTTGTGTTTTTTTCTTTGTAAGTGTCTATATATTTATCTGAATTTTATACCAAATTTGACAACTTACCCTAATAAGTACACGCTTTAATGAAATTAATCACTAAGGTGTATTTTTTAAGAAACTTTTACATGGGTGTCTAAACCCAAATCTATAATTTATATGAGGCGTTATATACTAATAAGGTATTTTAGTGTTTTAGTTATGGATAAAAAGAATACGTTACTCCATAAGTAACCCATGATGAATGGTATCATAAGAAGTTTCTAGTTGGATAACCAAAGATGAATTCATAAGCTTTTTTAGGCAAAAACTATTACAAAGATTGGAATGAAAAGTGATATTTATAATTATATCTTTCATATGAACAAAAAAATTTAATTTATAATGATTGTTTGGGACTAAATTCTAAGGCTAATAAGATGATTTATAAATAAATGTTGATTATGAAAAATGAAGTAACATGGTGTCACAATAGTTTAAGACAAGGCAGGGCAGAAAGCTATCTTATTTTTTAACGGATGAAATCCTTATAATGAGGTAACCGTATAAGTTCCCTTATTAAGGTAAACGCTAAAGTTCTTTTACGGAGGCAACATATGAAGTTATTGTATCGTGGCAACCGATGAACTCCCTAACAATATCACGAGTTCACGACTTGGTCTTTTATTTGTTCTTAGGACACGGATGGACCCTATCGACATTATGCATTGACTACCCTATGTGCTATGATGTGTATAATAGGTTTTGTTATGTATGTTAGCAAACTCAAAATTAAAGTAACATTTTATATGAGTACAATTAAAATAACCTTGTTATACATGTATAGCTGAACAAAATGGGGACGATTACTCATGAGATATGCACCTTCTCATAGTATATGATGTCTAAATGAATGGTATTTAACACGTGAAAAAGGTAATGTTAGATTCCTGATAGTATTTTATGGTTAGAGTAAGTAGAAAATTTAATTTCGTTAGCTTTGCATAAACTTTGGATTTTTTTTTCTGTAAGCTTATTTATATGGTTTTAAAAAACTTTGATTATTTAGCCTTTATTTAGCTATTAAGAGTTATTTTCTTATAAACTTGTATCATTTTAGTAAATTATTTTTTCTATATGTTACTATTATTTACCAAGATATAACAAAATCAAGCTAAAATATAAATAAGAGCAAATGTTGCTTTCTATATATGTGTGTGTGGTTTGTATCATGTGAAAACGCGATATTAGAGTGAAAAATCCTTAAACCCTATCTAGACCGTCCATTTGAAATATTGAAAATAAACATGTGTTATACATTAAATTACATTAAAATTGATTTATTTATTCAAGACCTAATTCTTTATTTAACTTTAATATGTACCACATATTTATTTTCAAGATTACAAATTGTCGTCCTAGATAGGGTTTAAGTATTTTTCTCTCTTATACTAGGTTTTCACAAGATAATACACACACACACACGCATATATATATATATATATATATATATATATATATATATATATATATATTATATATATATATATATATATATATATATATATAGGAGAAGGTTAAAAATATAACCCACTAAATGCGCGCTAATCCAAATAACTTTGGTAAGATGAAGCCAAATCTTGGATTTTTTTTTAACTTCATTGTAACACATTTTGAACACCATGTTCTTTTATGAGTTTGGGCTAATTCATCACCGTTCAAAAACTTACAGTACTGTAACACAAAACTTACAACGATGATATTTTTTAAACGGTGATAAATTTCCACAAACTCATAAAAAACATGGTGTTCAGAATGTGTTACAATGATGTTCAAAAAAAAATCCAAGATTCGGCTTCATCTTGCCAAAGTTATTTGGGTTAGCGCGCATTTAGTGTGTTATGAAAAATTCTATGCCCTATAATATATATATATATATATATATATATATATATATATATATATTTGTTTAACCCTTCTAGATGGATTTCGTTCTTCATACGATTATATATAAGAAGAAGTCTTAACTCTTAACCACTAAAAATTTTCTTGTTGTTTGGTAGCAAACGTGGAACATTACGTGAAGTTAACTTAATAGTGATGTATAACTACTAAATTATTGACGACTAAAGACATTTTGTCTCAAATGTTTGCCTGCATATGTAGACAACAGTTGGTTAGATGCTTCTTTTGTTTTATTTTAATAACAAAATATAAAATATTTTATAGAATAGCGATGTATATCTGGAAGAACACTTAGAAACACTTAACTTCCATGAATGTTAACAATGCTAATGACTTTTGGCTCAATTTAAAATTGACATAAATCCGAAAATTATGTAAGATAAATGAAGCATGAACGTGACATAAGTATACACTGGTTGACACATGCACGACTCAAATAACCTAAAACATATATAAAACATATATGTTTAAATAATAAAATATAATGCTTATCTTGTTTTCATGTTATGGCATAAAATATACTCTGTGTAAAATATATATAATAAACGACTCAAATCGCAAACCAGGTATTAGCCAAACATGTTCGCATATTTGATCTTCAATGATCTAAACTGATTTAGAAACTTAAACCTATCAATTTCATATCAGAACCATCTTATATAAGATTGACGCCACATATGCCTCCTTTTTCTTACCGGCATTAGACGATCATCCATCAAATATGTCATTTAGCGTCAAACAATAAATGTTAAGAAGCAATTAAAGTGACACTAAATAGTAAATACAAGCCCCTTACTTATTTTTGTGAAGAGCAAAAAGATTTATATTGGTCCAATTATTATCTCTAAGACTTTTCTTAAAGAAGATCATGAGTTAGAGGCTTGCTAGAGCAATTAGCAATGGTTTTTTTAAATTATGGGTTTTCTTTTGGAGAGGGGAGGCCAATTTGGCACGTTTTTGTTTTTCTAGACACAAAAATGATTTATTTATTAGAAAATCATAGGTCCCGCCCTTTGCTGTTAAAAATAAAAATACAGCAAGCTGTTGGACACGTACAAAGTTAAAACACACAACCATGATATCCTTTTCATGAGTAAATCACGGTTTTGACCCATATAGTTTAAGTGTTTTAACTATTTCAGCTAAAAATATATTCTTTATCAATGCAACCACTGTGATTTAAATAACTAATGGTTTTGGCCTCCAATCATAGTTAAGTTTAGGGGCCTAAGCGTTAGAATAGTTAGGTTTGAAGGCTAAAATCGTTAGTTTTTTAAACCGTGTGGGCTACACTGATAGAATATTTTATTTTAATTTGAAATTATTAAAACACTTAAACACAAAAACCAAAACCTTAATTTACTCTCTTTTCATATTTGCTAGCTTTCCTTTGTCTACGATGTAGAAAAGAATCAAATAATATTTTATTTTATCTCCGCCAGCATTTTTGTTGACCCATCTCCAATATCGTTGAATTTTTTTATTTTTTTTTTCAGAAAAAAAAAAAAACTGGGCTAAAGAGCAATGTAGATAGTGGGCTTTTATGTATGAATAAATTGGGCTTTGGCTTTTTCTTTATCAATTTAACTTTTTTTTCTCAAGTATCAATTTAACAAGTAGAGCAAAAATGTGTTGTGAACGATAATGAGAAAGAAAGGGAAAACAATAAGCAAAAATGTGTCGTACAGATTTTGTTGGTTCGTTACTGTTTTATTGAAAATGCTGAAGATTAACGAGACCAAAATCATGAAAAAAAACTACGAAAGTAGGGCTAGCATAACGGGTCAGGCACGATCCGTTAAGACACGAAATATGAAATGAGTAGACACAAATATGACAAGAAAAATTATGGTCATTGTTTTTTCCAAACACAAACAAGACCCGTTTAAAACATGTAAACACGAACGTGTCGACCTATTTTAGACACGAATCATGTTAAAACTGTGTCGTGTTTGTGTCTGAAATTGTCAGCCCTATATGAAGCATGGGTTTGATACCAAGACTTGGATAAAAACCGCACACTACAAATCGTTGTTTGTAAGGGTGCTCACCGTCCTATTCCATACCACGAAATATCTAAACCAATTATCGGTTCGGTTTCAGAATCGGTTTTTTCCTAAAATTTTGGTCGATTGGTTTCAAAAGTTTAAAATTATACCGGTCATAAAAAATCAATTTAAACTGTGTATGTTTATATGTGTGTGTACACACACATATGTTGATTATTTAGGTGTCATTCAATTAAAAAAACTTACATTTAAGGTTTGTAGTGTGATTAGCGCGTCTCAATACTTAAACAATTATGTTAGGTTAGGTTTGTTTTTATTTTTAATTGGGCTCAAAAAACCGAAACCTAGAAAGATCAAACTGAGAAACCAAATTGTAACTAATTATTTACAACGGTTCGATTTGATTTACCTTTTATTTCTAACAATTCGGTTTTTGTTTAGTTATTCAAAAACAATTATGAGCAGTTTGTTTTATGGTTTCACCTTAAAGCACACAAGACGAACTGTGAACACCTATACTTCTTTGGATTCACCTTCTTTTATGCAACGAAGTTTTTTACTATCCTATTTACTTGTGGGGCAAACCCAATGTCGAAAAGCCACCAACTCTCGTGAAAATACTGATAACGCTAGTGACATGCCTTAGCCACCATTACAAAAGAAAATACACCGTCTAAGAACCCAACGTGTTAAAACCTCTGACACACCTGAATTCTGTGAGCAAAATTCAAACATATGAGCTTCACATTAAAATGTCGTAAGATTGTCTTCTCCAAAAACTAAAATTATATTTTATACTAACAAAAACTTTAGTTTGTTACACAACATTAATTTTGATGCAATTTGTATAAACTAAAAGGCCACATAACACGCGTGTTTGTTGCAAGAAGAGATGCAGAAGCGAGAGCTAGGGAAGCAAGGCGGAGGCTCCGGCGGTTCCGGCCCTCCGGCCGCGAAGAGAGGTCGTCCGTTCGGAAGCACCGCCAGCAACATGGCCGCAGCTGCCTTGGCCGAGGCGGCGGCGCCGTCGACACTTCTTGGCCCGTCGCTACAAATTCACTCATCTTTCGCCGGTCGGTCCTTTCAAAACCCTAATTCTGTTATTGCTCTTCAATCTTCCTCTAAGCGTTAAATTTCGTTAGCTACCACTTCTCGTAGACTAAATTACCATAGATTATGTTTCTAATATACCTTTAGAGCCTAATAAAGTGCACTAATTTTAACGTTATTTTAGTTATTTGTGAAAATAACGTTAAAATCATTTGGATGATCAACTTCAAACGATAACTTTGAGCCGGGACTCTTTCGGAGCAGCCTCTCTATTCCAATTGGGATAGGGGTAAGGTTTGTATCTATCCTTTCCCCCCAGACCCTACTGAAAAGTGGGAATATACTGGGTACGGTTGTTGTTGTTGTCGTCTTAAAGTTAAGGCAATTATCTATAACCTTTTTTAACTGTAGATTAATGTTTTTATAATTTTGAAGATGTGAGCAAAAAGTGTCTCTGCACTCTGATGATAGAAGTCATCAATGATCAATCTTGCTATACCATGCTTGAGGCTTTTCTTTCAAGCAGTATTATGCCTTCTTTTGAAAGATGGTATCTGAATGTGAATTGCGAAAGAATTTTGGAAATCGATCTCTTTGATTTCACTATAGTCTGCTTGTAAACAAATACAGACACAACTCTTTTATAGCTGTTGATTATTCACAACAACAAACACAAACAGAAGAAACAGAAAACTAACCAACTGTTACAACTCACAACTAACCAAGACTAACTAATACACTTTTATTACAAAGCTTAGACTAACATTTCACCCCCCTAAGCTTGTAACCTCTTTCAGCCCCAATTTGATCTTCATTTCTTCAAACTTTACTCTGGGCAGAGCCTTGGTTAAAATGTCAGCATTCTGTTCATCTCCACTAACATACTCGATCCTGATTTGCTCCTTTTCAACACTCTCCCTTATAAAATGGTATCGAGTATCTATGTGTTTACTGCGCCCATGAAAAACAGGGTTTTTAATCAGTGCAATAGCAGACTTATTATCAACCTTGATCTCCACCTGAGCCTCCTCTTTTCTTGAAATTTCTGCCAACAGGCCTAGCTGCAGTTGAGGCAGCCATAAATTCGGCCTCACAAGATGTCAAGGCCACCGTGCCTGCTTCTGGGAATTCCACGCAATTGGTCTTGTCCCATAGAAAAACACCATCCCCGTAGTGCTTTTACCATCATCCTTATCGGCTGAATAGCTACTATCATTGTATCCATGCAAAATATCACTTCCCCCTCTTTGATAAAACAAACCCACCTTGGTAGTCCCCTTCACATACCTCAGAATATGTTTTAAAACATGCACATGTACTTGTTTGGGGTTCTGCATGAATCTGCTCACATACCCCACTGCATGGTTTAAAAAGGCGCCGTGAGGCGCGCCTCGAGGCGTACGCCTCGGCTGAGGCGGCCAGAAAACGCCTTTGAGGCTTAGCCTCAGGTGGGTGATTTGGAACTTAAGCCTCGGTTGTGTCGAGGCGGACCGAGGCGTGTTGAGGCGTAGAGGCGTAGAGGCGAGGCGGTGAGGCTTAAGCCTCACTAAAGATGGTATTTTTTGATTTTGGGCTGTTTTTTATTACCTGTTTTGAGTTTTTTGACCCTTATTTCACCCATTTAGGTAAAATAAGAAACCTAATTGAACTAAATCTAGCATTTCGTTTAGGTTTCGGGGCGTTGCCCCGGGACCGCCACCAGGGGCTCTGCCTCTTGGACCCCGCCAGGGGCGCTGCCCCTAGGACCCCGCAAGGGGGCGCAGCCCCCTTGACCCCCGCTTGGTCGGGAGCTTAGAAATCTTAACTAGCGTGTAATTTACACCTCCAAATTCTTTAGGATTCCTTTGCATCCATTTTACACTAAAAATATACAACTGCTGATGGTACTTAATTTCATTATACAATGCATTTTTGAATTCGATTTGCTCTACCTTTTCAATTGTATTATACCTTGTGATACTTTTATCATTTGTTTTATGTTAAATTGTGGCTTTTATGTAATATATATGTAATTTTAATTATTTTTCAAGGTTGTTTTGAGGCTTACGCCTCGGTCCGCCTCGAGGCTTACGCCTCGTGAGGCTAACAGAAAACGCCTCGAGGCTCGTTTCCGCTTTTTTAAACCTTGCCCCACTGAATAACTCAAGTCAGGCCTTGTGTGTATCAAATACCTCAAACAACCAATCCACTTTCTGAATTGAGTAGCATCAGCTTCTTCACTTTCTTCATTCTTTGACAGCTTCAGCCCAGGTTCCATCGGGAATTTCGTTGAATTACAGTCCCTTAAACCTGCTTCATCCAATATCTTGTTAGCATAACTTGTTTGTTGAAGCTTTATCCCTTGATTACTCTGAGTAACTTGTATTCCCAGATAATATGACAGCAATCCCAAGTCTGTCATCTCAAACCTTTCCTCCATTTTCCTCTTCATTTCTCTGATCTTATTAGAACAACCACCTGTGATCAGCAGATCATCAACATAGACCGCAATTATCAAAGTTTCATCCTTGACTCCTTTTCTATAGACCGCAGGTTCATGCTTACACTTGATAAAGCCCAATTCCTTCAACACTCCATCCAACTTGGTATTCCAAGCCCTAGGTGCTTGTTTGAGCCCATACAAGGCCTTCGACAACTTATAGACTTTCTGTTCGGCCCCCTTCTTTACAAACCCCTCTGGCTGAGTCACATACACCAGCTCCTTCAAATCACCATGTAAGAATGCTGATTTGACATCCATGTGATGAACCCACCAGCCCTTATGAGCTGCAACAGCCAAGATCAATCTGACAGTTTCGATCCTTGCCACCGGAGCAAATACTTCCCCATAATCTACCCCATGTTGCTGCACGTATCCTTTTGCAACTAAACGAGCTTTGTGTTTAGTTATCTCCCCTGATGCACTCTTTTCACTTTGTACACCCACTTCAAACCTATTGGAGTCACCCCAACTGGTCTATCAGTGAGCTCCCAAGTTTTGTTTTTCTCAATGGATCTTATCTCAGCAGCCATTGCTTCTTCCCATTCTTTTACACCTTGTGCATCCTTGTAATTAACAGTTTCTCCTTCTAACAACAGTAACTGAGAACCTTGTGTTTTCTCATAGATAACATCAATATCTTCTGAGCCTCTTAGGGGAGTATGGTCATACCTTTCATCCTGGGCCTGTGTTGGGTCATTACTTCCCACATAATCACCTGGTTGTCTTCTAAGCATTGGACCTCTACCTTTGACTGTTGACTCTAGGCTGCTCCAACCAGACTCACCTTCACTTTCTTCAACATTCTCCTCTTCCAGATTAGTTCCATTTGGAATATCTTGTTCATATCCGAACTGTTGACCTTCTCCTTCTTCCCTTCTGGATTCTGTATGGACCAAGAACTCAGTCCACTCGGGTCTGAGAGGTTCTTCACTTCTTTCCCAGTTCCAGGACCTGGATTCATCAAACTGCACATCTCGAGTCACATGAATTCGTTTGGATTCTGGATCAAACATCCTGTATGCTTTGGTGTTTGGTTGGCAACCCAGATGGACCAATCTTTTGCTTCTATCATCCAACTTCTTTAAGTTGACTCCCAAGACTTTGGCATAGCCAACACAGCCGAACACTCTCAAGTGTTCCAGCCTTGGCTTTCTTCCTTTGATTGCTTCATAAAGAGTAATTCTCATGAACTTCGTTGGGGATCTGTTGAGAATGTACACAGCATGCATAACTGCTTCTCCCCACAGATCTTGTGGAAGGTTCATGGCCTTCAGCAAGCATCTGGTCATGCTCATAATGGTTCGATTTCTCCTCTCCACAACTCCATTATGTTGTGGAGAATAGGGGGTTGTCAATTGGTGATGCATCCCTGACTTAGAACACAAAGTCTTGAATGCTTGAGAGGTGAATTCACCTCCATTATCAGTCCTCAGGCCCTTTATCTTCTTCCCATACTCAAGTTCAGTGGACTCCTTGAATTCCTTGAACCCTTCAAACACTTCAGCCTTGGTTCGAATGAGGAATGGCCACATGTACCTGCTGTTGTCATCAACAATAAGCAGCAAGTACTTATTTCCTCCCTGAGTCTCTGGCTGCATTGGCCCACATACATCGGCATAGACCAGATCCAGTGGGTGCTCAGCTTTAAACTGAGTTTCTTTTGGGAAGGTGCTCTGGTCTGCTTCCCGGCCAGACAACAGTCGTAGACTTGGGAAGGATGAGTGATCTTGGGCACACCTTGGGCCATTTCTTGAGTAGACAGCCTCCTTATAGCATCAAAGTTCAGGTGACCGAGGCGTGCATGACTTCAACATTGGCCAGCAGACAGATTGGTGAGGCTATCTTGAGAGTGATTTTGTACAATCTGTTCAGGGATCTTGGTACTTTCATCAACAAGACCCCACTTTCTTCGAAAACCCACAAGTGCTCATCTTTCATTCGCACCTCATAGCCTATCTCCGTGAGTCGCCCCAGGCTAATTATATTACTTTTCAAAGTGGGGATATAGTATACCTCGGACAACACCCTCTGATCCTTGGTTTTACATTCCAGCACTATGTTCCCCTTTCCTTCAATGCTGACACAAGAGCCATCCCCAAATCTGACTTTCCCACTCACACTTCTGTCTAGATCAGCAAACAACTCCTTGTTTCCTGTCATATGGTTGCTGGCCCCGTTGTCCAGAAACCACACTCCTTGTTCTTCAGTCAAGTACCTTCTTGGAAGTACTCGTTCTTCATTCAGAAATACTGCAAGTGCCATCATCAGGGCTGGTCCATCTTCCCTGACTTCAGTGAGATTAGTCTCCTCCTTCTTTGGCTTTGTGGGACATTCGGAGGCATAATGTCCCATGGAATCACACCTGAAACACTTTATCTTCGTCCTGTCTTTATTCTTTCTTGGCTGATAACTTGTAGAGGGCTGATCATGGGTCTTGCCCCTACCCGCAGGACCTCTGCCTCTACCTCTGCTCCTAGAACCTTGTCTTCCAGCTCCCCTGGCCACCCCTTGACTGGACTCTGGTCTCTTCTTGGCCTGCCACTCGTCATAGCTCAACAACAGCTGATCAGGCTTGGAGTAGGGTTGTTTCTCCTTCATCCTTGTTCTTTCTTCAAAAGCCTTGAGTCTACCGATGGCCTCTTGAAATGACATTACATTCAGATCAGCGAACTGTTCTATTGAAGCCACAATAGCCAAGAACCTGTCTGGGACTGATCCCAGAAGTTTCCTCACCAGAGTCTTATCATCAATTGTGGATTCGAGGCTATTTGCCTTGGAGACCAGTTGAGTCAATCGACTTGCAAACTCATCAATTCCCTCAAGATCGTTCATCTTCATGGATTCCAACTCGTACTGCAATGTCTGAAGCCTGGCTTCTCTTATGCGATCGGCTCCCACAAATCTCACCTTCAAGGCTTCCCAAATTTGCTTAGCCGTTTGACATTGCGCCACCTGTAAAACCAGCTCTTTTGGAATCGCTTGGTACAGTAGAGCCACCGCCATGTCGTTCTCCTTCGCATCCACCGCCGTACCAATCCCTGGTTCGAGCGCATCAAGAATTCCATGAACCTGAAGACGGCCTTTCGTCTGATTGCCCAAATGTTGTAATTGTTAACATTTAGCATCGGACACTGGAGCGATGCCGTGCCGGATTCTTTTACTGTGACCATTGCGCCTGCATTGGGTCCGTCTCCCATGACTTGTCTTTTTCGCCTTCGCTGGTACGTCGCCGTCGTTTCTTGTTCCAGTCCGTCGGATCAATCAGTCGATTGATTATCTCCGGCTCAATTCCTTCTTCAATCAACGCCGGAAGAGCTCGATTCGAGGGGTCCTGATTAACCGAGCTCTGATACCAATTGAAAGATGGTATCTGAATGTGAATTGCGAAATAATTTTGGAAATCGATCTCTTTGATTTCACTATAGTCTGCTTGTAAACAAATACAGACACACAGCTCTTTTATAGCTGTTGATTATTCACAACAACAAACACAAACAGAAGAAACAGAAAACTAACCAACTGTTACAACTCACAACTAACCAAGACTAACTAATACACTTTTATTACAAAGCTTAGACTAACATCTTTGACCTGTAAACTCTTTCTTGTTCTCCTGCAATTACAAAACCTTTGGTTGCTGCACATACAATTGTGATTTCAAATCACCATCAAGAAATGTTGATTTAACATAAAATTGAAACAAAATCTATTGGGATTTTGTAACTAATGCAAGAATTGGCCTGGCTGTTTCAGAATTTGAACCTTGCTACAGGAGAGAATAACTTGTAGAAGTTCATTGTTTGACAAGGAACATGCTCTCAGGCTAGAGATTTCACTTTTTGTATCTGTATGTTGCCATCAGATCATGTTTAGTTTTGAATATACACTTCAAGCTGATTCATTATCCAACTCTACTAAATTCTGTTTTGTTGATTTCCTTTCATTACCATGACTAATAAGCTCCTCGCCTCCTCTTTCATTGCTTTCTTGATTCTTCCAAACTTCGCCCTTTAATGCAAATGTCTACGCATAGCGGATCTTCCACAAACACTGCAAATTTCAATTCAACTATTATAGGGCCACACCAATTTGTCTCTTCCTCATTTTGTGATGAATTATTATGTGGAGATTTAACTCTGTCACTGTTTCAGTATCTTATTTGACTTTTCCATTAACAGGTTCCTACTAGTCTTTCACATGCCACACTTAGTCTTGAAATGTGTTCCATGTCATTTGCTTCCTCAGTTCCTCATATGTCAGCCTTTCATCATGTTGCACATTTTTTTTACTCACGGCCTTGTTCTTTTCTCGATCTATCAGCCTATGCATGTTTGTATTGGTGCTACAAGCCTATAACCAATGAGGATGTTTTTTTATAAATTTTTTAATTCAAGCATAGCATAATGAATCAAAAAATCAAAGATAATCACCTGAAGGTTAAAATCATACAAGCCTTACTGCAGTGGGCCAGCAGCCCCCTTGTAAGGCTTGTATGAGTAACATGCTCATCACCACAACCATATGGTCAACACTACCATTGATAGCTTTAACCCATAAATGGTGTAATTTTTGGCTATGCACTACAGTCTTGTGGTATTTTGTTCAAATTAGATCTATAATTGCTATTTGCATTTGATAATATTGAATTTAAGCCTTTGTCCTCTTGTGCAGATCAAAACACTAAAAGGATTGTTCTTGCTCTTCAAAGTGGATTAAAAAGTGAGCTAACATGGGCACTAAATGCCCTAACTTTACTCTCATTTAAAGAGAAAGATGAAGTGCGGAAAGATGCAACTCCACTTGCAAAGATACCAGGATTGCTTGATGCTCTTCTTCAAGTTGTATGTGACCACTCTTATGCAAACATTTTTTTTTTAAATTTATTCTTCTTATAATTTAAAATTTACCATATTTGTTTATGTATATATTGTAAAATAAGGGCAGATAGATGACTGGCGTGATATATCTCTTCCGAAAGAGCTCGTAAAGACACCAAGAATAAGGTCACTAGGTGTTAACTCCATTGCTACTGGATTTGGGAATGATGTACCCCATACAAAGTAAATTCCATGTGATCTGATACAACAATATCTTTCTTTGTGTTCCCAGATTGTGCAACCTTCAAATTTACTTATTTTATGGCAGCATAGGATCTGGTTCTGTTTCAGAGGTATCACTGCAGAAAAAAACAACTAAATCTCATCCATCAGACTGGTGGCTTGCCGAAGATGGTCTGTTTAATCTGGATGATGAAGGGCGGGCAGAAAAGCAAATATGTGCTGTTGCTGCATCGAATGTTCTTAGGAACTTTTCTTTTATGACTGAAAATGAAGTCATCATGGGTCAACATCGCCATTGCTTAGAAACAATCTTTCAGTGTCTTGAGGACCATGCTACGGGTAATTAGAAGAAAACACTCAAATCTACTAATAACCTGAATTATCATGTATAGTAAATGCTTGACTAAAAAAGGATCTTTGTTTATTCTTCTAGCAAGTAATGCATCTTTTATGTTGACAGAGGATGAAGAACTTGTAACAAATTGTCTTGAGACAGTTGTGAACTTGGCTCCATGGCTTGACCTTAGAATCTTCAGCTCATCAAAGCCTTCCTACATCAAAATTACGTAAGAACATGTCCGTGTTGTCAAAGGCCCTGAGGCGTGCTCCTAGGCCCCAAAATAAAGCAGAGCCCAGGAATAACGCCACTGGAAGGTCTAGGCCCATAGCTGGTCTGTTTTATACAAATGTGAGAGAAAAGTGGGTTTTAATCAAGACACATGCTCACAAACTCAAGGGCTTTTTCAAAATAAGGCAATCTTATATTTCTTAATTCTTTTTTTTATTTTATTTAATAGCTGGAGATAAGCTATAATTCCTAAACCTAGAGAAAGTAGGTAATTATCAATCTCGTGATATCTAGATTTATATTACGATTGTTTTCTCTTCTTTTGCATATCACCCAATTTTCATTCAAGAAATTGCAAGCTAATGAATGCCAAACATGCTAGTTTTTTTTCTCCTGCAATTGTTTATTTTATGCTTCTACATGATCGTAAAGAACTGTAATAGCGATAATGTATTTTATGATCGTATTCTTCATGTACTATTAATTTGGTGTTAATTTTTGAACATTTGGTATTGGTTTTAAAATTTTGGTACTAACTAAATTATCTTATATGTTAATTATAACAGATTTTTTTTTTATCTTTGTAAAAGAATATTAACCTTAAATGCATAATGATATTTTATCTTTTCTTCATTCACGTGTGCTTATTTTTCCTCAAGCCCTTGCTTTTTATGCGCTTTGTGCTCAGGCCCCGGATGAGGCCATTGCGCCTATAGCCTTTGACAACATACAAATATGTAAATTTTCTTTTTATTTGCTATTTTTGCTTTAAATTAATTTTTTTTGTTATTCACAAAAAGTGAGAAACGAGCTGTTCAAGCCATTGTGGGCTTGTTGGGATCTTCTATAAAAGTTTGGCATTGTGCGGCTGCCGAGTTACTTGGACGTGTGATAATAAACCCTGACAATGAACCATTTCTACTTCCTTCTGCATCACAGGTTTTATGATTGCATTAATCATTTGTGTTCTCATAGTTTGGTAAAATACTTCTAATTAAGAATATGTGGTTTGGGCTTGCAGATTTACAAGCGGTTGGTTGATCTTTTGAGCTTGCCAGCTATAGATGCACAAGCTGCTGCAGTGGGGGCGCTTTATAACCTTGCAGAAGTAAATATGGATTGTCGATTGAAGCTTGCCAGTGAAAGATGGTAGATATTTATTTTAACTCTTTACTTCTACTTTAACAGAAGCTGCACTGTTTAAGTAACATTTTCAACAGTAACAAAATGCAGAATTTAATTGCATAAAATCAGAAAGATCCTAGCATTTTCTTGAATTTGAACGACTGAATTTAGAGGTGGTAATATGGGTAAGGTCAGGCAGGTTGAGCCAAAGTAACTGGTGGCAAGTAGTACAATACTCCTGCTAGCGAATTTTTTCCTGTGCTGATTCAGGAGCCTTCTTTCTAAAAAAAATTTAAAAACTATATATATATGTGTGTGTGGTCCATTTGGAATTTAGGGTTTGTATCATGTGAAAACCCGATCTTAGAGGAAAAAACCCTTAAACTTTATTTGGGCCGTCCATTTGGAATTTTGAAAATAACTATATCTGGTCCACATTAACTCACATTAAAATTGATTTGTTTACTCAAAACTAATTTTTTATTCTGATTTAAGATGAACCACATATATATTTTCAAGATTCCAAATCAATGGCCTAGATAGGGTTTAAGAGTTTTCTCTCTAAGATCGGGTTTTCACATGATACAATCCCTATATATATATATATATATATATTAAAGAGGAATTAGCATGTGGAACATAATTATGAAGTGCATATTATCTTATTGGATCACATATTTATTTTCAAAATTTCAAATCAATGACCCAGATAGAGTTTAAGGGTTTTCTCTCTAAGAGCGGGCTTTCACATGATACAGTCTCTCTCTATATGTGTGTGTGTGTGTGTGTAAAGAGGAATTAGCATGTGGAAAATAATTATAAAGTGCTTATTATCTTATTAACAAATTAATGTTTATCATACAATGATTTAGAGGTTCTAAGCATTTAAGTTAGTTTGTCCAATTTTGACCCATTTACAAGCCATTTAAGCTAAATTTATTATTTTAGCTGTTAACAATATAACATTGGTGGAACCGGCCCATACTTAACTTGATAGACAGAAATTGCCTGCTGGTGAATTGTATCTTAGGCCATGATTTCCACACTAGTTGCATGCTGCTATTAGTATTACTGTACAAAAGAATTTACAAGATCTGCCATTTTTGGCTTTGCATTAATTAGTCCAGCTCTGATACATCATTTGTTTTGTAGGGGACCCTTTCTTATCTTTCGTATTTTAAACAGGAAAAGATAGCCATGAGAGAATTAAATGGTCATTACTCTTATTTACTCACTGCTTCATTGAGGCTGTTGGACCCAAAGCCATAAAAAATGCCTTTGACAAACTCACTGTTTTTTAAAATTCAAATTTAATATGTTCTGGCAAACTTCATTACCTTTCAAGAAAAGGATGCATCATATTGTGACATCCACTTCAGGGAGAATTAAATGGTCATTATTACAAAAAGAACATTTTAGACTTTTTAAGACCAAACTATCTTGTAAATTCAATCAACATGTTCTAGCAAACATTTTTTCCTTCATGATATCGACGCATTCTATTATGACACACATTAGTGAGGAAATTACCAAAAATCAGACCAAGTTGTTATCAGGTCAAATTAACAAGATATTAAAACTGACCATATAACCTTCAAGAGGTGGTGTACTTGTAAGCACCTGATTCCAGTTATGAAAGATCTTTGGTTTAAATCTTGCTTCCTCTTATATCCTACCAGAACCTAAGGCCACAATTTATTGGTTAGCACTTAGCAGGGTCCTGTGTGTTCGGTTCTTATGGTCACGAGAAAAAAAAAAAACCAAACAAACAAAACTAACCGTATGTTTTAATTTAAAATGTTTAGGGCGGTTGACAGGTTGCTGAAAGTGATAAAAGCACCACACCCAGTACCGGAAGTATGTAGAAAAGCAGCAATGATACTAGAGAGCTTAGTTTCAGAGCCACAAAACAGGCCTGTCCTGTTAGCATACGAGAATGCATTTGCAGAAATACTGTTTTCGGATGGAAAATATTCGGATACGTTCGCTAGAATATTGTTTGAGTTAACATCAAAGCCCAGCGCCAAAGTGGCAACCGCTCGTGGCATCTGGGGCATGTAGCATCTGGATTTTTCAGATTAAGACGGGTATATTCCTGCCTCTACTGCCTGTAGTTTAGATTAAACATGAATTTGACACCTTTTTATTTGTATTACTGTTGTTCTAGTTAGGTTTTCTGAGTAAAATGTTGTGAATCAGTTCAAATTTCATTTAATTATATGGAGTAGATGAAGTCTAGGGATTCTGCTTTGGGCAGTCCTTGCAGTTGATAACTTTTATCTCAATTAATTTAAAAAAAAATTATTAGTGGTTTATTGGGCTGGGGGTTTCATGAATGGTTTCGTTAATAGCATTTGAGCTGGTTATTGAGCCGGGGACTCTTTCAGCGCATCGCAACCTCTATATCTCAACTGGGATAGAGTAAGGTTTGTCTTCATCCTTTCCTCTACTGAAAAATGCTAATATATTGGGTAAGTTTGTTTGTGATCCCCCGGTTCAGTATGTGTGTATTTATCGGGTAATTAGTGTGATAAGCTGATTTTTTAATAGCAATTATTTACGCAAATATTCTATAATACTTTAAATTTTAACCTCAAGAGGTTCTATAGCTTAACTTTAATTTCTTTGTCATTTATACCAACCTCCAGATTAAATATTCGACCCAAAAAATAATAAAAAGGCGGTGGTGGTTGGTTTTATGGTGGTGATAATGAAAGCTTTTATCATTTTATGGTCGCGAGTGTGAAAACTTGAAAGATGCGTACGGAGATAGAATATATTATTATGTTTTATTGTCTTATTTTCGAGAATAATAAAATCTTAAAATATTAATATCACTTAGTTTTGAATTAATAATGAAAATAAACAGAGACATATTCTTGTCCTAAAAATCTGTTTGCTCACCATCTAATCATTCTAAAACAAAATGGATCATCTATGACAAATCTTTTTATGTATGAAATATTAAGGCGACAAAAAAAATGTTAGACATACAAAGGAATTCATTAATAATCAGGGTTGACCCAAAGCAAGGGTAAACCAAACTTTTGTCTCAAACCTGGTTTTTTGATATGCTTAAAATTATTAATAATATACTCATTACGTTTAAAGTTTAAATAAGTTTAATATTCAAGTTAAAAAAAAATTAAGCTGGTTGAGTAATAATGCAACTTAAATTATAACTTTTCGTACATAATTTTTTTTTTTAAAAAAAATGAAATTTTTTATTCTTATAGTTATATCATTATCGTACTCAGTATATCCCACCATTAACAAAGCTAAGGCATAGTCTGAGGAGAATAAAATGTAAATAGTCTTACCTCTAAGTCTCTAACCTATAAGAATAGAGAGTCTACTTCTAATGAGACCTCAAGCTCATGATGTATGATTAACCGACTAACTCAACGTTTTTAATTTTATTTTCACGAAAATTAAGAAAAAGAACGTTAAAATTAGTTTAATTTTACTTTCGTTTCTCGAGGACTGACACATATACACATTATGTGTGCGCTGCAAAGGAGCTCCTTATATTACAGTTATAAATTTAGAGTATTAATATTTTTTAAATTAAAAAAAATAATATTTACTTCTTACATAATAACGCGCTATTTATGTGATTATGTGCTTTGTTTCATTGTTTGCATTGAACGCCCTCTTATTTATTTATTTATATTAATTAAAATGGGTGATCTCTCATAAAATGTGAGCCTTCAATTTTCATTATTTCGTTCAACTACTCTCTGATTTAATTTGTCCCTTTACGCGACACGATACACAAGTTACTATACTTTTGCCAGTATTTTTTAAACGGCAAAGGGTCTTGTCGTGCTACCTTCAATTATCTTGACGGTTGGTAACTAAGATCGATTCCTCAATCCCCGACCGTGAGACCATACCCCCTGATGCACGGGAACCCTGTGGAATAGGTAACCCCCCCCATTTTTTCAGAACCCGAGATTAAACTTAAGATTTCCCCCCTCATCTGGTATCCATTTAAGTGTCACTAGTGAGACATAAACTCTGGTCTCCAAAGAGAAAGAGCCAAACCTTAAGCAATATGCTAACTTTGTAGATATACTTTTGCGAGTTAGGAAGTCAATTTTTTATAACAGCAACACTTGACCTCCTAGCCTCAATATGCCTTGTGAGTGATTTGAACCTATGACATTTCTATTTGGAAAGCCGGAAAGGCAGACACAATATATGCAATTTATAAAACATATAAATTAAAAGTAAAATATTAGAAAATCACATGATTATTTTGACAATTTACTCATTATTTTATTAAAAGTATTATAAAAGAGACCAGGTAAAAAGCATAAAGGGAGGGAAAGATAAATGACTTCAAATGTTGTATTAATATAAAATAATGTATATTTGTGTTACCACTAATACTTTTTTTTTTTTATAAACTAACTCACACTGTTTTAAGAACAATAATAAGACATTATCATCGTCTATTAGAAGATTTAAACCCTCGCCATACAAGAAGGGGCATTAGCGCATCACTATGCATATTCTCACCTTTCTAACAATAAAACCAATTTGTTATATTATTATGTAAATCTTTTGTAATTGTTAACTTGTTTAAAAAATTATTTGACATAAAGTAAAATATTATTGAAACTTAATTAAAAATCTATTTTTTTTACATGTTTCGATTAAAGGTAATCATAAAGAAAAAAAAGTCATTAAATACTTAAATTGTAAGAAAGTTTTATGATCGTCTCATTAAATCAACTAAGTCTTACCAAGTTTTTTATATGCTCCATATTTTTAAATCGATTTTTAAAATTTATCATATATTATATAGTAAATTACGAATATGATCTTTGCGATTTGCTAGTATTTCACTCTTGGTACCTATAGATTTTATAAATTACCTATATGGTCCCAAACTTTAAACATTTGTAACACATATAGTCCTTAGGTCACCAAATTACACTCTCATAATTGACCAAATTACCCTCACATAATGACAATATGCGTTGCAAATGTTTAAAGTTTGGGACTATATGGGTAATTTATGAAACCTAGGGACTAAAAGTGAAATATTAGCAAACCACAAGGACCATCTTGGTAATTTACTCTATATTTTAAAAAATCTCACAGTAGAGAAAATTTGAGTGGTTTAGAAAAAAAAAAGTATAAGCATATTTTATTGTAACAATATTAAAGTTCAGTTATTATTTCATGGTTTTAGCCTTTGTATTCTAGATATAGTTGTGTTTTGCAAGACATAAACAAACCAAATTTCATAACAAACCATTCGGGTAATACGCAAAATGGTTATATCATAAGTAATTCATGTTCTACAACGTCATGCAAGTATAAACTTTTTTTTTTCTCAACAAGCTAGTGTTTTTATTATTTTTGAATTATATTTCGACTTAATTGTGAAAAAAAACCTAATATAATTAAATAAGTTTTCTAACATAAATTCCCTTTCACATAAGTGGTTCACATTACAGGGTGTTAAAAAAATCCGTATCTGAAACAGAAATATCCGAAAATCTTAACATGCAATATTTGGATATCCGTAAGTTCAGATATCCGAAAATTCGGATTCCGATACCAGTTTGAAGAATTTTGGATTCAGATATTATCCGAAATAATTATTTTTTACGATATGCGGATAATTTTTTGAATATTTGGATATTTCGGATATTTATACATGTTGGATAATTTTCGGATATCTCAGATAATTTCGGATATTCAGATATCTAAAATATATATATTTTTAAAATTTTTAATACTTTTTATAGAGTTCGGACATCCATTTCTGTATCATTTTCGGATTCGAATTCGGATATTGAAAATCGCTATCCGAATATGGAAAATCGCCATCCGAATTTCGAATATCCAAATCACCGGATATCCAAACTTAAACATCCATAGCTCACAAGTCTCTATTTTATATCCTAATTAACCGTGTTAGCTATGTAAATATACAATTAATTGTTCATGAGCCACGTTACAATACTCAAAAGAAGTCGTGGGTTAGGGTTCATCGGGTTACTCATGTCATTGAAGGGAATATGCTTCTTGCCACAAAATCACCGAAGCACAACAAGACTATATATGATTGCTATCAATGGTATTATCAGACTGTCACATCCACACAAATGTTAAAGTGGTTGGTGATATTGATTGTCACATAATAGGGTTGGGCATTGGTCGATTTGATTATGACTTAAATTGGAACTATATCATGTGTTTAAGCGTTTTGACTTTTGCAGCCGATCGATTCTGTTACGAATAGGGTTGTTCACGAGCTGAACTGATTGAACTGAGTGAGGGTAAGCTCGTGCTTGGCCTGTTTACAAACGGAGCGGCTTGGCTTGCTTTGGATTTGCAAAATCGAGTGAAGTGTTGTGCTTGTTGCTCGGTTTGGTTCGGTTTGGCTTATTTTCAAAATAAAATTTAATACAAATTCAAAATATTTATATTAATTTACAATTCAATAATTAGAAAGCAATAACTTCGACAACATAAAATCCAAAACAAAAATGAAGTTCATGAATTTTAAATTGACATAATACCAAACCATAAAAAGATATCAACATTGTTATTCATTAGTTTGATTGCTTGCTCTTCTAATACCAATCGAAATTCAAATGAGTTTTTTTGAGCTAACGTCGATAAACGAGCATTTTGGATAACCCTATTATAAATGGTTTGCTTAATTCATTTATTGAAAAAGAAGGTTAATTATTTTAGTTTACCATCAGCTTTAGATTTAGGTGGATACAAATTATTTTGAAATGGTAAATCAGACAAATGAATTTTAACAATTATTTTAATTTCAAATTATAAGCAACAACCAATATGTTATTTCATAAAATATTAGCAAACATTTTAATTTATAAATAATAGTATGACGAAAATTAATTTATGAAAATCTGTTACGCTAGCTTTTTACTAAAACTTGAAAGAATGATTTTCTAACCTATAAAAACGTTAAAATTAAACTTGAAACCTATTGAAATCATATTATAGAAACTTTATCGTCCTCAATTAGTAAAGGGCTTGGTTATTTACTGATATAACTTTTTAATTTTAACACTTTACCGATCCTATAGCATTTTATAGACCTATACAAGTGTATAGCTCTCACTGACACCCAATGATTCTTCATATACGCCTTGTACAGGACCTATATGAGGCGTATATGAGTCGAATAATTAACACTGACAAAATCTGACAAACAATGATTAACCCCCTATACGCCTGTATAAAACTTTACGAAACGTATATAGGGTGTGAAAGGTATGTGATAAGCGTGAGAATAATATGACCAATAGTAAATTTATAAAATACTGTATTTTTGTACAATTGACCCAAAAATCTACCACATTTATCAGCAAGATAATACAGTTGTTGACCACATGAACAGGAACAAGATTTATGGTTATGGTTGTCTATCTTAATCAATATCGCATGAATCCAGCGATCACATGAGCTGTTAAAAATGAAAAAGTCACGTCAAGTTGAAGCATCATTATCCTATAATAAATTTTAGTTGGATTTTGTTATTATTTTTTTTTTGACGGCTAATTTTTGGATAACTGACGGCATCAGCAATACCATCTGATCATATCCACCACCAAGTCATCAGTTCTGGAAGAAACTCAGTACTTTGAGAAAAACACCCTTGTAGGACTCGTAACAAGATCATTTGGTTCTTAAGCTTTATCCTACCACCAATATACCACTAGGTTGTAATGTCTTTGTTACTTTGTTATTTACACACCTAACCTTTTTATTTTAACACCTATGAGACGTATAACTTCTTTTGACACCCACTGATGCAATACTAATTGGTCACAAATATGTCTTGTATATGAACTATCCGAGAGATATAGGCCTATATGCTCATATTGGTCATATACAAGCATGTATGAATCATATCATTAAACACTTGGAAATTTTAACAAATAATGATTGTCTTCATATTTATCTCATATAGACACATACGAAAGGTATAAAAATTCTGAAGGACGTAAGATAAGTGTGAGAATAAGATTACCCTTTTTATTTCCTAGATTCACAATATATATCTTTTAGTAATGATATTTTAAATATCCAATATGATTAAAACAACTAAAAAACATACGCAGTAAACTTCTAATAATCAGTAGAGTTTGAAAAAGTAAGACAAATACAAACTTTACAACTAAATCAATTGAAAAAAGATGTTTTCGACTCAAAAGTGTCACAATTTTTTTTTATCTTTTTTGTATTTTGCGTACACACAAGCAAAAATATAAGCATACAACTAAACAATTACCGCCAAAGAGGCAATAAAAAATAGTATCAAATAAATTACATAAATATCAAATATAATTGTTTAGTCGTATGCTTATGCTTTTGCTTGTGCGGAATGAAAAAAAATCAGCGTATGAAATTAAATATCCACGTTTGAAACTCAACCTGATACATCATAATGGAAAGTCGAGGAATACTAACCTCCTTGACTTTCTTAGATAAAATAATAATAACAAATATGTAACATTTGCATATCAAATCGAAAAAATTCTGGACAGATTGTTAAACCGAACCCTTTAAAGACCAGATCTTCTCAATCTTATGAACCTGAACTCAAACCCAAACCCTTTCAAGAACCAATCTTCTCAATCTTAGGAACATGAACCGGGAAATCTTCGATCTCATCGGTCCATGAGTTCTTCTCCTTAGCAGGATCAATCGTCCTCAGCGCCCTCCAAACCGCACTGTTACACTTGAAACCCGACCCAAAAGCAATCTGCCACGATCGATCACCCTTTCGGATCCGACCCTTGGCCTCAGAATATGCCAACTCATACCACAGTGAGCTACTTGAAGTGTTCCCAAATCGGTTTAGTGTCATCCTTGACGGTTCCATATGCCAGTCTGATAATTCAAGATTCTTTTCGAGTTCATCAAGAACCGCCCGTCCTCCAGCATGGATGCAAAAGTGCTCGAATGCGAGCTTGAAATCCGGGATGTATGGTTTGATCTTCATTTGGAAAACTTTTCGGGCTACTAGTGTTGCGAAAAACAACAGCTGTTCGGACATTGGAAGTACTAACGGACCGAGTGTCGTGATGTTTGTTTTAAGAGCTTCACCTGCGACTGCCATTAGATCTTTCGAAAGTGACACACCGATTTTCTTGTTATCGTCTTCTTCCTGGAAAACACAGTTGTAACACCTGTCGTCTGCACCTTTATGGGTGCGAACAGTATGAATCAGTTGATACTTTGAACGTCGACGATCGGAAGACCGATTTGACAGCAAAACCGCAGCTCCTCCCATCCGAAACAGACAGTTAGACACAAGCATTGATCGATTGTTCCCAAAGTACCAGTTTAATGTTATGTTTTCAGTGCTAACAACCAATGCGTACGAATTAGGATTCACCTATTGTAAAGAAACAAACAAAAATTGTTGATTTACATATCAAATTGTTGTGTTGTTATCTCAATTCGAGCATTTTTGGTTGATTACAATACAAAAAACAAAGATTGACGGGATGAAAACGAAGAAATTACCTGCAAAAGTTGTTTTGCAAGATCAATGGAGATCAATCCAGCACTACAACCCATTCCACCAAGATTATAACTCATAATATTCCCTCTAAGCTTGTAATGATTTACAATCATCGAACTCAGTGATGGTGTTGGACAAAACAGGCTGCAATTCACGATCAAAATCCCGATTTCTTTCGCCTTAACTCCAGTTTTCGCCAGCAAATCATCAATCGCACCGTACATCACCATCTCCGCCTCTTTCCTCGCTTCCGCCATACATGGATTCGGTGGAACCGCCAACACCGCATCGGGAAAATACGTTTTCTGACCTAATCCAGATCGTTCCAGAATCTTCTTCTGAAACGCTAAATTCTCGTCGGTAAAGGTTCCGGCTTTCGCAGACCGCTCCATGAATATCTCTCGGGTCACGATTCGCGAGTCATCCGGCTTGTACGTGGCGAAATCTACGAGGTACACCTTCCGTGGTCGGCTCATGAAGTAGAGAGTGGCTAGAAACACAATTAACGCCGAGCAGAGCACCACGGTGACCAAATTAAACCGGAGTTGGTCCCATAAGTACACCAGATCGTGTGTGGAGAGTGTTGATAGATGAATTGAGACGATGATGATTATAGGGGTTAGCAAGAGATACATACCGTGTGAGATCAAGTAGTGGTAACCTAATTTGACGTACTTTAGTTTTACAGAGAGGAGGAAATTGGGGAGAGATCCGGTGGGCATCGCCGGCGTCGGCGTCGGCTCCGGCTCAGGCACCGGTTGTTGCTGTGAATTCGCCATGGAAATTAACACAATTCAGGGGGGATTGATGAATATGATTTGAAATTGATTCAATTTGGTGAAGAAAACAAGAATTTGCAGTCAGAAAATTGGATTTGGGGAAATGTGATTTGGAAGAAGGGGGGAAATTGAGAATTTAAAGGGGATAGGGGTTGGCCACTATGGAATGGGTTGCAACTACCCCCAACGAACTTTTTAATGCTTATACAACATTGTATATTTTTTGTATACAAAAGATGTTTAACAAGGGCTTTGCCCTAATGGTACCCTCATGGCTTTCCAAATGGAAGGTCATGGGCTTAAATCCCTCTCAAGGAAATAGGGGTTCTTGAGAGGTCAGGGGGTTTTCCGGTGTGGTTTCCTCCTGGGGTGGTGTTGGGGTCTCAACGGAGGTCATGGAAACTAGACCTTGGTGACATGGCCTGAAAATCAGTGGTTCACACGTTGAGATAAATGACGTTAAAAAAAAAAACAAGTGGTTTATTCTTAAATGATATGTAAGTATTGCAAAATTAGGGAGTTGAATAACGGGTCAGAAGATATGATATAGGGTCGACCCACCCTCAAGAAGTTTTGTTTTTTAATGTTATATATACGATTTGATCTTGACTGACCTTCAAGAAATTTTGTCACAGATAATTAGAGGTGCACAAATTGGGTTTTTTTAGGAACCGGTTCCAATCGGTTCCAGTTCTGGTCAACAAATTCAATACCTAAATCCGGTTCCAGTTCCGGTTTTTGACCAGTTTCGGTTCGGGTTTTGGCCTGGTACATGTGGAACCAGTTCCGGTTTTCCCGGTTCCAGTTCCGGTCTCGGTTTTAATTGTCTAAAAAACCGGACCCGTTTGTACCTATCAGTTCAGGTATGACCGGGTTCGGTTCCGGTTCGGGTTGCTGGGTCCGGTTTTTTAGCCCACCTCTACTGATAATCATAAAATTTTGATGATCCTAATAAAGCTCAATTTAAAACCATTTTAAATCCAAAACTGATACCCAATATTGTACCTGTGATAAAACTTAACTAAAAGTTTAACTAAATAATCAATCAATCATAATTCAATATGCTTATTTGTTAAAAAATTTTATTAAACACAAGTTTTCTATATCAATCCGTTTTCAACAAGCTCAAATATTTGATTTAAAGATAAATAATATCTTAACTCTAATAAGTTTGTCATTTGAATACAACTTTACACCTGTTAGTTATTTATTAGATAATTAAATTTTCATATGATTTATTCATTCAGTTGTAATTTTAAAGTTTAAATTTGTTAACATGATGATAAATTTGGTTGATTTGATTATAATTTATATATTTATGTAATGTACAAATACTAAACAATTTTTTAAAAGAAAACTTGGGTGTTAATCTTATTTTTCAAATTTGTTGAGATGAATAGTAATTCATTGAATTAAGTTGAAAGAAAATGAATTTTGTCATACTACTTTTTAATATATTTTTGTGATTTAATTTAGTTTTATCATTTTTTTTGTGTGACCCGACTTGACTTGATTTGAACCAGTATAAAACATGAAATATTTAACGGCAAACAATCGTCTGCAAAAAATTTCCGACCCTCATGAAAAAATTTCGGCATCCGCCATCATCAGATAAGATTCGGGTTAAGATGTGTGTGGATCATGATTGTCACCTCTAATGATGTGATATATAGGTATGCAAGGGTTCATAGTGATGAGTCTGATATCATGGTTTTTGTACGATAGTTACTATATGGTATCGGAACAATTCTTATATCATTCAAGATGTTAGATAAATTCATCATCAACGATGAATCTTCAAGGCATGTTTGCTTTACATGAATTCACATCAAACATCAACATTAGAATATGGGATTCTAGGTAATAAATTTAGGTGTTGTTGGTAGGGTCTAAATGGAGTCATGTATGAATCGGTCAGATTTAGGCTGTTTGTTTCAAGCATCTGAACTAAAAGAAATGTCCGAATGAGCATCTAAATAGTTCAGATCTGGGTGTATATCTAGCAAAGTCTGAACGAAAGAGGTTGGCTCCTCTCCACCTTTACAATCCTCTCCGACAACCTCCTCTCCTCTCTGACGAAGACCTCTCCTCTCCGAGAACCTTCAACGACGACGAACACCTCTCCTCTCTGATGAAACCTCTCTTCTTCGACGACATCTCTCCTTTGTATAGTCATTCAGATGTTCAACGAAACAGTGTTAACTAGTTTAGAGCCTCTTAGCTATTCCAGACATCTGACTGATTCAACACTTAGTCTTTAGAGACAAGTGAACGACCCTTACATTTTCTGCTAGGCATGATACTTTTTGCCTATTCAATATGCCTACCACTCTATGAATGGTCATGATTCAGTTTAAGTGGTTTCAGAGAAAATTTGATTTTTTAATTATTCATGGTTTGAAAATAAGTCACAAATCCAACAAGATAAATATTAAATTAGGTAACTTGAACCAACAGGTTAAAGTTTGGCTTTTATTGGTTTTTGTGTTAAAAAAACATATATCACAAAATTTGTATATTATATAAAAAATAATTCATTTGTGAAAAATGTAAAATAAATACTTAATTTAATGATGCAACGGATCAAAGGGTAATGAGAGGCGAAACATGATTGATAATCATAGATTAAGTATCGACGTACACAAGCGTATACGCATACACGGGTGATACAGTTTATACCATTATTGTAAAACAAAACCATCAACCGAACCAAACCGAACTCGTTGGTTTGTCAAAACGTAAACCAAAAGCCAAACCACTAAATTTTAAAACCAGCCAAACGGACCAAATTTCATATGTCTATAAACAACCCTCCATTGTAATAAATGGTAAAGGAGTGAATGATATCAGAAACTTTTTTGTGATGACACAAAATCTCTGTATGAGAAATAAATTACTAAGTAATAA
Organism: Mikania micrantha; assembly: GCA_009363875.1. Taxonomy (NCBI): domain Eukaryota; kingdom Viridiplantae; phylum Streptophyta; class Magnoliopsida; order Asterales; family Asteraceae; genus Mikania; species Mikania micrantha. The sequence continues at coordinate 3,077,011 of CM018683.1, read as the reverse complement.
TTTAACCACCAACCACACTCAACCCACGATGTCAGCCACTCTACAGTTTGGTTCATTATTCAATGACAACTCAACCATCATAAACACCATCACCAACAATAAGTGACGGACCCTGAATTTTTTATTGTGAAACGGAAATTTTTAAGTTCGTTTGATTATTGCTGCATAACATTTTTCTTTCCTCTTTAGTTCAAGTTGGATTAAATATGATCAGGTCGGGTGATGTTACAAAAAAAGACAATCAAACTGAATTTTATAAACAAAAGCATAATAAAAATACAATACAAGTAAAGTCGTTCTATATAAAGTTTTACTTTTTGAAACATATCCAAAACAATGTATTGGAAAACTTTTTTAAGTATATTTTGCTTCACAAAACAAATACAATATCCCTTAAATTCCCATCATCAATTTTATTACATAAATCTGACTTCAAGTATTATGTTAATAGGTTACTAAAATTAATAATGAAGTTGTTTAAATGGGTTAATGGTAGTTTAGCTTATTAAAATTAATACTAGAGTTGGTTTTAAATTGGGTTTAAATTATTTGTTGAACCTATTTTAACTTGGCTTTATTAACTAAACTTTAAAATTAAAAGTTAAAAAAGGGACAATTGCAAAATTTTATGTGTAGCGATCGAGATTTTAACATAATTTTATGTATATATGTGTGGGCCCCTAAGGGGCAAAAGTAAAAGTGCACTAATTTTAACATTATTTTAGTTATTTGTGAAAATAATGTTAAAATCATTGGAATGATCAACTTCAAACGATAACTTTGAGCCGGGGACTCTTTCGGAGCAGCCTCTTTATCCCAATTGGGATAGGGGTAAGGTTTGTATCTATCCTTCTCCCCAGACCCTACTCAAAAGTGGGAATATACTGGGTAAGGTTGTTGTTATATTAGAAAAATTAAAGGTGGGCGTATGTCCCCTCCTTCTCTAGTGGGTACGCCACTGCCAACGACAACGCCTAATCAACAATACCAACATTTTTGACAAACCATCAATCACATTTTTTATTTCAGATTTACAGGAACTTTTACGGGTAATGAAATTTTAGGTAATTTTAGTCCGATCTCTTAGAATTGGAGTTGTCTTTCGTTGATTGCTTTCATTTCTAAATATACTTTTTATACATTTTTAAATGAAAAAAGATTTTTTCATACATTAAAAATATATTAATATTAAAAAAACATACTTATTTTAAAAAAAAATAAAATTATTATAAAGAGTAAACTTCTCTTTTGCTCCCTGTGATTTGACAAAAGTAACCATTTTCATCCAAATTTTGAAATTTTGCAATTTTCCTCCATTAGTTTCAGAAAATTAACCTTTTTAGTCCCTGTGATTTGACAAAAGTAACCATTTTCATCCAAAGTTTAAATGGACTTTGGATGAAAATGGTTAATTTTCTGAAACTAATGGAGGAAAATTGCAAAATTTCAAAATTTGGATGAAAATAGTTACTTTTGTCAAACCACAGGGAGTAAAAGAAAAGTTTACTCTATTATAAAATATTAAATTTAAAAAAAAATAAATGAAATATTTAAGAAACAAACTTTGAAAAACTTAGTGTTTAAATAAAATATATAATTATTATATTAAATAAGTATTAAATCATACAAAATTTTAATAATATTTCATATTAGAAAATCATCCGGAATTATTTAAATTTTCATTGATGATTATTTATTATATTTTTTTTATTGAATCCCGGGTACTAACCTAGTAATGTATATATAATTGTTTTACCATTATGATTAATTATATTGTATAATGTATTAATTATCTTTTATTTTCTTTAGCAATGATCTATTGTTATGTGTTACCCACTCTAGATGGTCTTCTACTCACCAATAAGAATTTATTATGGTTGGCTCAATTATATTAATAGAACCCTATAACAAATTTTAAACCATTAATTGGAAACTTTTTTAGTAAAACCACCAAGATCGTTTAGCTTCAATGCATTAAATTGTCTATTTCCACTTTTTTGAATTTTTGGGTGTTTCAAACATTGAGACGTGAACGTTTTTAAAAATCTCTTGTACTATATCGCAATATAAATTAAAAGGCTTTGAGTGTCTTGTGTGATATCACGAATAACAAAAATTTTCTCTAACTTGATAACAAAATTTTAGTTTTAAGTAATCTTTTTCATGTATAATTTTGATTGTAAGGTTAATTCCAACATTAAATCATTAATACATGTGTTTCGGTTGATTGGCTATTGTATCTTAGTAGACAAAAGGATTCACATGGATGGCCAGAAATATATTTTAAGGGATATATGTTGAACATAAATTCTTAGTCACACCCGTTTTTTTGTGTCTGTGTGACTGTGTGTGTCTACATATTTGTTTGTTCTTGCAACTTAATATTTTTTTTATATATTGAATATATCTTTATTGTATTGTAACTAGTGGGTTGCCTTCGTGTTTCGGCGGAAATTTCGTTACGATTGCAGATATTAGAACGAAGGCATGATCTGGTATATAAACGTGGTTGTGATACAAAAAAAAGGTTATGCATAATCGTAAAACCTAGCATTAAAAAACAAAAACATAGGGCCAACAAATAAATTGAAAAAAACACATACACACAAAAACATGTACAGTGGTTGTCAATATGTTCTAAAATAATAAATTATTATTTATTTACCATTATTATTTAATTAAAATAGTTAAGAAAAAGAAAAGAAAACATTGTTGTTGATGGGATTCCAATCTGCAATCGTTAGTTTGAAATCCTAGAGTTCTAACCACCAAAGCAAAACAATCTCCCATGGATCTAATCCATTCTCATATGGTGTTCATTTATTGTTATAAAATAATATTTCAAATATGAGTTAAGACGTAATTATTTTAAGAAAATCCGGACACACAAAACACAAACACAACTACAAAAACTAAAGCAAGTATACGAACTCAAAAGAAATTCATTATGTTATAGGAACCGAGTTATAAGTCTTCGTTATGTTGAAACATATATATATATATATATATATAGGGGATGATTCCATTGAAAACCCTTCTTTTGAAGAAAACTAAGAAAACCATTAATCTACCATTCATTAATAAAATCAATGGTTGAGATCAATTAGGGGCAAAAATTGTAAATAAATGTTAATCTAGGGATTAATTATAAAATAATAAGGGTAGATTAGTCTAAAAAAAATTTTCTCTCTCTTAAAATTAAATAAATCCTAAAATAGTTATTCTCTCCCCTCTCTCATAATATTAATATATAGGGAAAGAATCAAATAAAAAGTCTATTTTGTCTAAGAAGGCTAAAAAAGATTTTTAAAATCTCTAAAACCGACCTAAACGAACACCGATTGAACTCATTTTGATGACATTGGAACCGTCTCATCAAACCTTACAATATTTGAATTTTGGTTTTAGCTTTAACAACTAGTTATAGAGTTTGCATTTTAAGGCATGTTTTATTAACTTTTAGGTTTTATTTATATGTTAAGGGCTTGTTTTTATAATTTTGGTTTTATGATTAGGGTTTTTTGTTTATGATTTAAGGTTTAGGTTTTAGGGAATTACAAACCGGTTCTAATGATGTAAAAATGAATTCAATCGAAGTTTGTTTGGGTCGGTTTTCGAGTTTTTAAAAATCATTCTTAGCCTTCTTAGGCAAAAAGGACTTTTTAGGGGAACCTTCCCCTTAATATATATTTAATATTTATACAAATAATTGTATATTTAAACTAAAAAAAATTAATATATACATTAAAAAGTGATTTTTTTCCACTCAAACGTATAATGCCGACTGAGTACACACAAACTTGATTACATATACGTAATCACACTATACTCACACACGTAACTTGATTACGTAAAAAATCATAAAACATTTTCAATTGCATAACATTCTTACACTTTATTTTGCAATCAACTCATATAAACGGATTAGTTCGATCAAGCTACAAACATGTAAAAATGCTTACATATATGTAAGCATTTAAGAGAAAAAAATATATGTAAGAATTAAAAAAAATCATCTGATTACATATATGTAATCAACCCAACTATTTTTGTAAGCAAAAATGGATTACATATATGTAAGCATTTAAGAAAAAATCATCTGGTTACATATATGTAATCATTCAAGAAATAAGATATATGTAAGCTTTCTTCTTTTTTTTTTATCAAAAAAGAAGAACAATGAACAACAAGATTATGATGAATATGTAAACATACTTGCATATATGTAATCATACAAGTAACTTGATTACATATATGTAAGCATTCAAGAATAAAACATACGTAAGCATTGAAGGAAAAAAACCATCTGATTACATATATGTAATCAATCAAACTATTTACACATGTAAACATGAATACACATATGTAATCATACAAACATATTATTTTGATCAAATAAACATGCTTACGTATATGTAAGCATACATGTATATGTAATCATACAAACTTGTTTAGATATATGTAACCATCAACTAATAGTGCATGATATATATATATATATATAGAGAGAGAGAGGAAGGTTCATAAGAAAACCAATCATTTCTAAGAAAACTAAGAAAACTCACTTCAACCAATCATATAATTAATAATTATTTTTTAATTATTTTTATTCAAGGGTTAATTTGGTAAAAGTATACAACATTATTTTAGGTAATTATTTATTTTTGGTATAAAATCCCTTGATTTTCTTTATTCAATTAATTATTTTTTATTTGAAATGATATTAACTTTTTGACGAAGCTTCATGGTCATTCCTTCATTCTTATCCTGAGCATATCTCATCAACTCTTTTCTGCTCAAAATCAATCCCTTGACGATTTAACAAAACAATCAAATATAAGATCTGAAATAGTTTGACGGATCCTTCGAAGATAATGCGAAAGAGAGTGGAGATCAACCCATGGGAATTGTCAGAGGAGCCGGCCGGAGAAGAATCATCGTCGAAGCAAAAACCGTCAATAACATCATCTCCGGTTTCAATAGCATCATCTCCGGTTTCAAAAACATCACCTCCGGTTTCAAAAGCATCATCTCTGGCTTCCAAACCATCATCTCCAGTTTCAAAATCATCATATCCGGCGTCCAACCATCATTTCCGGTTTCTCCATCATATTCGGTTTCAAAACCGTCATATCCGGTGTCCAAACCATCATCTCTGGTTTCTCCGACCCCGCCACCGTTAAAAGCCGACAACCATGTTGGGTTGATTACATTTTATATGTAACAGATGTAAGCAGGTTAATTTACATGTATGCTTACATATATGTAATCCATGTTTGCATATGTAAATAATTGGGTTGATTACATATACGTAATCATATGATTTTTTCTTAAATGTTTACGTATATGCTTACATATGTAAGCAGGTTTACATAACGTTTGCATATGTAAATAGTTGGATTGATTACATATATATGTAATCAGATGATATTTTTTTATTCTTACATATATATTTTTTTCTCTTAAATGCTTACATATATGTAATCATGTTTATTTGTATGATTACATATATGTAAGCATTTTTACATGTTTGTAGCTTGATCGAACTAATCCGTTTTGTATGATTAAGTATATGTGTCATGTTCACATGAGCTGATGACATATAAAGTGTAAGAAGGCTATGCAATTGTAAATGTTTTAAGATTTTATATGTAATCAAGTTTACGTACAGTGCGATTACGTATATGTAATCAAGTTTGTGGGTAATTAGTTGACATTATACGTTTGACTGGAAAATATATTAGACTTTTTAATGTATATATTAATTTTTTGTTAGTTTAAATATATACAATTCTTGTATAAATATTAAATACATATTAATATTATGAAAGAAAAAAAGAGGAGAGAGAAGAGAGAATAACTATTTTATGATTTATTTAATTTTCAGGAGAGATAAAAAAATTTAGACTAATATACCCTTATTATTTTGTAATTAATCCTTAGATTTAAATGTATTTACAATCTTTGTCCCTAAATGATCTCAACCATTAATTCCATTAATGAACGGTAGATTAGTGGTTTTCTTAGTTTTCTTCAAAAGAGGAGTTTTCTGTGGAACCCTCCCCTATATATATATATATATATATATATATATATATATATATATGTAATCAATCAAGTAACAATGTTCATACATTCATCAGATTACATATATGTAACCACAAAACATAGACATATTAATCTAAAATAAGACATGATATATATACATGTTTAGAAGAAGTTTCAGTGGCCGAAGTGTTGCCGGAGGGGTCGCCGGAACGTCGCCGTGTCTTAGCCGGATTGGTGTCCATGTTTTTTTTGTAGGTTAAGATAATCATATATGATATTTGATATAAAAGAGGGAATTAGTAAAAGTTAATAATTTCCATAAATAATAAAATGTAATTTTTACTAAAATACCCTTTTAAGTAAAAAATAATTGAAAATAAAAGAAATTATGTGATTGGTTAAAAAGAGTTTTCTTAGTTTTCTTGAAAATGAAGAGTTTTCATTTGAACCCTCCTGTGACATCCAGTACCAGATCGTCCGGCAAGTCCGTACAGTATTTGTACTTTCACTATTTACTATGTGTAAATTACAAGTACGTGAACCGTGTTTGTGATAACAGAAATCAAAATACAAGAAACAGTTGTATGTATTTAAGTGAAAACTTAAATACTGTAAGTACAACACGCACGATAAACAATAGTTGTTAGTATTTAGGTAAAAACCTAAGTACAAATAATACAACGAGAAAAGAGAAACAACGGTGTTCAAGTAAACGACAAGAACAAGTCGGTTGCGATCTGATATCCATAGATGACAGGAATCAGATGGCCGACAAATCAGTACGAAAACAAGTGAAAACATGATGTTTAGTTGAGTCCATCAGTGAGGAAACACAATTCAAACACAATTACAGTGTTATTTCAGAATAACGAACTGACAGTGTGTTTGCGTGAGTGACGATTCACACAAACATATCTGTGAGTTTAGAGTTCTGAAATAATGACTGAAAAGTAGAAAACAAAAGTTGGAAAGCAAAACCATCGTCGTGTTCGTTCGAATGACGATTCGAACGAATACGCGCGATGGTGACGCGATTCGACGAAACGAAAACGAAAATAGGACACGAACGAGTTTAAATTAATAAAATAAAATATTTAACATTTTACAATTTTGAAACTCATCAAAAATTAAATAAATAAGCTATTTTTATTTAAAATCGTAAAAACGCGCGCTACGTTCCGGAAATGCAACGAAAACGCGAACCGAGCAACAAAAACGAACCCGAACTCATTCGTGGTATAAATACCTTGAATGAGTCTAATTTTCTCATTTCTCACATCATCTTCCACACCCAAACCCTAAATCCCGGTTTTGAAGCCACCATCACCATTTACAACCTTTAAACCTTCATATCTTGGTCATTTCTTCACCAAATCGTCTCATTTTTGAACCCACACGAAGATCTCATTATCCTCTACACGAAAGTACAAGGGATCTGCCCTAATAACCTCTAAATCGAAGGTAAACCGAGCTCAAATAAGGCGATTTTTAGGGTTTTCATGAACCCTAGTTCGAACCTTAACCCAATCAGTTCTAGAACCGCTCCTCCTGCCTTGACATCTGAAAAACACACCTGTACGACCTACCATCATGAAACACCACCATTTTTGGCCATCACCTAGTCGTGGGAAGCCACAGGGCGGCGAACGGCTGAGCAGCTAGGCCGAATGGCCTTGGCCGAAGCACTCCCTTCGCTTGCCACCCTCTTCTATTCGACCACCACCATTCGCCACCTTCCTTTCTTCGACCAGATCTCATTCGCCGAACCACCCCTTGGTTTGGCCAACCGACTGGGTCTTAGTCTTTCGCTGGCCATTCGTCGGATATGGTCTCATTCGCCGGAGTCCTTGTTTCGGCCATCATTCCCCGGCCATGCCATGCGGCTCTCATTCGTGGGCTCACACCCTTCATTCGGCAGCTAGGTGCTTCGGCCACCCCAGTCCATTCGGCCGAGCATCACTTTCTTTCGGTCAACAGTATCACCCATGCGACCACTATCATCCTCATCGACATGCACATTCGGTTGAAAGCTTAGATTCACCATAGGGCCCATTAGATTCAGTTGACTGCACAGATCCTATGGCCCAACAGCCTTACATTCGGCCCATCTAAATTCCTGAGCCCAACAGTGGAACGAAACATAGCAGCCTGGCCCAACCAATTACCCTTAGGCCTAGTAGCATATCATTTGACTCAGCCCAATTACCCGATCCAGACATACTCAATCGGCCCCATTGGCCTATTGGGCCCAAACTTCTTACCTCGGCCCAAGGCCCACATTCAATGACTTGGCCACTGAGAGCGCTTGGACCCATGACACATTACTATGGCCCATAACCTAATTCGGCCCATATAACTAAAGCTTGTAACATGGAGAAAACATTACATCATAAAGTGTTAAGTGGATGATCAATCAAAATAATACAAAGGCAAGGTGCAAGACTTTAATATAAAAACCTAAGTGTCATACTTAGAAAAATTATAAGGAATTTCACCTTTTCAGAACTTAATATGGTGACAAGTCAAGCTAAACATGCAATATAAAGACATGTTACACTAATGACCTAAATTAGTCAAGTATGAGTGTAAACTGTAACAAATAAACTATGGGCCGAATGACAACCGAGACTTACGAGTGTTGGCCAACTTTATGGCTAACACGTACACACACAAATCTCTACAACTCATACTTATAAGTTTCAACAACGTGAAATCAATACAGGATCGTGAAAACAACATTGAGTACAATCAAGAGCGCGTGCATTTCTTGTTTAAGACTTAGTCAACCCCAACAACAACAAGGTGAGTTTATATGCCCCTTTTCTTTAATCTTAACTGATTTTAAACTCTCGGGGCTAAGAAACATGCTTAACTTTTAATTATATAAAAGTTTAATGTTTAACATATTGCTTATACTTTGATTTGATAATATTGCTTTAATTATTATCGTTTATCATTGTATGCATGTTTGTATGATCATGATATGACATAAGCAACTGTCACACCTCCAAATTCCCACTCGTGGTGTATGTCCACGTGGATGTGACGCGTCCAGAATCACAGCTCAAGGTCATATAGAACGACTCTATATGCGTTTACAAATCCAAGTTTGACACATACACATAACAAAATAGTTTGCAGCGGAAAAGTATTTCATAGCAGCGGAAATAAATATGTTTGAATACATGCAGCGGAAATCAAATTGTCAAATGCAACATTGTTTAATTCATAACATAAATAACAATGTTTCCAAATGATAAGACAGAAATGCATGCGGATCCTAATGCTCGTCCCTTAAAGTGTGCATTCCTGTTATCCATAGCTCGCTAGTTACCTGAGAATACAAGTTTGAAAAAGTGTCAACACAATGGTTGGTGAGTTCACAGGTTTTGATATACATATATAGTAAGAAAGTGTGTCATGCTGTTTATCATATGTTAGTACCGAGCCCTTGGCCCAAAGTGTCAGTGCGTCACTACCGAACTAGACTTGTTAGTCTTTGCCTCCGCCATGTCTCGTAATAACATGGCAAGATAGGTCAAGTTTTCACGTGTTATGACATCCAGTCAATATTTCGCCACGCGGGGTTAGTCACACCCCAAACGGATCCATTCAAACTCGCCTCGTTGTTTGTACATTAACGGTAAGACTTTGTGAGGACTTCTTACGATTACAACACTTAATGTTTGTCTAATAAACCAGCATACACCAAAATGTTTGTACAGTAATAGATGTTTGACTCGATGCAACAAGTATTATCCCCCTATTTAAAAGCGTTTGAAAAAGAGTAAAGAGGGGCCGTAAACTCACCTTAGTGATGTGAACGTAAGTAAGCGTAAGCTCCTGAATCGTCAAGTAGCACGTCGGTCACCGGCAACCTATAGCGTATACCGTACGTGAGTTTGTGTAAGTGACCGTGCTAGTGTTCGTGTTAGTGCTCGTGTTTGTGTCCATCAACCCTTGGTTGTTCATGTTTGTCCGTGTCGGTCTACAATGACCGTGTTTGCTCGTATTGGTCCATATTGACCGTGTTTGACTATGTTTGACCAAAGTTGACCGTGTCAAGTCAACGACTCGTTGGTGAACCGTGTGACGGTTGTGAATCGTGTAGCAATCGTGTAAGTGCTCGTCGTGTGCAAAACGCGCAAGTCGCGTCTATGGACAACTTACTATTTATAGTAAGTTTCCATTTTTGGAAAGTTCACAAAGCATGACAGTTTTAAAGTTCTAGCATGCTCGTTAGTCCTATGTGATCATGTTAACACATAACACATCATCATACAAAGTCACATAAGTCGTTTATAACAAGTTAGCACATAAAAGTTTCCTAAAATGGAAAGTTTCCATTTTTGGCATACGTGACATCGGAAACCATCTATCTTAGCATCTAAACATCATATCAAAACATATTAAGTCATTTAGCATGCTTAAATCATTCAACACGTTGAAAAATCGGTTCTTGTAAAAATAAAGTTACTATAAATAGTAACTTTGTTGTTTTTGCATCAAAATGACCATTTAAACATTTCTAAACCATTTTTATGTCATAAACCATCCTAATAAATTATCTAACATCATATAAACATGTTAACATAGTCCAAACCACAATCTATTAACATTTCATCAATAAAAAGTTACTAATAGCATTTAACTAGCAATCCATGGACATGCATGTTGTCAAATATCACCCATATCACCATTACTTAACTAAAAAGTTTCTATTAATAGAAAGTTTATCAAAACCCATCATTTTAACTATTACAATCCAATCTAACCATAAAATCATCTTCTAATATCATCAATAAACATCCATGAACATCCAAAATCACCCCAACACTCATGGATCATACATGCATCCATCAATATCATCCCAAATCATCATTTTAAGCAAAAGACTTGTACTCATCAACTTAGATCATCATAAAACACCATTATAACATCATAGATCATCAAAGAATACATTAAAACTATCAAACCCAGAAGCAAAACTCGTGCATGTGGATTGTGGGTGTTTGCATGTGGGTTTCAAGCATTGCATGTGAGTGTGTGAGTGTCTAAAGAGTGTTTTAGCCATAGATACTACCTTAGATGCTCCAAATCGTTGAGATGGCTGGTTCCACAGCTCCTGGAGCTCCTGGTTCGTGGGTTTGATTGAGGACAAGAAAGATGGTGATGGTTCTAAGCCTCCTTGAGGGTGATGGACTCCAAAGCTCCAAGTCTTGAGCTTCCAAAGTGTTCTTCAATGGCTTCTAATGGTGGAAATTGGGTGTAACAGAGGTTAGGGAGGGAGGATGGTCGACTGGTAGAGTGTAGAACCGGAGATAATGAGTGAAAAGTGTAGAATAGGCATCATTGTCTTGGATTTATAAAGATTTTGTCGACTGGGCGTTGTCGCGTACCGCGATGAGGCTTTCAAATTATCTCCGCGTACCGCGGCGGATTCCGGAGGTCAAACCCCGCGTTGTTGGTCGCGCACCGCGAATGGTCTTCTTGTTGGGCCATCGCGTACCGCGATGGGCCCCTGGAGAGCCCAATAAGCCTGTTTCAATAGGTTTGATCCGTTCGTCGTTGTTTTCACGCTTCCGAACTATCGTTTGGCCTTGTTTGAACTTCCTAGTTCAATGTGTGAGTGTTTCGTGAGGTTTCGAGTGTTGTGCTACACAATGTGCTTGACGTTCACCAACGTTCGTGTGCTTTGACACGTGTGTGTTGTTTGCCGATAATTCCACGAATTATCCTGTTGTGTGTCAGTGTTTGTACTGTCGTGCCACGTGTCACACTAAATTAATCTAATTCTAGTGCCACGTGTACATAAAGCATTTAAATAAACATTTAAATAAATATAAAGCTGACCTGGAAATTACGGGGTGTCACAGCAACCTAGATGAATATGATAATATAATTTCATAACTCATCAACACAATAGAATAACCTAGTTGTCAGATTTCATCTCACAACATTTAGTTATTCTTACATAAACAGATATTGGAACAATTGCAAGCAAACATATGAATGTTATAAGGATATTACATATCTTTGTATTAACATTCAATACCAGATTTAAGTAAGTGTATTAGGACAAGTCCTTTAAATACTTAGCTTTACAACTCAACACATATTACAAGAGAACATGGAATAAAGAATGATAATCATGATAATGTAATTTCATGATAACAACACCATTCACTCAAATAATTAACATAACATAATAAGACAAGCTCTTATTTAACTTTGTTAATAACACTGGGTACATATGACAAGGTGAACAACAACAAGGATGAACACAATTACAATTAGTTGCTATTGACCTGTTGTATTATATCACTTCAATCATGTGCCAATTGTTCAAGTTGATCATGTAAGACCCTATAGTTCGCTGACCAGTTAGTTTGACGTGACTAAACCGACGATAGCATAGTGGTACCATAGGTTTGACAAACCTCTAGCTTGTAGGGCTAGTATGTTGATCGTATTGATTCATTGGCCGGTAACGTATGACCGGTGACAGGGCTACCTCAAGTCAGGTTCTGGTAAGCGACACATGGTGATATTAATCTGCAGTGATAAGTAATTAATCCAGCGGAAATCCTATTGACTAGTGGGTTGAGAAAGTGATCTTCCCTCATGTTACACTACTAGCAATAGATTTCGTTGAGGACACTAGACATACAAGGTGGTAGAGGTAAATCGGATGCATTGAAATCTGATTTCGTGAGGATTTCAATGGATTCCTTTTAGGCTCTATGCACTATGGTTCAAGATTAAATTACAATTGGTTAACTAACACTCTTAATATTTAGAAGTGAAACAATAGTTGACCCCACAAGAATGGAATAATATAAGGACCAGATTAAATTAATCTAAATTCCTTAATACATTGAGGGATTATCAATACTTCGGTTTGATAACTAAACCCCTCATATTATATTATTCTACATATGTTATAACAGACGAATACATATCAGACATGTTGAACGATTGGGAAAATGCATATCTTTAGTTGTATCGCAAGTAGTGTGGAACTTGACTGAGCATGTGGTGGGATGGCGTCTGGGCTTGACCCTTTCGTATGCCCTATATATAAGCATGCTTGATCAGGTGATACCCTACTTGTACATATAACTAAGGAAAGGCCATTTGGTGGAAACAGGTGAATCAATCATTACAAATATCAAGTATGACTATGTGACTGTGTGTGAACAATTCAAGGTTTTCAATATTCAAACTTATGAACTCACCAACCTAGTGTTGACTTTGTTTTAAATGCATGTTTTCTCAGGTGACGAACAGGTGTAGTCATCAGATTTCAAGATCATAGCTAGAGGACCTTTAGAAGACCTAGCTGCATTTTGTGTGATCATTACTTTTGGATTGTCAAGAACATTGAATCATATTTTGTAGATCTTGTATAGTTACAAGATATAAACACTTGATTCTTTTGGTTAGATTTACTGGGTTAAATTATGAACGATACATTGTAATTTAACTTTGTAATTCTACATCATTGGCATGTTTACATTTCTCAATTATACATCATGTGCTATGCAAGCAATCTGATCAATTCGATTATCATTCAAGATATCGCGCCCCGAGAACCTTCCGCCCGACGGGAAAACACGATCCGTTCCCGTCGGCTCGGGGTGTGACAGATTGGTATCAGAGCCATGGTTATATAGAAATATAGGTCATATTACTTAAATGGTTTGGCCTAGACTATAACCTAGGGACCCTTATATAGAAATCATGTGACTTAGGATTCTATTTGCATATGTTTTCTACTTCTGATCACTGTACTAACCGATTTCTTTCGGTTATGATCAGAATGCCGCCAAGAAGACAACCACCTCTATTACCATTGACTCAAGGCTCTGCTCCTCACTCATCTACACCGACACCACCTGACTCTCCTCCACCTCCACCACCACCACCGGTTTATCAGTTGGACCCTGCTACTGTGGCATTGGCCACTCTTCTGACTAGCCAACTGAGGGATGTAATTCTCGAGATGATGAACCGGATCAACACCAACAACAGCAACAACGTTGCCAACTCATCTGGAGAAGGCAGCGGCAACACCCGACAGAATCAGGACTATGCCTACAAGAACTTTGTAGGTTGCAAGCCACCGATTTTCAGTGGCAGTGAGGGTGCCGTTGGATTGATCCAGTGGATCGAGAAGATGGAAACCACCCTTGACATCAGTGGCTGTCCTGAACAGAACAGAGTCAAGTATGCTGCGGGATCATTTCACAAGCGAGCGTTAACTTGGTGGAACGCTCAAGTTGCGATCAGAGGTCGAGATGAGGCCCAGGCTATGCCTTGGGATGACTTTAAAGCTATGCTGCGGGCAGAGTTTTGCCCAAGGAACGAGTTGAAGAAGGTTGAGACTGAATTACTCAACCTAGTCATGGTTGGCTCTGGGCATCTGGCCTACACCACAAGGTTTCATGAGTTGGCCACTTTGGCACCTGACGTGTTGCCAACACTAGAGAAGAGGATAGAGCGGTACATTGGTGGATTACCGTCCAGCATCCGGGGGCATGTGATTTCTGTAACAACCCATTTTGGGGAAATATTATAAATAAACATAATTGGTGTATGAATTGTGTTTATTTTAATATAAGGGTGTTTTATAAGATTTAATTATCTTAAATATTATTTGGTGGGTGTTCTAATAATAATTGTTAGCTACAATTATATGGTGAGTGTTTACTAACTTAACTTAGTTAGTTATAACTAGTTTGATTTAACTAGTAATTGAGGGGCTAGAATTGACAATAGGTGAAACTTGATTTAAAAGAGGGGTTTAATGTTGACTTGGTCAACATTTCACATTCATGTGTGTGTGTTTTGGCTGGAAACGTGAACCAAGGGAAGGGATGAGGAGAAAACTCAAGAAACTTCAAAGTTTGATCAAATTGGTGCTTGGGTTTTGATCTAAACTCTAATGCAACCATAAATTGGAGTTCTTCTTGCATCAAGCTACATCTAGGTATGAAATTTTGGGGGTTTTGATGGGATTTTCGTGGGTCACCATGGGGGGTGTGAGTTTGATGGGTAAAACTCTCAAATTTGGTGTTTTGAGAGTGTTAAATGTTGTTAATGATGTTGATAATCATGTAGGAACAACTTTTAATTGTTTTCTTTCATGATTTACATGTTATGAAAATGGGGGAAATGGGGTTTTCATGGAGTTGATGACTATGGTGTGTAAAGTTAGTGTTTAAAGGTGGGGATTTGATGATTATTACTATATTGTTGTAGTTTGTGGTGAAAATGTTGAGATTGATCATTCTTAAACAAAATAATGGGTGTTACATGGATGTGTTAATGATGAATGATCATTAGGAGAAGAACTTGTGCATACATGGTGTTTGATGAAATGCCAAGTAGGGTAATTAACTTAAAAATTAGTTTAAAACCTATGGTGATATGAAATAGGTGGGTGTATGAACTTAACAAAGGTGAATTGTTTTGGTTAAGGGTCAATTGGAAGTAATTAAGTTAAAATGGTGACATTGGGGTGAATTGGTGTATTTTGACTAATTATGGTCAAACTTTATATTAAACCCATTAGTTGTGATAATAGGAATTGATAGTGAAGGTGTAAGTGACACCAAACGCCCCGGAAAGGAAGTTGTTATAGAGGATAGCGCGTTGGAACAAGGTAAGTCACCCAATCTTCTATTTGTTATGTGTAATGGTGTTATGCATTAATGAATATGTTGTGGAAGATTGACTTTATGGTGAATTGATGATTTTGGTGCTTGTTGATAGACAATGATAAGCAATAGGTGATATATGTTGCTTGATTGTTGTTGGTATGGTGTTTTAATGCTAGTTCATGATTTACTTGGTGTTAATTTGTATGTGTGTTGAATGATTTAACTTAATTCATAAGGTGTGTGAATTGTAATTGAATTCAACTCAAATTGGTGTTTTGAATCACAAGTGGTGTGATCATGACATTGAATTATTCACATGGTGTGTGAATGTTCTTTGTTGGGTGTAATCAAGTTAGTAAAACACAAGTGGTGTGGTTTACTTAACTTGAGAAATCTTGTGGAATAAGATTTCAATGGAGTTTTGGGTGCAAACGACCCGTTAGTAAATCGTTTGATATTATGACTATGATGGTTATAATTTGGTGAATTAAGGTGTTTAATATGATTATATGGTGTTATATAATGTTTATGGGGGTATTGGAATGGTCGTATTTGAGCGAAAGGGGTCAAGATGGCTTAAAACAACAAAAATGGTTGTGCAGGTGTGCCCCGGCGTATCATACGCCTGGGGGGGCGTATGATACGCCTACCTCAGCTCCAGGTTTTAAAATTTCTGTGATACGCCTCCAAATACGCCCGGGGCTGAATTTGACCAAAATTGACTTTTTGAGTCATGTAAACCCATGTGGGTGGGCATGGTGATCTTACTTAGTTCTAATGAACTAACGGTGACTTAATTAATATGTTTTCAGGTGATCAGAAGGGTTAATAGCGGTCGTGATCGGATTGTCTCGCAAGGATTCGGATCAAACATCTTTTGTGGTTTTTCTTTGTTGGTTTAAAACAAAGATTTTTGTGAATAACTCTAATGTAGTTTTTGTTATTGAATGTTTAATTAACATCAATTATTTTGTAAATTCGTATGTAAATGGGATGTTATGGTGATAATTACAATTGTCGGTTTGAAAAATCTGGGACCTAAACTTTGATGTCGTTTTAAAACACGTGTCATACGTGTGGGAGTTTTGGGGCTTACAAGTTGGCATCAGAGCCATTGGTTTGAGGGATTCAAGTGCGTCGCGAACACTTGAACTCAAATCGTTGTGCTTTTGATAGGGGGAGTATTGTTTGATCCGAGATCCGATCACGAAGCCGGGGGTTTAAGGTAACAAGTTTGTGGTTTGTTTACCTTATTTATTTGTGTTTAATGGTGTTTGGAGTGAATTTGTTGTTAAACCGAAATTCTTAGTTATAATATGGTGAGATGGAGTTAAGGTAACATTAGTGATATGATTACCTTAATATTTTTGTATATTGGTGTTTTGTTGTGATTATTTTGTGTGAATAGCATTCTTGATCATGATGTAGGTTGATGAAGTTATGGAAATAAGCATGGGATGATTGTATTATTATGCCTGGCCAGTATAATATTACCGTCATTACATGAACATGACTTTAACAGAGTCAACTTAAATCTGGTTATGGAATAGGAGGTAAGGGAGTAGTAACATGTTTACTAATTAACCAAAGATTGTATAAGTATGTTGTAGATACTTATAATGGTGTTTGAAATTGATTAGTTGAGATATGTGATGTTAAACTCATGTAAGTCCACAGGTGTGTGGCATTGGTGAAAATTCACCTTCGGGTGAAAATTCTTGTAAGTCCACGGGTGTGTGGCATTGGGCGACTTCATCTTCGGGTGAAATTTCATGTAAGTCCACTGGTGTGTGGCATTGGTGAAAATTCACCTTTGGGTGAAAATTAATGTAAGTCCACAAGTGTGTGACATTAGGGAGAATTCACTTTCGGGTGAAAATGTATAAGTCCATGGTTATGTGGTGTGGGATTTGGCATGTAAGTTACCCACCTAGTATACTTGATATGATTATTTGGTTTTATGCATATAGGTGTGTATGTGTATGTATGTGGAATATACATTAGATGTTGAAATTCGGTGAATGGGTGGTAGCATTTTGGGTGTATGACAATAACATGCAATAAGTGTTATATTTACTTAGTTATTGTTATGGAGTCAGTTTACAAGTGGTGTGGTGAAATAAGATTGATTCACAAGGGGTGTGAACTTCTTATTAAAAGTTTGACTGAAAATTGTCAAACAATTCGAAATTGGTGTTTGTGTATTTGTTATTTGTCAATAACGTGCAATAGGTGTTACATTTTGCTTAGTTATTGTAAATTTGTATGTTTTCCATTGGTGCAGAGAAATAAGAATGATTCACAAGTGGTGTGAACTTCTTATTTGAAGTTTGACTAAGATTAGTCAAACAATTCACAAGGGATGTGAATTTGGAGATGGGTTGATTCACAAGTGGTGTGAATTTCCCATGGTGTATGGTGTTTAGGTAAATCACAAGTGGTGTGATTACCTACCTTGAGAATCTTTGGAGAAAAAGGAGGTCTCAAGGAAATTGGGTGAAATTTGACTTTTACTTGGTGATTTTATGTTCTAACACTTTATTGGTGTTTTAAGGAGCTATGAATATGATTGTATGTGTTGTAGAAATGGTTGATTGTTATGTGTTGTATGCATAACTTGAAATAGTGTCATTGCATGTTAATTGATAATTGACACTGGCATTGGGTGAATCCACATTCGTGTGGAAATACATGTAAGACCACAGGTGTGTGGCATTGGGTGAATCCACATTCGTGTGGAAATTCATGTAAGTCCACGGGTGTGTGGCATTGGGAGAAAATCCACATTCGTGTGGAATATCATGTAAGATCACTGGTGAGTGACATTGAATTTATGGTGTAAGACCATAGAGGTGTGAGTCTTGGTAGTAATGATATGGAGTAAATGGTGTCAAAACATGGTAGTTGTTATTACGCATGTGGAATATGCATTATTATATGAATTCGGGCGTGACATGTAAGTCAATTTTGGAATGGCATTGGGTTTGGCGTATAATTCCACATTCATGTGGCATGAGGGGTAATTCACATGTAGGTGAGAGCTAATATTGGTAAGACTATAAAATTTGGGTGGTTTGATATGTTGGCAATGATTTGTTGTATAAACCTTGCATAACTAAATTCTGGTTTAGATGATCTACAAGTGGTGTAGACATTTAAATATGAATGTGGTGTTAAAAGGTGTAGTTAATCAATTTAATACTAGGTGAAATTAGTATATTGATTGACAATAGGAGAATGTATGTACCACACATGTGTATGTTATACCGAGCCATAAAGGCATGTTTGGTGTTTGGTGTGGTGTTAAAAACCGTATGTAGTGCGAATTTGGTGGTCGTAAATTGAAACATATATGTGTGAAGACTTGTTGAAAATACGAGTCACATGTTATTTGGTGTAAATAATGAAAGATAGGAGTAATAGGATATGTTGATTATCCTTAATTAAATTGTTAAGAAAGTGTACACTCTACAAGTATGTATTGTATGATGTGTCATAATTTCTTATATGCGTGTACTATGGGTGTGAAGTACATGGAGTGGAGTTTAGTCCTAAGTTAATGAATACGTTTCATGTGAGTGAAAACTTTGGACAAATTGTATGGTTAGGAGGAATATATTTCTCTAAAACCAAGAAACTAACAATGCCATGATCATGTTGTACTGAATAGGTGTTGGGTTGGTGGCTGGGTGTATGCCTTACGTATACCCTATATATATAAGCTTCTTCGATGCAACAAGAAAGTGAAGGTGTATAGACTTGGGCAAAGGACGGGGGATGGTGAGAAAAGAATTGTAAACAATTTGGCATGAATGCCATGGGGAGAATAAAACTTGGTAATGACAAGCTGTCATTTATAAAAGTTTAACGGTTTAGACATGATGTCTAGGGTTTTGACACATAGTGTCGTTATGAAATGTTAAAGGTTTTGACAAGAGTGTCTTAACTAGGGAGTGGTGACTATAAACATTTGATTATGTTAACTGGTGTGCCTGTTTGAAATATGTGGTAAATGATATATGTTTATAGATCGGTGTGAACATCTATGATTATATATAGATGTGTATGTGTTGTAATGTTTGAACAGAAAGAGGTAAAAATGACCTGTATGCGTGTGTTGATATTACAGATGGTTGAGTTTATCTTTTAAAAAGATAGGAGAATGCTTGGGGATGATCCATAAGATTATGGACATTATTTAGGAGTTCATGGTTGGGAGAAATGAATCTGTTAGTTTGTAAACTAGATTCGAACATAAATTATAATTATTGTCGGGTGTAAATCGATGTAGATAATTCACAAGCGGTGTGAAACTCTATAACATCGTGTGCTATTAGATAAATTACAAGGGCGTGTGATATCTAAGTAGCAGATGTGTTTGTGGTAATTATAAGTAAGAGGAGTTTAGGTGCAAATGAAAGAATAACCATATCTAGAGTTGATGGTTAAGATGTTAACTTATTGTGGGTGGATTTATGTGGGTAATCACAAGTAGTGTGATTCCTTAAGGTGAGGATTTTGGTGAAAGAAAGGTGTTATTAGCATGTTTAGACGATTAAATAAGAAGGGTGACTTGATGAGAATTCACATGTGGTGTGAACCTTATCAATGCTTAATGGTGTTATTTGGTATTATTTGTTCATCGTGGGCAGGTTGACTAAAAGCGTTCGTTTCGTGTTTACCCAGGAATTCTATTATATTAAGAATGTACACGAAACTGTTGTTGTGCATGACGTATTATCTTCACACTAATGGTCAAAGATAAAGAACCATTCAGGCCTGTGAGGATATGTTATGGGTGTGCATAGTTGGTGATTGGGGGTAGTTGCGATGACTGTCTACCCTTGAAGGAGTTCTTGTTTAAGAACGATTATCATTCCAGGTGTGTAATGATTCTGTAAGAAATACTATATGGAGTATATAGTATATTCCAGGAGTTGGGAAGATGATGGATAACAAGAACATGTAGTTAAGTAGGTGGTTAAAATGATAAATGAATGGATTGATGTAATCCAAATTCATTTGAAGGCGGTTTAAGACCATATAAATGGGATGTGTACGTGCGAAGGAGACCGATTGAATTCCAAGTGGGAGACTTTGTGTTACTAAAGTTTCTCCTGGGAAGGGCTTTAAATCGTTTTCGAAAGCGGGGGAAACTTAGTCCAAGATTTATTGGACCGTTCAAGATTATAGCTCGAATTTGCGAGGTTGCCTATCGCTTAGAGCTACCGGAGGAGTTGAGTGGGATTCACAATACATTCAACGTATCTTATTTGCGAAAGTGCTTGGCGGATGAACCGGCTTATGTGCCATTGGAGGATTTGGTGATTGATGATAAGCTCAATTATATTGAGAAATCGGTGGCTATCTTGGATAGAAAAGTCAAGCAACTTCGGAATAAGACGATTAACCAAGTAATGGTGCAATGGAAGAACAGGAGGGGTTCGGATGCTACGTGGGAGTCCGAGGATGAAATGCGGAAATTTTATCCTTTCCTTTTTGAGGTGTAATTAGGTTTCGGGGACGAAACCTTTGTAAGGAGGGTAGAATTTGTAACAACCCATTTTGGGGAAATATTATAAATAAACATAATTGGTGTATGAATTGTGTTTATTTTAATATAAGGGTGTTTTATAAGATTTAATTATCTTAAATATTATTTGGTGGGTGTTCTAATAATAATTGTTAGCTACAATTATATGGTGAGTGTTTACTAACTTAACTTAGTTAGTTATAACTAGTTTGATTTAACTAGTAATTGAGGGGCTAGAATTGACAATAGGTGAAACTTGATTTAAAAGAGGGGTTTAATGTTGACTTGGTCAACATTTCACATTCATGTGTGTGTGTTTTGGCTGGAAACGTGAACCAAGGGAAGGGATGAGGAGAAAACTCAAGAAACTTCAAAGTTTGATCAAATTGGTGCTTGGGTTTTGATCTAAACTCTAATGCAACCATAAATTGGAGTTCTTCTTGCATCAAGCTACATCTAGGTATGAAATTTTGGGGGTTTTGATGGGATTTTCGTGGGTCACCATGGGGGGTGTGAGTTTGATGGGTAAAACTCTCAAATTTGGTGTTTTGAGAGTGTTAAATGTTGTTAATGATGTTGATAATCATGTAGGAACAACTTTTAATTGTTTTCTTTCATGATTTACATGTTATGAAAATGGGGGAAATGGGGTTTTCATGGAGTTGATGACTATGGTGTGTAAAGTTAGTGTTTAAAGGTGGGGATTTGATGATTATTACTATATTGTTGTAGTTTGTGGTGAAAATGTTGAGATTGATCATTCTTAAACAAAATAATGGGTGTTACATGGATGTGTTAATGATGAATGATCATTAGGAGAAGAACTTGTGCATACATGGTGTTTGATGAAATGCCAAGTAGGGTAATTAACTTAAAAATTAGTTTAAAACCTATGGTGATATGAAATAGGTGGGTGTATGAACTTAACAAAGGTGAATTGTTTTGGTTAAGGGTCAATTGGAAGTAATTAAGTTAAAATGGTGACATTGGGGTGAATTGGTGTATTTTGACTAATTATGGTCAAACTTTATATTAAACCCATTAGTTGTGATAATAGGAATTGATAGTGAAGGTGTAAGTGACACCAAACGCCCCGGAAAGGAAGTTGTTATAGAGGATAGCGCGTTGGAACAAGGTAAGTCACCCAATCTTCTATTTGTTATGTGTAATGGTGTTATGCATTAATGAATATGTTGTGGAAGATTGACTTTATGGTGAATTGATGATTTTGGTGCTTGTTGATAGACAATGATAAGCAATAGGTGATATATGTTGCTTGATTGTTGTTGGTATGGTGTTTTAATGCTAGTTCATGATTTACTTGGTGTTAATTTGTATGTGTGTTGAATGATTTAACTTAATTCATAAGGTGTGTGAATTGTAATTGAATTCAACTCAAATTGGTGTTTTGAATCACAAGTGGTGTGATCATGACATTGAATTATTCACATGGTGTGTGAATGTTCTTTGTTGGGTGTAATCAAGTTAGTAAAACACAAGTGGTGTGGTTTACTTAACTTGAGAAATCTTGTGGAATAAGATTTCAATGGAGTTTTGGGTGCAAACGACCCGTTAGTAAATCGTTTGATATTATGACTATGATGGTTATAATTTGGTGAATTAAGGTGTTTAATATGATTATATGGTGTTATATAATGTTTATGGGGGTATTGGAATGGTCGTATTTGAGCGAAAGGGGTCAAGATGGCTTAAAACAGCAAAAATGGTTGTGCAGGTGTGCCCCGGCGTATCATACGCCTGGGGGGGGCGTATGATACGCCTACCTCAGCTCCAGGTTTTAAAATTTCTGTGATACGCCTCCAAATACGCCTCCAAATACGCCCGGGGCTGAATTTGACCAAAATTGACTTTTTGAGTCATGTAAACCCATGTGGGTGGGCATGGTGATCTTACTTAGTTCTAATGAACTAACGGTGACTTAATTAATATGTTTTCAGGTGATCAGAAGGGTTAATAGCGGTCGTGATCGGATTGTCTCGCAAGGATTCGGATCAAACATCTTTTGTGGTTTTTCTTTGTTGGTTTAAAACAAAGATTTTTGTGAATAACTCTAATGTAGTTTTTGTTATTGAATGTTTAATTAACATCAATTATTTTGTAAATTCGTATGTAAATGGGATGTTATGGTGATAATTACAATTGTCGGTTTGAAAAATCTGGGACCTAAACTTTGATGTCGTTTTAAAACACGTGTCATACGTGTGGGAGTTTTGGGGCTTACAATTTCCGCCCATCCTACTACCATAGAGTTAGCTGTTACTATGTCAGCATCGTTGACAGACATGATGCTTGCCTCTGGGGCATTCAAGAAAGAGGCTGACTCAGCCAAAGCTGGGACCTCAAGGAAACCGGATAAGAGGCTGGCAAAGAAACAAAAGGTGGCTAGAAACTTTGCTGCTACCATTCAAGCCCCAATGCTTAACCAATCACCACCACTGCAAGTCAGAAAGCCCTACACTGGCACTGCACCTTTGATGTGTTATCATCAATGGTTATTAAAGAACTAGTGGCATGATTGTAATTAATATGTTGTTTAAAATGGAAATAAGGGCATAAAAGGAATTTCCATATTTGCAGATATCATGCTACCCATTAAATCAGGAGCAGTTACTATTTTTCAGGAATAATCGGTTTCCTTTTCGCTATGTGCTATCAGCACATGAAGCGTATATCAACACATGAAGCATGTATCAGCACATTCACATAATACGTGCTATTAATACAAGTAAGCATATATCAACTCATATACATAATATGTGATATTAATACATGATATATCAACACATATCAGTACATATATATCAACATATAATAGCACTACAAAATCTGTGCTTTGGCGTTTAAAATTACAACATGTCAGCACACAACAACACTAAAACTATGCTAAATAATTATCCTACCATTCAAATAATAGCAACATATCAGTACATATATATCAACATATAATAGCACTACAAAATCGTCCATCAAATTTTGCAAATGCAATTCAAAAAATCAATGCCTGCGATTTTTATTTTTATTTTTTTGCTTCGTTATTTGATGTTACGAATATGATTATATGATTTTAATTTTTGGAATATGTTTAATCAGGAAATTGATTAATTACTTACATATTTTAATGCAAAATTTAAAAATCATTTAAATACAATTGCCTATATTATCCTTTTCTATTAATTAATAAAAATGCCACATGTCAACACATTATTGGTTCCTACCATTTTTACAAAAAACTCTATTTGTATGTGAACCTACTCCTATATATATATGGACAATAGTTATTATTTCTATTTAATTATTAATATTGTCCATAGGCAATCATTTCGGCTGCTTTAGAACAAATATAAATTTGATTTGATTAATATTGTGAATACATAGACTCAATAAGTAAAACCATTTCTCTTGTTACCACTCGAACAACATCTAATCACTCAAAATTTATAAAACTTGAAAATCTTAGAGACGAAGCGAAGTTTTTTTTTTTTCTCTCTCTCTCCATCTCTAAAAACTAGAGACGTACGTTTCTTAGTATTATCGTCAACATGACAGAAAAAATGTCATATAAACCGCTGATGTAACACATGATGCACATATTGGTCCAGTCTTTGTTTTATGTTGTATGTGTACACTATTATTATTATCACGAGTATGTAACATCAATCTTAGATAAGCATGAATATGGATGGATTGGTCAAAGTTTCACAATTTATACGTAACTTGATTAGCTAGGTTTCCTTTGTTTTGTTGCAAACATGTAAACAAAAACTTTAAGCATATATATAATCTTTTCCATGTATACAAAATACCTAAAATTAACAAAATAACATTATTTAAGTAAAAATTAATATAAGACTTGCTTGTGCACGTATTGGTACTAAAATTAACAAGTAACTCTGTAATATAAAACAAAAAGCACATGTTAAATTTATATTTATATCGATATATATACTTTAAAATAAAAGAATAACAATATTACACATGACGTTATTTCAGCCTAATTACATCACATTTCCATATGATATGTTTTTAGGCTATCCAAGTAACATATTTACTAAATTTAAAAATTAATTTCATTTAATGCAATCAAGTCAAATTTTCAAATTTTTTTAAAAAAGAAACTAATATTCATTTTTTTAAAATATAATGAACATCGAATCATTTCAAACTTTTCATTTTAGATTAATAATTTTTAAAATTCAAAACTTTAAATCTTATTTCTATTGTTCAGAAAAGTGTTTATATATTTATAAAATATGCTTTTATTTTCTTATTTTAAAGTGTTTGTATATTTATAAAATATGCTTTTATTTTCTTATTTTAAAAATGTTGAAAATTTTATATTATTTGTATATCTATTTTTCTATAAGTGGTTGCTTTGTAATAATTATTTTTATACAAGTATGTGTAAATGTGTAATACACAAATGAATAAGCTAGTGAAATATATACTAGCTAGATAACAAGTATGAACTATGAAGTATTTACATGGTAAGCCACCAAGCGATATGGGAATTAATTACTTGTTTTTTATTAATAACTTTAAAAATGTATAAATCACTTTTTATACCTCATTTATATTTATTTTATAGTATTAAATTTTGTGTTATTTCATTGTTTATACACCAACACATCTTAAATAAATACAAAAAAAGGAGCAGACACATGTAGTGGGAAAACACTTCACGTTAAAAATTTCACTTTCTAGAACACTTTTTTGTACATGTTATATTTAATGCGGTGGTATTAAATTTTTTGGTTGTAGGTAGGCTGGCAAATAACTTGTGGCAATGAATCAAAATTAATATTGTTGAGAAGAAAGGAAAATTGACTATACGTTCATTTTTAAATGTATTTTTTATTGGAAAGATTTAAATAATGTTATATTAATTCTACATAAGAAACCTTATTAGTTTTTGTTAGAAATCATTAATTCTAAAACACTCAACAATAACTCAAAAAGTCTAACATCACATAAAAAAAATAAAACTAAATATCATATTAATTTTATTAATTATGGAACCGATGAACCGAATCACACTTATGACTAGGGGTGTTCAAATTCGGATATCCGGAGATTCGGATATCCGAAAATTTCGGATAGTGGTTTTTACTATCCGAATCCGAAATTTCGGATATCCGAACTTCGGATTCGGATATCCGAACTCTAAAAAAAGGGGGAAAAAATTAAAAAAATACATCCGGATATCCGAAAATCTGAAAAATATCCGAAATATCCGAAAAACTATCCGAATATCCGAAAAACTATCCGAAATATCCGAAAAAATATCTGAATATCCGAAAAAATATCCGAATATCCGAAAACTATCCGAAAAAAATAACTATTTCGGATAGTTCGGATATCCGAACTATCCGAAATTTTTCAAAATTACTATCCGAATCCGAATCCGAATTTCCGGATATCCGGACCTTCGGATATCCGGACCTCCGGATATCCGGAATATCCGGACCTCCGGACCTCCGGAATATCCGGACCTCCGGACCTCCGGAATATCCGGACCTCCGGAATATCCTGACCTCCGGATATCCTGGATACGGATTTTCGGATATTTCGATTTCGGATTCGGATACGGATTTTTTTGAACACCCCTACTTATGACTCGTAACAAGTTAATATCTATGGATATAGGATAAGAGTCAAGCTCATAAATGGATTAACTGGCTTAACATTAGGTCGAACCCATGTGGCTAGCGTAATTACATGTTTGGCTTAAATATAAATTTATGGTATACTTTTAAAATAAGAGTAAAATGCAATTTTAGTCCATATGGTTTGACAATTTTTTCCATTTTAGTATACTAGTTTGAATTTTGTCATTTTGATCACTATGGTTTCATTTTATTGTCATTTTGGTCATTATGGTTTCCATTTTATTGCCATTTTATTCCAATTAAATTTAAAATTTTGGACTAAAATGACAAAAGTTACCGAACCATAGGGATGAAAACGGCAATAAAATGAAACCATAATGATCAAAATTTCAAAATATAAACTATTAAACTAAAATGTCAAAAGTTACAAAACCACAAAGACTAAAATGACATTTTATTCTTTGAAATAATATTTGAAGTAAATTATTCAGATGTTTCATGTTTTGTTAGTATTTCACTCTTAAAGCCTGTTTTATATATGTAACATCACTGTACTTTCAGTTGTCCGTACGTCCGTACATCCGTACGATTGTACTGTTACGACTGGAGATTTATTTATTATGAATGATTATGAATTATTGATTGACATTACTGATATTATCACTGTTACTGGTATACATGATTATAATTTATTATACGCGTAAACCACGGGAAGTTTAGTTGTAATTCAACTAAACAGACCCGTAGTGTTTATCGCGGTTACTTACCACTGATAATGATGGATTATTGGTCTGAGAATGGATTGAGATGGAATTGGGAGTTTGTTTGAGTCTGGTTACTAAACGTAGTCAAGGACCCATGGTCATGGTTTATCGAAATAGCGGTGGGACGGTGGCTAGGGCAGTTGCGACTGACCCTTACTTATGCCCTATATATATGCATATTTCGGTTTATCATGGATGTGTCAGTGACTTGGTTTAGTGGGTTTTGGTTTGGGAATATAATATTTAAGTTAATAAATAATGAGAATAATAAATACGCGATGTGAGGTTACGGTCATTACTTAAAACGCGAATGTTGATTTAGAAATATTTACTTAATAATATATTCGCGTGAATGACGATTCACACGAATTTAATTATTAAGAATAATGTTCTAAAACGATATTCCATAAATCATTAAATCAACTCGAAATACGATACGAGCGTCGGATTCGCAAAGGTGACGATCTTTACGAATACGTACGCGAGTAACGTGTTTCGACGAGATAATTAAATAATATCTCACGATATTAAATTGGTAAATAAAATCTTAAAACGTTTATTAGGAATCACAACCTAAAAAGTTTTCGAATAAATTAATTTATTTAAATAATTATTTAACGAAAACGAAACGGAATTTATTTTACGAAACAAATTATTTAAACCTATTTTAATTAAATAAAACTAATTTATTTAAAACGAATTATTGTTTAAATATATTACGTTAAAGAAACGAGCATGTTATTACATTTCACGCGTATGAAACGAGGTTCGCTACAAGACAAAGATTATTTAGAAATCATGATAATTAATGAAACCATATGATTATTTAAGCACATTATATTTAAATATAGTTAACGAGAAAAACCGAGTTTTATTATGTTTTATCGCGATAAAAACGAGACCGAACACACGGGGGACAAAACGCGGTATAATAAAGAAGAAACCCTTCTTTCTTCTTCATTTAACCTACACTCACTCTCTCTCTAAAAAAGAAAAACACACACACACACACACATTCTCTACCTTCTCTCTAGCATCTTGGACTCGTTTCTTAACCGATTCGAGAGATTTCGGTGCCTACGCGTTCGTGAGATCGAGAGCTACAAGAGGATACGAAGAAGTCCTGCATTTAAACGAAGAATCGAGGTAAATCTAAATTCCTTTATGCGGTTTTGTTAGAAACGAGATGGGTACATGGTTAATAACTTAAAATAGAGTTTAGGGTTCTTGTAACTTGTTAAACCGAGTTGTAGGTGAAACGTGGAAGCCATAGATGACCTGCAAGATTTGGAAATGAGGATGATGAACATGGCTGCTGGTTCGCAACTGCAGATGGGCCGAACCCTTTTGGGTTCACGAACCCTGTTGGGCGGGAGCTAGGGTAGCCGAACTCTAGTTCTGGCCGAACCCATGGGCTGCGAACCCATGGCAACTCACGAACTCTAGTTCTGGCCGAACCCATGGGCTGCGAACCCATGGCAACTTACGAACCCTAGTTCTGGCCGAACCCACGGACTGCGAACCCTTAGCAGCTCACGAATCCTAGCGAACCATTAGGCCATTACCGAACCCTTGCTTTTCACTCTAGCCGAACTATTCGAATGCAAGGCGAACCATGGTCACGTGTTGGGCCGAACCTTTTATTCCCTAAGCTGCGAACCTTGGGCTGATGAACCAAAGGTTCGCTGACCCAACGTGTAAAATCCAGTCATTTTTGCAGACAAACTTTAAACAACGAGCTAAGACTAAAGGGGAAATAAATGGACATAGAAACATATATATTCATGCATGCATGGCGATCTAAATTGCTACGTTTCTTAATAAACACTAGTTATAGGATTACGAACGTGGTGAACCAAATAATTAATAGGGATAGAATGGGTTTGATTCATAGAAGTTGATGAAATATGAACGCGTAAGATGCATAAGTTGTTTTAAATCATGCATGCATGCACGCCAAAAAGAGGATATAAGTGTAGCTAAGAAAAACACCTTTTCCCTCTAATAACTAGGTGGAAATTTGAAAGACTTACACAACGAGAGGGTTATTGGGAATTATGTAAACGCAAACTCCTTGACATTTAATGTGGGTTTATGACTTCAACTATTATGGAAGGGGGTTTAAGTAAACGGACAAGTTGCATATGCGCTTGCAAATAATTAATGCTACTAGCTGATTGAAACCAACATGTATAACCATCTAATGACAATAACATATTTAAACTTATGAACTCGAACATATGATAAACACAGATTGTTGACTTGATCATTGAGTTGTTTTGGAATTCACGTACGAGAGCGCGCATACTTCTAAAACATTGAATCTAAGGACTGCAGGTGAGTTCTCATAACCTCCCTTTTCTTTAAACTGTTTTTAGTTTTAAAAAACCCGGAGGTGAAACATGTATACCAAAATAAATATTATTTTGATAACACAAGGTTAATACCTGTTTATCAATATGATATTCACATTTGAAATTATCATTATTATGGGATTTTCTCTTATTATTTTAATCCATGTAAACATTGTTATTGACCTAGGTCAATAACAAAGATTACAAGTATTGTCACAAATCCCGAGAATCATCGCTCTTAACTTCGGTTAATTGCTTTGACATCGTGTATTGTCACGTGGATGGTTTCCACATCTGTGAAGCATTGCCTTTGACTTCGGTTATTTGCTTTGGCTTCATGTATTGTCACGTGGTTAGCGACCACTCCATGAATCATGTATTTAACTTATGTTAATTACATAATGATCATGTATAGTCACGAACATTATTTGAGAATATAGTTGATGAGATTGGTTGATTAGTTTGTGGATTGATTATCTATATTTGATTATGATTATTTGTGATTGACGATGATTGATTTGGTTATGTGGTTATGTGATTATGTATGTGTTTGGTTGTTGAATTGATGGATGTGTATTGGATTATCTCATACAGGTATTCATATGGATTTTCTCAAGAAGATCATAAGTTTTATACTCGTTTTAAACAAAGCAATTTATAAAACCCTTTTAAGCATAAACTTTCAAACTCATTTTTTTTTAAAACATTTTTAAATATAAAAACTTATGATTACTCACCAACTACTTTTGTAGTTGACACTTGATTTCTTACATGTTTCAGGTGATGGAGACAAGTAGGATGAAGAGGATGATCTCTTCTATTTTGGACATCATCATCATATAGGATTCTTGGACTTAGTTAATTAACTAAATTTCTGGCGATTAGAGTTTAGTTAGTTTAACTAAATCTTTTGTGTATTTGATGTATTTGATTCATGATGAACATGATTTTTGTGTAATTATTGTGGTTGATTAAATGATATATGATGATTTGATTTAGATGCCCATGAGCTTTTGAACAATCTACACATCCCTCGTGGCATCCCGATGATTCCGCCGTCGGTCGGGGTGTTACAGATTGGTATCAGAGCCTGGGTTATAGGGAATTAGGTTACTAGAAATGGTTGACCTAGTCTATAACCATAGGATACCCTAGTATGAATTAAATTCATACACTAGTTAGTATATTCAGGATTTCATGCTTATGTGTTTATTACATGTTAACTGAACTCCTGTTATACATCTGATATATATGCTGCTTATTAATTTCTTGCTTACGTGTGCCCTAATGATTCGATAAGGACATGCACGTGGTGTATCGTAAAGGTGGTGGGACGTTGGCTAGGGCAGTTGCGACTGACCCTTACATATGCCCTATATATATACCATTTACGGTACATTGGGTGGATGTCAGTATTGAAGAATGTGGGAACTACCCGTTTGGAAAATTACCTGCTTAAGAAATTAAATGCTTAGGAATTATCTGCTTTAGGAATTATTTGTTTTATCTATAAACTTCAGACAAGGACACACTCGTGGTATACTACAAAGGTGGTGGGACGGTGGCTGGGGCAGTTGCGACTGACCCCTACATATGCCCTATACATATACCATTTGTAGTATATTGGGGGTCTGTCAGTGTCAGGAACTTAGGATATTACTAGGAATTATTGTGAGATGGATGTTGATGGTCTGTTGGTTAAGGTTGGTTTGGATTGACACTTTGGATGATCACACTTGATAAACACTTATAAATTCCCTTATAAAAACATACGGATTGGACACGTAGGGTGCATAGGATTAATGAACGATAATGAGCGATTAGTGATGTGATATGGACTTGGGTGATGATATAGACACTTGATGATAATATAAACGCATAGTGATGATACTAACACTTAGTGATGGTATGGACACTTGATGAGAATAAACTATAGGGAGGATATGAACACTTAGTGACAATAAGAGCACTTCGTGATGATATGAACCCTTAATGATGATTATCTACACTGGGATTGATATGGGTTTTAGTGAACTTATACAATTGGGGGAAACTTAATGTCAGGTGAACTTAGACATTAGGTGAACTTAGAAATAGGCGAGCCTACATGTCAGGTGAACTTAGACATTAGGCAAACCTAATTGTTCAAGGACACTAGTGATCACTTCACTCAAAATTATCCTATTTAGGATAAGGTTTGTGAAGTGAGATTATGGTGAAGTACATGACACACTCTACACACTAGCAAGGGCATAATCGTGGTGCAATGGAACGGTGGTGGGACGGTGTAGGGGAGATTGCGATCTACCTCTGCATATGCCCTATATATAAGCTTGTTGCATTGCATTGGGAGGTTGTCAGTGTTAGTATAGAGTGAAGAATGTATAGGATCTAGGAAATAGTTAGTTAACACTAGTTATGACCAACTAGGACACTTAGAATAATAATAGGAAATTATAAACCTTTTTGAGTTTAATGACCAATGGGAGAGAAATATAGTTCCTATATGTAATCCTAATTGTCTGAAGAACTCATTTAAACATTGTTTGTATGATTTACGTTGTAAACGGTAGTAACATGTTTCTATTTCCTTCAGAAACATGCCGCCTCGCCGTCACAACGGAGATGATACAAACGCTGAGGATGCTAACGGTAATGCCAACCCTGGCATGCAAGAGTTAGCTAACCTTATCACCGGGTTGGTGAACCAGTTGACTCAGGCCAACCAAAACATCAACCAGAACCGAGGTGGTGCAAACCAGACAACTTGCACATTCAAACACTTCAATTCCTGCAATCCCCTGAAATTTACGGGTGCTGAATCAGCCACTGGTCTGCTGCAGTGGTTTGAGAGTATGGAGAACACCTTCATCAACAGCGAATGCCCTGAGAATCTGAAAGTTCGCTATGCCACCAGTGTTTTCCAAAAGAGAGCACTGACTTGGTGGAATGGGGAAAAGCGAACTAGGGGAGTAGATGCTGCCTTAGCACTGACATGGACAGAGGTCAAGACTCCGATGACCACTGAATTCTGTCCTAGGAGCGAAATGAGGAAGCTTGAGACTGAGTTCTGGGAACTCAAACAAGACAGTGGAGAAAACATCATCTACAATACTCAGTTTCATGAGTATAGCTTACTGGTACCTCATATGGTGACACCCTTGGAGAGGGCGATTGAGAAGTATATCGGCGGGCTGCCGGTGCAGATTCAGGATACAGTCTATGGGAGCAATCCCAAAACACTTGAGGCTGCAATCCGATTATCTGCAACTCTTACTGATAATCACGTGAGGAATGGAACGCTTACTCGGAAGGGATATAAAAAGACTGACACCAAGACTACTGCAAAAGAAGTCAAAACTGAAGTCAAGTCTGAAGCTGCTAGCTCGTCCAAGAGCAGCAACAAGAAGAGAAAGAATCGGAACTTCATGGTCACTATACCTGCTGCAAAGTCTGCGCAGCAATCATCAAACAATTCAACTGCCAGGAATTTCACTGGGAACACTCCTCAGTGTCATACCTGCCGTTATCATCACGCACAAAATTTGCCTTGTCGCGTCTGCAACAACTGTGGCAAATTTGGTCACTTTGCTAATGTTTGTCGGAGTGCACCGCAAGCACAAAGGTTGCAACATGCACCGCTTGCACTGCCAGCTCCTCATGCACAACCTATACCAGCTGTACCCGTTCGCCAAGTACCTCAGGCACAGGCAAGAGCCTGTTATGAGTGTGGTGAAGTGGGTCACTTCAGGAATCAATGCCCAAAGTTGACCGGGAATAATCAAAGGGTGGCAAGAGGCCGGGCTTTTCAACTGAATGCTCCAGCTGCTCAAGCCAACCAGGATGTGGTCAACGGTACATTTCTGATCAACAACTCTTATGCATCTGTCTTATTTGATTCTGGTGCCGATAGGAGTTTCGTTTCATATGACTTTGAATGCTTGCTTGGTAGAACACGTACATACTTAGATAAACCGTTCAACGTGGAAGTGGCTGACGGAAACACTATTGATATTGACACTATTATCGTTGGATGTACGGTGAACTTAAATGATCACGTTTTCCCAATTGATCTCATACCTATGCATCTTGGTAGCTTCGATGTTATCATAGGCATGGATTGGTTAGCCACCCACAGAGCGGAGATTGTTTGTCATGAGAAATATATTCGTATTCCTTTACCTTCGGGTGAAACTTTGAGAATATTTGGAGAAACTGCTAGTAAAGGTCTTAAGCTGATGTCTTGCACTAAAGCACACAAGTACCTTAGGAAGAAATGTATAGCCTTCTTAGCACACATTGTGGAGAAGAAAGAGAAAGAAAAGAGAATTGAAGATGTTCCGGTGATACGAGATTTTCCAGAAGTTTTTCCAGATGATTTACCGGGTCTTCCACCAGAACGTCAAGTTGAGTTCCGAATCGACTTAGTACCTGGTGCGAACCCAGTAGCCAAAGCTCCCTACCGACTTGCGCCTTCGGAGTTGCAAGAGTTGGCGAGCCAGCTGCAAGAACTTACCGATAAGGGATTTATTCGCCCGAGCCATTCACCATGGGGTGCACCGGTTCTATTTGTCAAGAAAAAGGACGGGTCATTCCGAATGTGCATCGATTACCGCGAATTGAACAAACTTACAATTAAGAATCGATATCCACTGCCGCGCATCGATGATCTCTTCGATCAGCTTCAAGGCTCGGCATGGTTTTCAAAGATCGATCTTAGGTCTGGGTATCATCAGCTTCGTGTACATGATGATGATATTCCCAAGACAGCTTTTAGAACAAGATATGGCCATTATGAATTTCTGGTGATGCCTTTCGGTCTTACCAATGCACCTGCGGTTTTCATGGACCTCATGAACCATGTTTGCAGGCCATACTTGGATAAGTTTGTGATTGTATTCATTGATGATATTCTGATTTACTCAAAGACGAAAGAAGAACACGAGAAGCACCTTAAGTTGGTTTTGGAGATCCTAAGAGAGGAGCGACTGTATGCCAAATTCTCTAAATGTGAATTCTGGCTTAAGGAAGTTCAATTCTTGGGGCACATAGTCAACGAATACGGTGTTCACGTGGATCCTGCAAAGATTGACGCTGTGAAGAATTGGAGTACACCGAAGACACCGACGGAGATTCGATCGTTTCTTGGACTTGCTGGTTACTATCGGCGGTTTATATCGAACTTCTCCAGGATTGCTGTCCCTCTCACTGCTTTGACTCAGAAGAATAGGCCATATGAGTGGGGACCAAAGCAAGAAGAGGCATTTCAGACTTTGAAGCAGAAACTTTGTGATGCTCCTGTCTTGACATTGCCTGATGGAAATGATGATTTTGTAGTCTATTGTGATGCATCCAACCTAGGTCTCGGTTGTGTTCTCATGCAACGAGGAAAGGTTGTGGCTTATGCATCAAGACAGTTGAAGATTCACGAGAAGAACTACACTACACACGACTTGGAACTCGGTGCAGTCGTGTTTGCTTTGAAGATATGGAGACATTATCTTTATGGCACGAAGTGTGTAGTCTTTACTGATCACAAAAGTTTGCAACATATTTTGAATCAGAAAGAGCTCAACATGAGACAACGGAGATGGGTTGAACTGTTGAATGATTATGACTGTGAAATTCGCTACCATCCTGGTAAAGCGAATGTAGTAGCAGATGCGCTTAGTCGCAAAAGTCAAGTTCAGATTCATAGTGTCCGAGTGCACACTAATCTCCGTAATGATGTTCTCACAGCCCAACAACACTCATTAGCTCAAGATAACTTGAAAAATGAGATGTCTTGTGGGGTTGAAATCATATTGGAAACTAAGGATGACGGTTTGATGTATTATTTGAATCGGTTGTGGATACCGAACAGGGGTGATCTGAGGATGCTGATTATGGATGAAGCTCATAAATCTCGTTACTCAATCCATCCGGGCTCTGATAAGATGTATCAAGACCTTAGGGGCTTGTACTGGTGGCCTGGAATGAAGAAGGATATTGCTGAATATGTGTCTAAGTGCCTTAACTGTGCTAAAGTCAAGGCAGAGCATCAGCGACCTTCAGGATTGTTATTACAACCAGAGATACCGATGTGGAAGTGGGAGAATATCTCTATGGATTTCATTACTAAACTCCCACGGACCGCGAACGGTAAAGATAGTATCTGGGTAATTGTTGATAGACTGACCAAGTCGGCTCATTTCTTACCGATACGCGAAACTTACCCTGTGAGGAAGTTAGCTCGTATCTACATTGATGAGATTATTAGCCGACATGGTATTCCCTTAAGCATAATATCGGACCGTGATGCTCGTTTCACGGCGCGATTTTGGGAATCACTACATGAAGCTTTTGGAACAAGACTGGATCTTAGCACTGCTTATCATCCTCAAACGGATGGTCAAACGGAGCGAACGATTCAGACATTGGAAGACATGTTGAGAGCTTGTGTCATCGATTTCGGTGGCAATTGGGATAGCCATCTACCATTGGTTGAATTCTCGTATAACAACAGTTATCACGCGAGCATTGGTATGGCACCGTTTGAAGCTCTTTATGGCAGGAAATGTCGGTCACCTATTTGTTGGACCGAAGTCGGCGATTCGCAGATTACTGGTCCAGAAATTATTCAGGAAACGACTGACAAGATCCGCCAGATCCGCGACAATCTGTTAGCTGCTCGCAGCAGACAGAAGAGTTACGCGGACAAACGAAGAAAACCTCTAGAATTTGAAGTGGGAGATATGGTATTGCTTAAAGTATCGCCTTGGAAGGGCGTTGTTCGATTCGGAAAGAAGGGGAAGCTTGCTCCACGTTATGTTGGCCCTTTTAAGATCCTTGAACGAATCGGGAAGGTTGCTTACAAATTGGAACTTCCTCCTGAACTTAGTAATGTGCATCCGACGTTTCACGTGTCCAATCTAAGAAAGTGCTTAGCTGATCAGGATCTTCAGGTACCACTCGATGACATTCGCATCGATGATACCATGCACTTTGTTGAAAAACCAGTGGAGATAATTGATCGCGAGATTAAACAGCTCAAACGCAGTAGAATTCCAATTGTCAAAGTACGTTGGGAATCGAAGCGGGGTCCAGAATTCACATGGGAGCGGGAAGATCAGATGAAGCTTAAGTACCCACATTTATTTACTACGGTCACTCCAAGTTGAATTTCGGGACGAAATTCCTTTAACTAGGGGAGACTGTAACATCACTGTACTTTCAGTTGTCCGTACGTCCGTACATCCGTACGATTGTACTGTTACGACTGGAGATTTATTTATTATGAATGATTATGAATTATTGATTGACATTACTGATATTATCACTGTTACTGGTATACATGATTATAATTTATTATACGCGTAAACCACGGGAAGTTTAGTTGTAATTCAACTAAACAGACCCGTAGTGTTTATCGCGGTTACTTACCACTGATAATGATGGATTATTGGTCTGAGAATGGATTGAGATGGAATTGGGAGTTTGTTTGAGTCTGGTTACTAAACGTAGTCAAGGACCCATGGTCATGGTTTATCGAAATAGCGGTGGGACGGTGGCTAGGGCAGTTGCGACTGACCCTTACTTATGCCCTATATATATGCATATTTCGGTTTATCATGGATGTGTCAGTGACTTGGTTTAGTGGGTTTTGGTTTGGGAATATAATATTTAAGTTAATAAATAATGAGAATAATAAATACGCGATGTGAGGTTACGGTCATTACTTAAAACGCGAATGTTGATTTAGAAATATTTACTTAATAATATATTCGCGTGAATGACGATTCACACGAATTTAATTATTAAGAATAATGTTCTAAAACGATATTCCATAAATCATTAAATCAACTCGAAATACGATACGAGCGTCGGATTCGCAAAGGTGACGATCTTTACGAATACGTACGCGAGTAACGTGTTTCGACGAGATAATTAAATAATATCTCACGATATTAAATTGGTAAATAAAATCTTAAAACGTTTATTAGGAATCACAACCTAAAAAGTTTTCGAATAAATTAATTTATTTAAATAATTATTTAACGAAAACGAAACGGAATTTATTTTACAAAACAAATTATTTAAACCTATTTTAATTAAATAAAACTAATTTATTTAAAACGAATTATTGTTTAAATATATTACGTTAAAGAAACGAGCATGTTATTACATTTCACGCGTATGAAACGAGGTTCGCTACAAGACAAAGATTATTTAGAAATCATGATAATTAATGAAACCATATGATTATTTAAGCACATTATATTTAAATATAGTTAACGAGAAAAACCGAGTTTTATTATGTTTTATCGCGATAAAAACGAGACCGAACACACGGGGGACAAAACGCGGTATAATAAAGAAGAAACCCTTCTTTCTTCTTCATTTAACCTACACTCACTCTCTCTCTAAAAAAGAAAAACACACACACACACATTCTCTACCTTCTCTCTAGCATCTTGGACTCGTTTCTTAACCGATTCGAGAGATTTCGGTGCCTACGCGTTCGTGAGATCGAGAGCTACAAGAGGATACGAAGAAGTCCTGCATTTAAACGAAGAATCGAGGTAAATCTAAATTCCTTTATGCGGTTTTGTTAGAAACGAGATGGGTACATGGTTAATAACTTAAAATAGAGTTTAGGGTTCTTGTAACTTGTTAAACCGAGTTGTAGGTGAAACGTGGAAGCCATAGATGACCTGCAAGATTTGGAAATGAGGATGATGAACATGGCTGCTGGTTCGCAACTGCAGATGGGCCGAACCCTTTTGGGTTCACGAACCCTGTTGGCCGGGAGCTAGGGTAGCCGAACTCTAGTTCTGGCCGAACCCATGGGCTGCGAACCCATGGCAACTCACGAACTCTAGTTCTGGCCGAACCCATGGGCTGCGAACCCATGGCAACTTACGAACCCTAGTTCTGGCCGAACCCACGGACTGCGAACCTTAGCAGCTCACGAATCCTAGCGAACCATTAGGCCATTACCGAACCCTTGCTTTTCACTCTAGCCGAACTATTCGAATGCAAGGCGAACCATGGTCACGTGTTGGGCCGAACCTTTTATTCCCTAAGCTGCGAACCTTGGGCTGATGAACCAAAGGTTCGCTGACCCAACGTGTAAAATCCAGTCATTTTTGCAGACAAACTTTAACAACGAGCTAAGACTAAAGGGGAAATAAATGGACATAGAAACATATATATTCATGCATGCATGGCGATCTAAATTGCTACGTTTCTTAATAAACACTAGTTATAGGATTACGAACGTGGTGAACCAAATAATTAATAGGGATAGAATGGGTTTGATTCATAGAAGTTGATGAAATATGAACGCGTAAGATGCATAAGTTGTTTTAAATCATGCATGCATGCACGCCAAAAAGAGGATATAAGTGTAGCTAAGAAAAACACCTTTTCCCTCTAATAACTAGGTGGAAATTTGAAAGACTTACACAACGAGAGGGTTATTGGGAATTATGTAAACGCAAACTCCTTGACATTTAATGTGGGTTTATGACTTCAACTATTATGGAAGGGGGTTTAAGTAAACGGACAAGTTGCATATGCGCTTGCAAATAATTAATGCTACTAGCTGATTGAAACCAACATGTATAACCATCTAATGACAATAACATATTTAAACTTATGAACTCGAACATATGATAAACACAGATTGTTGACTTGATCATTGAGTTGTTTTGGAATTCACGTACGAGAGCGCGCATACTTCTAAAACATTGAATCTAAGGACTGCAGGTGAGTTCTCATAACCTCCCTTTTCTTTAAACTGTTTTTAGTTTTAAAAAAACCCGGAGGTGAAACATGTATACCAAAATAAATATTATTTTGATAACACAAGGTTAATACCTGTTTATCAATATGATATTCACATTTGAAATTATCATTATTATGGGATTTTCTCTTATTATTTTAATCCATGTAAACATTGTTATTGACCTAGGTCAATAACAAAGATTACAAGTATTGTCACAAATCCCGAGAATCATCGCTCTTAACTTCGGTTAATTGCTTTGACATCGTGTATTGTCACGTGGATGGTTTCCACATCTGTGAAGCATTGCCTTTGACTTCGGTTATTTGCTTTGGCTTCATGTATTGTCACGTGGTTAGCGACCACTCCATGAATCATGTATTTAACTTATGTTAATTACATAATGATCATGTATAGTCACGAACATTATTTGAGAATATAGTTGATGAGATTGGTTGATTAGTTTGTGGATTGATTATCTATATTTGATTATGATTATTTGTGATTGACGATGATTGATTTGGTTATGTGGTTATGTGATTATGTATGTGTTTGGTTGTTGAATTGATGGATGTGTATTGGATTATCTCATACAGGTATTCATATGGATTTTCTCAAGAAGATCATAAGTTTTATACTCGTTTTAAACAAAGCAATTTATAAAACCCTTTTAAGCATAAACTTTCAAACTCATTTTTTTTAAAACATTTTTAAATATAAAAACTTATGATTACTCACCAACTACTTTTGTAGTTGACACTTGATTTCTTACATGTTTCAGGTGATGGAGACAAGTAGGATGAAGAGGATGATCTCTTCTATTTTGGACATCATCATCATATAGGATTCTTGGACTTAGTTAATTAACTAAATTTCTGGCGATTAGAGTTTAGTTAGTTTAACTAAATCTTTTGTGTATTTGATGTATTTGATTCATGATGAACATGATTTTTGTGTAATTATTGTGGTTGATTAAATGATATATGATGATTTGATTTAGATGCCCATGAGCTTTTGAACAATCTACACATCCCTCGTGGCATCCCGATGATTCCGCCGTCGGTCGGGGTGTTACAATATATTACTCTTATGATTATAACTTTAAACATTTGTAGCATATACAGTTTTTAGATGAGGGTAATTTGGTCAAACATTTGAGGGTAATTTGTTGACTTAAGAACTTTATGTGTTACAAATATTTAAAGTTTAGAAATATATGAATAATTTGTGAAAACCAAAAGTGAAATACATTTAAACCACATGAACCATCTAAAGGACCGAAGAAACTTTCTAGTTATGAATGAGGTATAGATCCAATAGGTGACCTTTGTACATCCAGAATAATAGTAAGACTATCATGAGGTCTTTTCTTGTAGATGATATAGTCACATAATTCGTATATGATCATATAAAAGAGATTCTCTTTAAGCAAACCAGACAATTTTCTTTAATATTTGTGACCAGTTTTATTTAAGAGGTTGTTTAAACTCTTAAAAACTTAATGGTTAAAAGCTAGATAATTGATTAATATGTGTTTTTTTGAATCAAACAAACGCTTTCCGTCTCTGACTGATTTAAAGATAACTCTTAATGAAACATTAAGAGGTTATCAAACACTCTTTAAATACCCAATATATTTTTTTAAGTGATAAATGATAAATCTATCTTAAATCTATATGTATACTATATAATAAAGAAAGATTTTGGTAAGACACCTGTCACCATTGTAGACAACTTAAAAACTAGTTTTCTCGCTTTTATCTCATATTAATTGTTTGTAAATCATCTTTTATTATAGTTTTATTTTTCTTATTTATCTTCTATTAAATAATAACAATTTTATTCAATTTAACAAATAAAATTATTACATCATAAGTCATATTATTTTTTTTGTAGAAAGTCATTGAAGAATATGTAAGATGTTATTTAAAATAAATAATTTTAAAATTTATTTGTTTAACTTGTGTTTTACACAGGTATTTACCTAGTTATTTATAAAATAAACGTGTAGAGCTTAAAATATTAATTTACTCGAAAGTGGTTGTTAAATGGAAAGAAGTTTAAAGCGTTACATTTAAGAACATGATATATATTTTTTTTATTCTAAAACAATATATTGTTTTATGAAATATTCAACTTGTATGTTTGTGGTAGCAGAGAGTTAGAGGTGGTAGATACGAATTTTAAGTTAGATTAAAAAAAAAATGCATATCTACTTCAAGGCACCTGAGGATGAGCCAAATTCTGGAATAAAATAATTGGTAAAATATTTTAATTATATAAAAAAAATAAAAAAAATGTCGCTTAACGTATTTGAATAAATGATGGTGAACAATTGACCGTATTTTGTTTCGTTTAGATATAAACTTGCTTTGCCTGCATTTTTTTAATTTATTAGAAGTTAAAAATTTTAAATTTTTTAAAGAAAAGTCAAGAAGTTCACTCTTCTTTTTGAACGGCAATTGTTATCTCCTTCCAAACTAATTACACAATTGCATAGCTAGAACTCATGGCCTCTCATTCTAAGAAGCAAAGTTTCTATCAAGTGGGCCAGTCCCACATTGGTCAAGAAATTTACACGGATGGCATATCGTCTTTGTAGGTCAATTTCTAAAAGACAACATCCATTGTGACGATATTTATGACCAATAACGACAACTTTTGGAGACTAGATATCATTGCTATAGCGACGACTTTGGGAAGATATCGCGACGTATAGTTTGGTTATTTGAGAACCAATTTTGGTTTGTTAACCGAATGATGAAACCATGCTTAAAATTTTGAGCTTTATTAGAGTCAAGAATATTTTGTTAAAGGTTCCTTGCAGCCTGAATGTGAGATGCAAATACCGTTGGTTCTTTATTAGGGGCCCACCTGTTTTTCCGGTCAGAATGGTCGATTCAGCAGTATTTTGTCGGAAAATCATCCGGTCTCCTTCGTTTTTCCTAAATATCATTCGGCCACATCCGTTTTCTTCCTCAAAATCCTTTGGTCTCCTTCGCTTTCTTTCTAAAAATTTTTCGGCCCCCTGCGAGCTTTTTTTCAAGCTCCATCAATTCACTCTTCGATGAGTATAACTGAAGGTTGGTTGGTTTGGTTACACGAAGCTTGGTTGGTCTGGTTAGGTGGAATCGAGTTTGTGAATGAGTATAACCGAAACCTATACATTTGGTTTTCATGAATTTTAAAATAGACCATCAGTTATTTGTGTCCTTTTATTTAAAATTTTATGTTACGGGTCAATTTTTCACTTTTTGTGCTCTTCCTTAAGTTCCATATCCAATTGTAATGAATTACACGATTTTGGACTGTTTAATAATCTCTTAATAATTCTATTAAAAGACTACCTATTAATCATTTAAAGGTGAGACTGTTTGGCAACCTATTAACAATACATCTAATCGTTTAACAAGGGTTTTATTGATTAAACTGAAAATACATGTTAAATCATTCTGATACCTTATCTATTAAGGAGCTGTATCTATATTAGAAACTTTTGGCTTCTAAAAATCATTTAGTAAAATGGTTGAGCTTTAGATGTCACTATATATGTATGGCTACCAACTTGTTGAGCCTTACATCAACTACAGATGTTTTGCGGTTTTTTTACGTTTTTTACTTTTTAGGTGGAATCGTAAACCATACGGTTAACAACGGTTTTTGAATAATAAAAATCAAAACTGAACCGTTAGAAATAAAAACCAAACCAAACATCAATGCCTTTGCTGAGTCGTTTCGTCTAAGATTAGCATCTTTAAACGTTTATCAATTATCAAGACAATTCCGTTAGACTTGTTCTCATAAATGTGTGTAGATTATCAAAAACTATATATTATTCATGTATAAAATATTTTGTCTTAATTAATACCAGTTTTTCGTTGATATATATTATTTTTAAATAGTTTTCATTAAAGGATTCTGTCTTTCTAGACACGTAGAATTACCTTGAGACACAAATTTTCTAGTACCCGTTTATAATCAGTTTTTCAAATCGATTACAGTTTTTTTAGAAAAACCGACGGTTTAGGACCGGTTTGAGGTTTCAAGAGACCAAACCGGTTTTGAAACTGGTTAATTGATTCAACCAAGCAAAAAATCGGTCATTTAGCGATTAACCGGTTTTGGTTTTATAGCTTGAAAGACCAATTATTAACCGAACCGGTTATTGGCAAAAAAACGGACACCAGACTTTGACCGGTTTACAGGTTCGATGATTCCAAAACCGGTTTTCGATCGGTTAACCGGTTTGTACACCTCTGTTGATACCAGGGTGTGACACGAAGGTTTCGAGGCAAGTGAAAATTTGAGTTTCTTCTTTAATCATTGTTATAAACCCTAATGTTTTATTCAAGTTGAGACCCTCGACAAATCGAGCGGTAATTATCAATATTTGGTTATTAAGATTTGGTTTGTGTTCATTCATCATATGATTATCCATCGTTTAGTTGTTTATTATTCAACATTTGGTTGTCCATCCATTATCGACATTTGTTTGTTCACCATTTATACTTAGCATACTATAATTGAACGTGCTTGGTTTGGTTTGCCGGACCACATGTTACAAAAGATGACACCACATATATCTAGTCCAAATAAATCAATAATCCAATATACATATTTATATCATAAGGGGATGATTTATAA
The DNA here is from genome assembly GCA_009363875.1 of Mikania micrantha. Lineage (NCBI taxonomy): Eukaryota > Viridiplantae > Streptophyta > Magnoliopsida > Asterales > Asteraceae > Mikania > Mikania micrantha. The sequence continues at coordinate 3,032,610 of CM018683.1, read as the reverse complement.
TAAAACTTATTATTTTATAAAAAAAAAAAACCAAAAAAGCTCATACCTAGAGGTGTTTGAAGTGCACCGAACCATTATCAACAGTTTAGTTTATAGTTTGGGCTTTTGATTATGTTAAAAATAAAATAAAATCAAACAAAACCTTTATAGTTCAAGATGTACTAATTACATCAAGTTTAAATGTATTTTTTTAGGAAGAATTACATATATCCCCCTCTTTTAATGTCTAATTACATATATACCCAACTAAAAATTTTTAATTACATATATTCCCAACTAAAAATTTAAATTACATATATACCCAACTAAAAAATTTTAATTACATATACTACCAACTTTAATATCTTTTCATATTGAATTCCATACACACGTACGTAAACCCATTAGTTCATCGTCCGCACCATACGACTACAGTGCCATCGCACATCCTTCGTCGCCGCCCCCACCATTCATTCATTTTGATAGTTGTCAAAAAAAATACAAATACATAAAATAACAAGAAAAAAGTACAAAACAAACACTATTAAAGAAAGAAAAAAAACACACGGAAATGAAAGAAAAAACACCAAAAATGGGTAAAAAAACGTAAAATACGGGTATATTTGAAGCAAGTGTAAAATATATATAATAAATCTTTTAAAGTAAGGGGAAAATAGTAATTCCTTAATTCATTTGAATGTAAATGAGTATATTTGAAATTTTTAGCATTAGAGGAGGGGATATTTGTAATTAAAAATTTGGATTGGGTATATATATAATAAATGAAATTTGTAGGGGGATATATGTAATTGCCCTTTTTTTTTAAATGATGAATAAATCATAAACTCAATCTATACATACACATATATAGACATGTATATAAAGATATATCTATGTGTATATACATATATCTATATTTATATATATATATATATATTGCGCACGCCCTCATACGGTCTGGTTTTTTGAACGGTTTTTTACGAAAACCATAAACCATACCGCTTATTACGGTTTTGAATTTTTGAAAATGACAAACCAAATGTTCGGAAAAAAACAAACCGTGAAATCTAACCGATGACCGGTTTGAAAGGTTTCGCGATTTGGAACCGGACCATGAACACCCTAACTCATACCAACCAATAAATTTTTAATTTTTTTTCATAATTTTTTATTTAAGGTTAAAAATGTTATAAGGAAATAAAAATTTTAATAAAGATATGTATATCTCGATGTTACATATATGTAACTCGTATATATGACATACATGTTATATATATGTAATAATAAGATATATATATATATACACACACATATATATATATATATGTTTCTTACCTAATAATATAAAAAAAATAATTGTTAATAATTATGTTTTTTTTTTGTTTTGAAAATATGGGTTTTCTTAGCAACCATTCCTTACATCATGATTAATATCATTAATATTTTTACATAGAAGCTCATTTAATCAAATTTTTCATGTGTCACATAGGTTTAATAATTAAAAGTTTATCACCATTGGAGGCTGAATCTCATCATTCGTGGTTTTTATGTTTTTTTTTTTCTATTTTACTTTTTTTTCATATGGTTATTTGCTTCCTTATATTATAGACTTTAATTTATTACAATTTAATTTCCATTCAACTTTTATGATGCGCGCCATAAAAGCTACACATGCACACATCATTTTTAATTTAACTCATCTTTTATATCTTACGCAATAAATACGAAAATAGGGTTTATTTTTGTCTAAAAAACAAGTCTTAACAAGGGTTTTTAAATGGGAATATTTTTAGTATCTTACTATATGTTTTTATAATAAAATCATGGTAACATATGATATGAAACGTTACTTAAAAATTATGTTAAAAATAAGTTTTTTACATGAGAAATCAAATTGTTTTTCCAAACATTAGAGTCCAATCGTATTCAACATTCATATGATAATAATACGATAATGGTCGCATAAATATCTCAAAAACTTTACCTATAAACCGTGTTAACAGGCCGGGTCATAAATTGTCAGTCCATCTTCAGCCGCTGACTCCATTAACAAATGAATTCGATAATCTTTAGAAACTGACTCCATTAACAAATGAAATCGATGAACGCGAATGGCGTTCGATAAGCAGCAACACTTTAGCAGCCTTCCTATGAAGATGACCATCTTCATGAATACTCCGACCTGTTAGCCTCACTAGAGCTAGTCTAGCCGTTGACCCGTACCGGTCAACCATTTCAGTCACCATAAAAACCTTTTCCAACACCTCTAAAGCCTCCACCTTTAAAGACTCTGAACCCCAGTTCAAAACCTCCAAAATTGGGACCACGACCCCACTCTCGTGTAGAACATGAGCCCCCCTGCGCGGGGACTCCTTTTCTACTAGAGTCGAAAGCGTTTGAATCGCTTCATAAGCAGTTGCATGGACCTCCCCGTGCAAAAGTTTGACCAGTTCAGGTAACGCTTTTGCCTCCAAAAGACAAAATGTACCCTTCACTGTACATACACCGCCATGAGCCGGGCATATGTTGGCCCGGGCTCGACCAAAGCACGAGCACCATTGACCAGTTGATGATGTCATTACGAGTTCTGAGCTACGCATGGACAGATCACCAATGAGAGCAGCAGCTCGTGCCTTGGCTGTAACTGACCCGTTTTTTAGGAAGTCCACAAGTAAGCTATAAGCCCCGAGTTCAACCACTATTTTCTGAGCCTCGATATTGGTCGGATCCGTGAACCGAAAAAGCGCGCTCAAAGCGTTTTCTTTAGCCTCTGTGTTATCGGATTCCAGTATTTCTATAATCGCTTTTAGTCCTTCCAACTCGATTAGTTTACTTGTGAGGATGACCTCTGATTTTGGTAGGTTTGCTAATAAGCCAACTGCAGCTTTCTGCACATCACTTCTGTTCGTGTTCTCTAGAAGACCGATAAATGCCTCTAATCTTCTTGGTTTTAACAGGAACTCCGCCACACCTAGCGGTTCATGGCTGGAGAACAAAAACAAGAGGTTAATGGCGGCTTCTCGTGTTTCACTATCAGAGTGATCAAGAAGATTTAAAACAAGAGATATACCACCAGCAGTAAGAACAGCGGTCTTCACAAGGCCCGATTCAGATTCACATATCTTAAACAGAGAACGTAAAACAGGCCTCAATACGGTATAAGGCAAACGCGAATGTTGTAGAAAAGCTAACATATTCTCAACTAAAGACTTGAGATTGAGTTGGGTGTCATTTGCATCAACAAGAAACTTGATACCGTCCCCATTGGAAGAAAGTTTCTCGAGGATTTCTGAGCATTTAGCAAGAATTTGAAAAGGGGAAGAACACATCAGGTCAACTATTAGAGGAACCGCACCAGCAGCTGAAAAAAGACGTTTGTTTTCTGAGCATGTTAGAAGCTTTACGAGCATAGATAATGATAATTCTTTTGCTTCCAGATCAGCAGATGCCATTTCAAGTAAAGGTGGAATTAAACCGAGCCCACATAGGATCTTCGTGTTATCTTCTTCAAGCTCCAAATGAACACTACTTCTTAGAATCGCCATTTTTGTTGATTTTGGACCTTGGGTAATATTCAAATCAATCATAAGCTCAAGAACTGTTTGTTAAAACGCAGAAATGGAAAGAAAATATTTGTAGAAGAACGAGTATTCCTTGTTAGTTGTTACCTAAAACGGATTATTTGACCACTAGATAATTGAAACAAAAATAATTCATTCAAATACTAAAAGCTGATGCAGAAAGTTTTCTAACCTTGAATAACTCCATCGACAAGAGGTCTATACCATTCTTCTTTGGCAGCAATAATAACATTTTCTTCATCAACATCTACAAGTTTCTGCAAGATTTCACATGCTTTCTCAGCTAAAACTGGCTCTGTACCCTTTAAAATGGCTACAAGAAAGCAAATTGGATTACATTGCCGAGAGAGTTCACGGGTGTGATCCACATTTTGACCTGATTCCTCGACCACAATTTCATAAATCAACTCTAATGCAGCATTAGATGAACTTGACTCACACGCTAACAATGGAACAATGTGGCAAAAGCCCTGATTTTCAATCAAAAGATCCTATTAAAGAACAAAAAAAAAAAGATAATAGGTCAAGAGTAATTCAAAACAGTTGCTTAGTTTTAGGTAATTAGCAATTTAAAATAAAAAATATATATTAATAAAAAAAAAAAAATTATGTGACCTTGTTTCTTGGATGTCCTTCAATGGCTTGCTTCAATGTAACTAATACTTCAGTTTTAACTTCCTGGTTATGCAAGTTTGGAAGGATGCTAATGAGCAATTCAGTGAGCCCACCAATGGAAATCCAATCTTTATTAATCGAATTCTCTATTATAAGATCCTGCATTTGACGAAGTGCATCTTTAACACTTGAATCATCTTCTGACATCAATTTAGCCTCGCAAGATCTGATTTTCATGCAGTAATTGAGCTCTTTCCATTCTTCAATTGACTGTCTCAATTGAATATTTGATCTAAATGACAAATCTTCAAGGGGCTCACCAGTTATAGGATCGCTTTTTTCACCAGAACCAAACCAAGACTCAATAGCAACCCTTGAATATGCAGTACCATTAGAGAGACTAACAGGATCAACCATGACGGTTTTAGTAATCCCACAAATGAAAGCTTTAAAAGGTGGAATAGATTCTGACTTTGGATCATGGCATTCAATCACACGCAAACGCTGCATGTATTTTTCTTTGACATGCTCATAATCTCGAGCAGCATCAGCTCGTGATAGCAGTTTCGATAATTTGCCCCCAAAAAATAAACCTCAGCTCGTTCTTTTCGGTTTTCTGCTTCCTCTTTTTCTCGTTTGAAGCTGTTTAATTCTTTCCTAATCTCAGATGGTTCAACTGTCACACCCACGGCTCGTGCTATGTCCACTATGATATCGTTTTGCAAAACCATTGTCAAGTTTTTGACTTGCTAGACCCTGGTCTAGCTTATCAAGGATCTGGAGCTGAGACTGGCAGGTTGCAAATTCTGCTCGTTGCATCTCGTTTTGTAACCGGGTTACTTGATCAGATATACCGGATAGGATCTCGGTGTTTGCAAGACATAAAGCATTCAATGATTTCCCAATATCTCGTGTTGTATCTTGTACTTCTTTGACAATGTGCCTGCATTTAATTAACAAGTAGAAACGCCCTCGGTTTTTGTATTTTTCCAAAAGGGAATTGGCTTTCTTGACATCAGTTTCAAGGTTTTCGAGGGCTTTTCTTGCGGTTGGTGATTCGTTCAATTTTCCTAGCTCGAGTTCTTTTAACACGTGCACAATGTCAAAAAGATGAGCAGAAAGGATCCTGAAACTTTCCTTTTCAATAACTACATCTTTGGCAGCATGAGCTGTCTTGATGACTTGGTTTATGGTCACAGCTAATATTGTACCAATTGGTAAGATATCCGCCATCACTGCTATGTGCTAAAAGTAACAGGAAAAAAAAAAAACTCCAAGTGAAAAACTGAATCAATATAAATGAATAGATATACAGACTATGGTAATTCAAATCAGAATGGTTAAATATTTTCATGTAGAATACTATAATCTTAATCAATAAGTTGGTGAACATTACGATCAATATGATAAAATTGTATATTTCAATAATGAAAAGAATCAAATACTTATACACAAAGTTCTTATCTCTAAGATCCTATAATCTAGTGAATTTAAAATACAAAATACTTATTAATAGAGATAAGATGAAACAGCAATAAGATAAGTTATGTAGAAGTTGTTGATGAGTTAATATTCCCCCGTAAGATGGACGATCGTTGAATGAGTCCAATCTTAGAAAACAAAAGTTGATGTCTGGGCTTCAAAAGAGGCTTAGTGAGAGCATCTGCAAGTTGATCATCACCCGAGATGTGAGTTACGCGAATAGAGCCCTCTTGAACCTTTTCCCGTACGAAGTGAAAGTCCAAGGCCAAATGCTTCATGCGAGAATGAAAAACTGGATTGGCCGAATAGTGAGTGGCACTAAGATTGTCACAATAAATGGTAGGAGTAGTAGCAGATGTGTAACCCAGTTCAGACATAAGTGAAATAAACCATTGTAGTTCTGCAGTAGTGGAAGCGACTGCACGAAATTCAGCCTCTGTGGATGACCGTGCAAGGGTGGGTTGGCGTTTGGAGCTCCATGAAAGTGCGTTGGAGCCTAGGTAGAGGAGGAAGCCAGTTGTGCTGCGATATGTATGCTTATCTTCTGCCCAATCGGCATCAGTAAAAGCATGAAGTTGTAATGGGGAGTTTCTTTTGATGAATAAACCAAAATGAACAGTTCCTTTGAGGTATCGAAGTAAACGTTTGAGGGCAAGCCAGTGGTGTTCAGTCGGATTGTGCATGAACTGCGAAAGGCGGTTGATGGCAAAGGCAGCGTCTGGCCGGGTTAAGGATAGGTATTGGAGGGAACCAACTAGGGTTCTGTAAGTTGTTGGAGATGAAAGGGAGGTGGAAGGGTTGTCTTGTAGTGGAACCGAGGTGGACATTGGAGTGTTCGCTGGTTTGCAATCAAGCATATTGGCTTTAATAAGAAGATCAGTGATGTATTTCGTTTGGGAAAGAAAGAGACCCTGTGGATGTGGAATGAGTTCCACACCAAGAAAGTATGATAGATCACCCAGGTCCTTAAGGGAGAACCGGGCGGCAATGTTAGAGATGAAGGATTGAATGAGCAAGGGATCTGGGCCTGTGACGATGATATCGTCTACATATACTAGGAGGTAGATCGGTGATTTGGAGGACTTGTGAATGAATAGGGATGGGTCGGATATGGCAGGTTGAAAGTGAATAGAAAGGAGGTATGTTTTGAGTTCGGAGTACCAAGCGCGAGAGGCCTGTCGAAGGCCATAGATGGCTTTGTTCAGTTTACAAACATGTTGTGGATAGGAAGGGTCGACAAAGCCGGGAGGTTGTTGCATGTAGACTGACTCGGTAAGATTGCCTTGAAGAAAGGCGTTGTTGATATCAAGCTGACGAAGAGGCCAGCAGGAGGTGGTTGCTAAGGTGAGTAGGAGACGGAGGGTGCCGGGTTTGACGACAGGACTGAAGGTTTCACTGTAGTCGATGCCCGGTCGTTGGTGGAAACCTTTGGCGACAAGGCGGGCTTTAAGGCGGTCGACAGTACCATCGGGGTTGAATTTGGTACGGTAAACCCATTTGCAACCAACTATGTTTGGTGCCGAGTTGGAGGGGACAAGGGACCAAGTATTGTTGCGTGAAAGTGCATCGAATTCGGATTGCATGGCGGCTCGCCAAAGGGGTAGCTTGAGGGCTTGGGTGATGGTGGAAGGTTCAGGCAGGGAGTGAAGGGTGTTGTGGTATAGGACAAAGTCTTCATTATGGTATTTTGGGTTTGGTTTCTTTATGGTGCGGGTGGGATGAGTGGTGGGAGGTGGCGGAACAGAAGGGGGTGAGGCTGGAGGGTGGGTGATGGTGGGAGGTGGCTGAACAGAAGGGGGTGTGGTTGGGGAGTTGATGGGAGAAGGTTCGGGTGAGTGGGAGGTAGTGGTTGGATTGGAAGGCACTGAAGGGTTGGATATTTGTTGTCTGCGAGAGTAGGTGATCAGGGGTTTGGGTGGAGGTGAAGAAACAGGAACCGCAGGAGGTTCAGTGTTAAGTGGGAGTGATTGGATGGAGAAGGGGAGCCAGGTTTGGGGATCCGGGGAAGGTGAGGGAGCTGTGTTAGTGAGTGAAGAATATGGGAAAACATGCTCGACGAAGTGGACGTGTCGAGAGGTGTAAATGCGGTGGGTGAGGGGGTCAAGGAGATGGTAAGCGCTTTGTGAGGAGGAGTAGCCAATGAAGATACATGGCTTGGATCGTTGTTGTAGTTTGTGGTTTGAGTATGGCCGTAGCCAGGGGTAAGCTAAGCAACCAAAGGACCGGAGTTTGGTGTAGTTTGGGTGTTTATTGAATAAGGTGTAGAAAGGAGAGTTGTTATTGAGGGTGGGAGTGGGGAGACGGTTGATAAGGTAAGTAGCGGTGGTGAAAGCAAATGGCCAGAAGGTGGTTGGTAAATTGGCATGGGAAAGAAGGGTGAGACCTGTTTCGACAATGTGGCGATGCCGGCGTTCGGCAAAGCCATTGTGTTCGGGTGTGTGGGGGGGTGAAGTGAGGTGAGAAATACCACAAGAGGAGAAGTGGGAGGCGAGCTTGATGTATTCACCCCCATTATCGGAATAGAATTGTAAGATTTTGGTTTTAAAATATGCTTCAACAAGTTTTTGAAATCTTAAGAAAGTATTTAGTGAGTCAGATTTACGTTTTAAAGGATATAGCCAAATGTATTTAGTGAAGTGGTCGACAAAGATTATATAATATTTGTAAGCATCATAAGAAACAATTGGGGAGCACCAAACATCAGAATATAGTAATTCAAGTGGTCTTGTATAAGTAAGTGTAGAAACATGAAAAGGTAATTTGTGACTCTTATTAATGCAACAAGAATTACAATGACCATTAAAAGAAGAAACAAAAGGAACAAAAGAAGCAATGCGTTGAAAAACTTGAAGATGTGGATGTCCTAAACGGTGATGCCAAGGCGGGTCTGTTGTTGAAGCGATGTGAAATGCATGAGGAGGCTGCTGAGATTGGAGTTGATAGAGGCCTCGCTTAACGGATGTTTGGAGGAGGTGTGTGTTGGTGCGGAGATCCTTGATAAGAAAAGAAGAAGAATAAAAGGAGATTAGAATTGGGTTATCAATACATAATCTTGAAATAGAGATGATATTACGAGTAATAGATGGTACACAAAGAACATTATTAAGAAGAAGAGTGACATTAGAAAATTGTAGTTTAATAAAGCCAATATGCGAGATGTGTAGTAACGAACCGTCTCCGATGATCAAGTCATCGGTTCCATCATAGGGGGTGTGTAGGGAAAGTGCATTGAGGTCATTGGTGACATGGTGAGACGCCCCGCTATCAAAGAGCCAAGATGAAGATGCGGTGGAGTTGCCTGGGGAAGCCATGTGAAGTTGTGGTTTTTGGGAAGGGGGGTTGCGAGGGTAGGCAGGGAGTGAAATGTTGGGATGGGTTTTCTTGAACGTGGGACAAGATGTGAGAGAGTGGCCTTGAGTGAAGCACCACTGACAACGACCAAGAAAGGGTTTAGGTGAGGGGTTGTTGGAGGTGGATGGGGTGGGCAGAAGGCCAGTTTGGTTTGGGTGAGGTTGGGATGGATGTTTGCGGGTGTTCCAGGGTTTGTGCTGAGGACGAGTGTTAGAGGTGAATGCAGTTATGGGTTGGTGGAGCGGTGGTGGGGATGGGTTGGGTTGTTGAGCAATAGAAAGTTCATGGTTTATGAGTTTTTCATGTAACTCATGGAAGTGAATGGGTGTATCTCGTGCATGAACAGATTCGATTATAGGTTTGTATGATTTCTGATCAAGCCCTGAAAGGATGATGTCGGTAACATCTTCAACATCCATGGATTTACCAAGGTTAGCAAGTTCATCGACAAGAATTTTGATTTGTTGCATGTATTCGGAGATGGATTTGTCGGGTGTTTTCGTGGTAGTTTTGAGTCTATGTTGAAGTTGTTTGAGATGTCCACGGGTGGTAGAGGCGTAGGTGTTGGCCAGAATCATCCATGCATCGTATGAAGAGGGAGCATTGGAAACAAGAGGAACGATGGTGGGAGAGAGGCTGCTAACCAGAGCACCAAAGAGGAGTCTGTCCTGTCGAAACCATTTGGAGTAGTCTGCGTGGGAGGAAGGTGGTGCCAATAGGGAGCCATTGATGAACTTGAAGAGATCCAGACCTTGTAAAAATGCCTCGATTTGGGTTTTCCAACTGAGGTAGTTTGAAGATGTGAGTTTGAGAGAAGATGGGAAGGTAACCATGGTAAGTGAGGTGGGGTTGGCCGGAATGGTGTTGACGACAACAGGTATCTCGTCGGCCATGAAAGAAGTTTTAGGATTGACAGAGGGATATGTGCGGCGGAAGTAGGGTTAGGAATCGTGTATTGGCTGATACCATATGAACATTACGATCAATATGATAAAATTGTATATTTCAATAATGAAAAGAATCAAATACTTATACACAAAGTTCTTATCTCTAAGATCCTATAATCTAGTGAATTTAAAATACAAAATACTTATTAATAGAGATAAGATGAAACAGCAATAAGATAAGTTATGTAGAAGTTGTTGATGAGTTAATAGGTTTTATGATATGCAAAGTGACTAAATCACCTTAAATTTACAGATTACAGGACTAAAAGTTACTAGTTTAACAAACAAACAAATTTACCCGGTATGAGGAAGGATGTGCACAAACCTTACCCTTATCCCAGTTGGGATAGAGAGGCTGCTCCGAAAGAGTCCCACCTCAAAGTTATCGTTTATTCTTTGAAAAAGCTGAACATACAAACTAAATACACTCCAAAATCAAGGAATTCATGTAGTGACATCTGATTACTATCAAAGACAAGCATAAATATGACAAGAAAAGCATGTCAAACCAACAGTCACAATATAAGCATATCGTCGAACAGTTGGCGGGCATGAAACCATAGTTAGTAAACAATCACAATTTCGCAATTTTTCAATACCAAAAACTTTGATTTAAAAGCAACCCAAGTGCAATTTCTTCAACTGGTAAAAACTACAACCAAGAAAATCAATAATAGAACATCATAGAGATGGGTGTTGTAAAATTTACCTGTAAACAGCTGAAAATACGGCATCAAACGTCGATTGTGAAAACCAGAGAAGGCATCAGCAATTAATATGATGATGAAAGAAGGAAGAAAGACTGAATTTACTTCCAAGTCAATATCTGTCGGTGAGATTTTCATAGTCGTTGATGTTGTCAAGATTACGAGTCGTTTTCTTGAGAAATTTCTCAGGATATTAATAATCTCGTCTTTCTTACGTCTTTACTTTTTAAGAACAAGGAGCACTTACAATATATGAGATGGAGGAAACTGCGAAAATCAGTTATAAAAGTATAAAACTATTTTTTATTATCAGTTTGATTTATTAATTTAGAGTAAATTATGAAAATGATTCAAATAATTTGCTAGTATTTCACTCTTAATTTTTAGATTTCATAAATTATTTATATAGTTTCAAACTTTAAACACATGTAACACATCATGTGAATGTAATTTGGTCAAGTATGTGAAGGTAATTTGGTGATTTATGTACCGTATGAGTTACAAATATGTAAAGTTTGAGACCACATGAGTAATTTAAAAAACCTAGAAACCAAGAGTAAAATAGTAGCAAACCAGGACCATATCAGGAATTTACTCGTCAATTTATAAAAAAATGTCAATTAGGTGTCTTCGGTCTATTTAGCTAATGGTTTTGAAAATAAATTTCAAATTAAGAGGCCATATTAGCAGTTTTTATACAAATTAAATAACAAAATTAATAATAAAAATTTCCGAAGAACTAAACAAACAAATTTCATATAAATACATGAACCATTTTAGCAGTTTACTCCTTTCGGTATAATCAAAAGAAACAAACGAGACTGTGATTAATTTGTTATAAAAATTTAAATGTATATTGAAACATTGTTAACATATAAGAATTTGAAGAATAATTTATTAGAAAAACAAATTATAAAAAAAAGTCGTAAAACATGACATACTTACAAATTCTGTTAACGTGATTAAATACATAAAAAAAAAGTATAAAATTACAGACAGAGATATAAAACAATTGTATAACACTACGTATGCTTTTTTGGTATGAATTGATTTTATTCTTTATGGTTATTTGCCATATATGTCATGGTGCGGTTAAAAGTCCACGTTCTATTTTTTTTTTATTTAGATAAAATTTGTTTGTATATTTCTTAATGCATTTTGAGGCCATTAGGCATAAAGTTAAATTATTATTAAGTTTTATCACAGGTAATGCATTTTGCATTATTTGAGTATTATTTTATTATTTTTAAATATGATTTTAATATCGGATTTGACAAATGATGCAAGTCCATTGAAATTCTAATCTACATAGACACTTTCATTGAAATTCTAATCTACATACACTTTCATTGTGTTCCCACCCTTGTCACAGCTCAACATCAGGATATCACAACGTGAGTAACATCAAACACAATGAAAAAAGAAAAAAAAAAATATCGGTTGACCTTGACTTTATATATATAACGTCAATGTCAGAAATGTGAACTGCAACCACAATAATACAATATATATGAAAATTACATGAAAGTCACTGGAATGTGGATACATTTTTATTAAAACTTCACATCAGATAACAAGAACATGTTCACGATACAATTGAGTGGATTATGCAAACAGTATGAACTAAAAAGCTTACATCTTTAGGGCTCATGAATGTGTCCCTCGCTTGCGGGCAATCTCCCGAGCCATTTCTCTTAGTTCCTCTGGTGATTGTGGTCTTGGTCCCTCAGGTGGATACACAACATATTGACGCTTCAAAAGAAACACAAATGAATCATAACAAACAAAAAGTTACATATAGCTAAACTATGATTTCAAATGTCAAAATGATCACTTTTGGATGCTTGAATATCTCTTGTGAACACTACCAGATTAAAATATTTCGATGTACTAATCAAAAGTTCAATCGGATAATTCAGAGATTTTAAAAACGGATATGCAAAATTTATCATAAATACAATGCACCGAAAATACACCAAATAATATATAAGAACAACAATCACTCAACCACAACAATTTGTTGAAACATTGCAACCAAAGTGACAATTCACTGTTGTAATCGTCTGTGATTATGCAGTTTCATCAATGGAAACTTCTTGGCCAGCTACTAATGACTAAAATTTAATTTCAAATTAGTAGCAGACCCAGAAATTTTTGGCGAACATTTTTTATAATCGTTTGAAATTCGTAATGTAATAAGTTTTTCTCCCTGTTCAAGTCGGGTTACGTCAGATTGGGTCATGTTAAATAAAAACGAAATTTCATATATAAAAACATAAGAAAAATACAATTCGTATAAAGTTGTTCATACGGGGTTTTATTTTATAAAATATATCCAAAACATCCATTGATACTTTTTTAAGTAACCCTTTCTCCAAAAAAACAAATATAGTTATCAGTTGAATTCTCGTCACAAATCCGACTAAGAAAATTTAAGGGGTAATTTCAAAATATCAAGATGGTCAGTTAATACTTTAACATATATAAGAAAAAAATATATCAAGGTGGGTACCGAAATGATCACTTCTAAACTTCAATTGATCAATTCTAACATTTGAGATATCTAGGGAAAAAAAAAAAAAAGAAAAAGAAAATAGTAACATCTAGAACAAATTTCTGAAACAAGTCCCATGATCGAACAAGTCAAATTCTTCATTAGAAAAGCATTACGATTGATATAACAGGATTATATTCGTGAAATGTAATAGTATACTTACAGCACCCATGAATTTGTGAAGATTCTTAGTGTTGTTTGCGAAGAAATACATAAGCCCGATCGGAACGGTAACGTAAACGGCGAACTTCGCGATCTCCAATACGCCTTTCGATGTACCCAAAGATGTCATCTTTAACGTCTTCGATGACTGAAATCAAATTTAATTTTGCAGAGTTCGTTATAGTAAGCTCGATGGAGAACCCTAATTTTGCGATCTGTGTGGATTAGGATTTCACATCACACCGACTCAAATTATATGGGCCGGGTCGGGTTAATGAAATTAAATTGGCACACAATTTTGACATATGGGCCAGAGATTTGGTTCACAAACTTTTTTTTAAGCAATTATACAGAGAATAAGATTTGATAATTTTAAGGAATACGTCTCATTTGCATTGCACGTATAATATATATCAATATGTGTGTGCGTTATTCTTAATGGGCAAAAGTAAAATTATACAAATTTTAATGTTATTTTACTTATTTTGTGTAAATAACGTTAAAAATATTGGGATGATTAACTTCTAACAAAACCTTTGAGCTAGAGACTTTTTTGAAGCAGACTCTTTATCCCAAATGGGATAGAGGTAAAGCTTATCTCCATTCTTTCCTTCAAACCTAACTGAAAAGTGAAAATATAAGGGGTAAAATATTGTTTGTTAAAGTAGCTGCAATGTGAATGGTTGAAATCTATAGGCACAATTTAAAATTATAATAATGTTTGATTTGTAAAATTTCTTAGAAGAATTATAATACAGTATGAGGTGGGCAGCAGTGGTTGTGGTTATGAATTATGATTGTTGCCGTGACCATACCATGGCCATAAGCATAGCCGGCTTCGATAATCAAAAAAAAGTTCGGGTACTAAGACTAGAAAAAAAGCTAGGCCCTCTTAAAATAACTAACTTACTAATTTATATATAAAAAGTTAATAACATGAATATAATTGTTAAAAAACTTGACAAAACCAAAGTATTCTAGCCAAATTATATACTTTTGAGCCAAATGAATTATTTCCTCCTACTAAACTTGTCAAGCTGCTACACAAAACGTAACAAACTCAGTCGAATTTGTTTCTTCATTCTAATAAACATTAATGTTCTATACTTTTTATATATAATATATAAAAAAAATTAGAAAAATTTAGGCACCTTAGAAAGTCGGGCCTGGGGCCGTCACCCACTTCGCCCTATGAGTGATCATCGGTTCGGTTAACGATTTATTTGTTTATTCGGTTCAATTAATTCAGTTTTGAAAATTTTGTATCCTAGCCAAAAACCAAACCAAATTCGAAAATTTACACCCATAGTAGCTCATTACACATCTATTAGAACAGATATAGATAAGTTTATGGTTGTCATGTATTTGTGCTTTTAACAACATATCCAACATATGATCACATTTTTTTTTGGCTAATTAATTAGAAAATACATTATTAGTGTATTTCATATCTATACTATCTATACCATATTATAATCTTCTACTACTAATAAAAGAGTAAATTTAATGCCACATGGATATTAACTAGCATGTCTACCTCACACACATGCCATATGTCACTATAAGACCATTGCCACATAGATGTAATGTACACATGTCACCATGAGAATAAAAGTTGAAAATTCCATTAATTTCCCGTCTAAACAATATCCACTTACAATAAATATAATTAATTTCATTTAATAAATATAATTAAGTCAAACATTAAATTAGCTAATTGAATTAATTAAGTAAAATTTACTTTAAATGTTAATTAAAATATAATCATGCAAAACTTCATATTTTTGATCGATAATTTTGAAATTTAAAATTTTCAAATCTCATATTAAAATATTTAATTAATTTTAATTAATGAATAACAAGTTAACTAAATTTAATTACCAAAATACATAATTTAAAAATTTTGAATTCTAACTAAAAAAGAAAAAGTCTTGCGAATTTAGCCTATTGGTTGGAGTTTTACCATGTGATTGACAGATCATGGGTTCGAGCCCTGTCAGGGGCGATTTAAATGACATCCAGGTGAGGGAAGGAATCTTGAGTTTAATCTCCGGTTCCGGACCAATGGGGGCGATGTTTTACCCATTCCAGTGGTTCCCGCGCCTCTGGTGTGGCCGTGTCTTACCTCTACCCAGTGGGCTCTGTTAAAACAACATACGTGGTACGTAGAATCATCGTCGTTCAAAAAAAACTAAAAAGGAAAAAATAGTGATAATGATTACCTATATATTAAAAATAGGATGGCTAATGAACACGTCAGTTTTAATATTTTAACTTTGGCCACAAGATTTTCTAACTTTTACCGTTTTGTTTGACTGATCATCACTTAATCAGAGCAAAAACACCTACACTAGCCATTCTCTGCAAATCCGACAGAAGATGCCACCGCTGATCGAGAAATCAACAATCCAGACTTGCCTTGCTGGAAACGAGCATGCGGCATTGGCGGTCGCTGCAGGTGGAGTTGTCAGAAACGAGAGAAATCAAACTTTCACAGCTCCGTTGACGACACCCACGACCGCCGATGGTCCGATCGATACCATGGCCAAAAGCATAGCCGGCTTCGATAATCAAAAAAAAGTTCAGGTACTAAGACTAGGAAAAAAGCTAGGCCCTCTTAAAATAACTTAGTAATTTATATATAAAAAGTTAATAACATGAATATAATTGTTAAAAAACTTGACAAAACGAAAGTATTCTAGCCAAATTATATACTTTTGGGCCAAATGAATTATTTCCTCCTACTAAACTTGTTAGGCTGCTACACAAATCGTAACAAACTCAGTCGAATTTGTTTCTTCATTCTAATAAACATTAATGTTCTATACTTTTTATATATAATATATAAAAAAAAAAATTTAAAAATTTAGGCACCTTAGAAAGTCGGGCCCGGGGCCGTCACCCACTTTGCCCTATGAGTGATCATCGGTTCGGTTAACGATTTATTTGTTTATTCGGTTCAATTAATTCAGTTTTGAAAATTTTTTATCTTAGCCAAAAACCGAACCAAATTCGAAAATTTACACCCATAGTAGTTCATGACACATCTATTAGAACACATATGGACAAGTTTATGGTTGTCATATATTTATGCCTTTAACAACATATCCAACATATGATCACATGTTTTTATGGCTAAAGGATAGAACTGTCTTTTGACCAAATCTCTTAAAATTGAGAGTTTTAAGACTCATTTAGCATAAAGTACAACTTACAAAACTTTAAAAACTATAAACTAAAGGTTTTTTTTTTGATTTTTTAGTTTTTCCCACATTGATGCCTTTAAAAATAAAGTAAAGATAGAATACTTATATAAAAATTCTCTCAAATCAAATAAATTATTTTCTGATTCTTTTGTCACATTTGACATATATAGCTTTTGAAATTGGGCTTTTTATCCTGATAGTTACTTTTAGTTAAATTTTAATATTAAATTAACAGAGTTGTTTTGATGAACCACAAAGTGAGCTAAAATTAGTATTAAATGTTTCGTTTTCAACCGCATCGTGCGGGCAACTTACTAGTTCTATTATATGTGCTTTCATGTTAACAAGATAGGAGCTTGCATAAAACTTCTAAGTTTCGTAAAAGCTTATGGAGTGCCTAGAAAAGATTGCTAGATTGATGAGCAATAACCACCGTGAATGATGTGAGATAAATAGATTTCTATAACTCTTGAGAATCTACTATTCCTATATTTTGATTCTCCAAACTTATGTTGGCCTTAAATACACTAAACCTAAGAGACTTTATGATCATCAAAGACAGGAAAATAAAATTAAATACATGACAACTAAACCATCCAATAATGATACACAACCAAAGTATGTGATAGATTGCCATGACTACAACACTAATTGAAAACAAACTAGAACAAAAGTCTATATACTTTAACTAGGGTGTTCACGATCCAGTTCCAAACTGCGAAACTGCCCAAACCGGTCGTCTGTTTGGTTTCACGGTTGGTTTTTTCAAACATGTGGTCAGTCGGTTTCAAAAATTCAAAACCGTAATAAACGGTTTGGTTTACGGTTTTCATAAAATACCGGACCTGACCAGACCGTATGTTAGTGCGTGTGCGTACATATATAAATATATGCATAAAGGCATGTTCAATTGAGAACCATTGTTACTTGAGAACTAAAGTAACCATTTTTAGCCACAAGTTTAAAGGATATAATAGCAAATTCTATTACTTTAAAGGAACATTACTTTTATACATTTTAAATTATGTGGCTATAAATATGGTTTTTTTAGTTTTTGTTGGTTCTTCGTAGAATTAATCCATGTATACTATACGTGTGTGTATAGATTGAGTTTATGATTTATTTATCATTTTTAAAAAAATACATTTAAACTTAGTGTAATTATTATGTCTTGAACTATAAAGGTTTGCTTTGATTCGATTATATTTTTAACGAAAGTAAAAGCCCAAACCGTAAACCAAACCGTTGACAATTGTTCAGCTTTTATTTTGAATGGTTCGTTTTGGTTTTCGTTATTTAAAAACCTTTGTTAACGGTTTGACTTACTGTTTAAATTAAAAACAGTAGAACCAGACCGCGACCGCGAACACGCCTAACCTTGACCTAGATCTGAGATCGTAGTACATCGTATTGTGTAATCCCCAAACAACACTAAAATCCTCAATTATCACGTTGAAAAAAGTAAAGGAACTTCGAAATCATCTTACCTCAATCCGACAATTTACGACCTAACTTATAGAAATCACTTCACAAATTGAGATAAACGAAGAACGAAAAACCACAACGCCTTCATCAATCATCTAGTTAAAAAAATGCAATCAATTCACTCACAAAGATCACCGCTGAATCCTAACACAAATGCATAAAAAATGTAATGATGAGACTCGATCGCGACTTGTAGGAGTGTCAAAAGTATTCGTTCTTACCTGTAAACGGCTTGCGCTCAACGGTAGGGTGTAACTGATTACACCACCGTAGACGATACACTTTTCCGGTGCGTTATTCCTCAGCCCCAAATTTGCTCACGTTGAACAAAACAATGAAACGGGTTAGATGATAAGCGAACTGGGAACCCATGTGAAGATCCGCGTGAAAAAAATGGAATTACAAGGTAGGGGTGTGTTTTCACCCAAACCCGAATAACCAACCTACAGAAAACAACCCAACATGAAAAACTTGAACTTAAAAAATTTAGACTAGTTTGATCTTTACGGTTATGGATCTAGAAAATTTTTTTCATAGGGGGCAAAAAAATTTTATGGTCATTTTAGGATCTAGTTTAATAATTTTTTTCTCTTCTGTTTAGACCTATTTAAGTCAAATCGGGTCGGGTCATGTTAATATAAGACAAATAAACTAAATTTCATATGTAAAAACTTAATAAAAATACAATACATCTAAAATTATTCTTATGTCTGGCAAAATAGGTGGGATGTGATGAGTTAAGTAACAAGTCAAAACGGGTGCGGGCAAGGATGAGTGCATAGTAGATGAGTTTTAAGCAAAATCAGTTTAAGTTTAAATAAGTCATTTAAAAAAAACAACATTTTTTTCAACTTAAAAGTGAATTGTAACTAAATAAATAGTTTAGTTGAATAATTTTTCGTTATTTTCTTATCAAATTTAATTCTTATCCGTTTGAATTCATTATATTCACATAATCTTTAAGTTGTCCATCTTGACCCGTATTTTGTTAAGGTGTTACCATCTCAACCTATTGTATGTTATAGTTTTGCACATTTCTATCTAAGATACAATATTTGTTTACCCAAATTATGCATTTATCTTGTTATGAGTTAAGATTCTCAGACCTAGTTGATCTCTACTTGGTTTATTTTTTAAAATCTATCCAAAAAATATTTATGGAGACTTTTTAGGTAACTTTTTTTTTTCCAAAAACACAAGTATAACTATCATTTAGATTCGCATCATAAGTCCAATTATGCAAATTTAAGGGGGCGATTGCAAAATATTAAGAGGGGTAAGTCATAATTTTAACATATGTATACCACTGGAAAAAAAATTTAAGAAGGGCGGCTGCCCCCTTGCCCAAAGGGTGAGTACGTCACTGTCTTTGGGTATTCACGGAGCATATTCGAGTAAAACTGAAAGATCTGAACTAAGCTTTTAAGTAGGGGCGGTTCCATTCTTTAATTTTCAAAACTTCTGTATTCAACTCAAGTAGGCAAACCCAAACCATTCTAAATTTTGGTTATGTTACGGTTAAACATTTGAAATTGATAAGGAAATGTATGTTTTTGTTAAACATGTTTTTATTTTATCTGTTTGAAAAATAGAATATTAGATTTCAAGTATTACCCAAGAACCGTTTAATCCAACCTGATTAAACACGAGAATCAATAACACCAACCTAAGAAACCGACCCAAACGACACCCCTACCACAAGGTCCACAATGCCTCAACCTAATATGCCATGTGGCTAAACTTTAACTATTTTATTATAAAGCAAATTGCAGAGATAATGATTGTTTTTCATTCTTAATATTTAAAATATGTATACTATTCATTTAGTTGCATTTTAATTAATATATATTAATTTCATAAATTAGTCTTATGTTTCGAATTTTAAACATTTGTAACGCATACAATAATTAGGTTAATAAATTGAACTTGCATGATTAACCAAATAACCATTACCTAAAGACTGTATGTATTACAATTGTTTAAAATTTGAGAGCATATGAATAATATGTTAAACTTAGATGTCAAAAGTAACATATTAAAAAATAATATGAATTGACAATTTACTATTAATTGTATATTAAAAATAAAAATATCAAGAGATTCTTTAATCATTAACTGTCTTTAAACAAAAATTAGCGTTTAAATATTTAAAAAGCAGCTCCATATTAGAAATAAAGTAATTAAATTTAATCAAAAAGATAATTGATAAGCTAAAAAAATAATTATAAAAAAGTTCTAGCCGTATAGTAAATATTATTTTAATAGTGCGGTTACACTTTGGGGTCTTGTGATATTGTCCGTCCAAGTCTATTTTCTTCAATAATTTTCAACTTGAACAAAGAGCAGATATTATAAAAAAATCAGTAACATCGAAGTAGATGGATCACCACATCTCTTCATATATCACATCTCACAAAGTCACACACACCATATTCAATTAAATTTACTTTAGATATTATTTTTTTTATGTTTATTGTGAACGTTAAATTATCCAACTTGAAACACGTATAGTAATAACGTCTCCCTTCTAAATCGAGCTTAAACTAATGGGCTTAGCTAAACTTTGTTGTTAAATAAACTCAAAAGTTTCTATAAATTTTACAACAACCATCATTCCTTGTATATATATATCATTCATAGCGTTTTTATTTATAGGGTTTGGGAAGAGTGATTAGACAAACACACAAATAAGCATAAAACAAGCAACAATTAAGTATATTTCCAAATGTTAGAATTGATAGATGTTTCACATTTGAGGTGCAAACTCTGAAGAAATTATAATTAGGGTGCAAGTCTTCAGTCTAATTAAAAGTATGAGTTTTAAATTTGTTTTTTTAAAGATAATTGTTTATTTGTTTGATTTTATATTAAAGTGCTATCCAAGAAAACTCATGTATTACACACTTGTATAAATTAGGGGTGTGCATAGTCGGTTTTTTGTTTAATTCAAACCCAAAACCGAAATTTCGGTTTTAAACTCGTTTGGGTACGTTCGGTTTTTTTTTATTTTTATCTTTTCAAAACCCATTTGGGTTTCGGTTTTCTCGGTTTTTTATACTTAGGCCTCAAATTATGCTTATAAAAAAAACAAACTAAAATTTTATATTTTTACTAATAATCATGGTTGTAGAAGTCAGTAGGCACTAGTCAGGCGGCGAGGTACCGCCTAGGGATTAATCGGCGCTGGGCGGATTGGAATTTTTATATGTAATTTTACAAATATATATTATATACACACATCAATATCAGTAATTTAATATAATACTTCAAATAATTTTAAAAAATATACTTAAATATACTAAAAAAAGTACTTTAAAGTGCAAACTTAAACACTAAGTTTAAATTTTAGAGATAAATTTCAATGTTAACTACCTGGATTCGATGTTTCAGAGACATATTAAAGATTTTTGGTTGAGAAATGTCTAAATAATCATGAAATTGGTCTATTTTTACCATTAAAAAGTCAAAAAAAGTCAAAAAATTGAAAAAAAAAATAAAAATCTGACCAAGCCGCCTAGACCGCCTAGGCCCCACCTAGGCCGCCTAGCACCGCCTAGGCCAAAAATTAGATAGTAGATGGGCGCCTAGTAGGCCGATTTTTACAACATTGCTAATAATATTTGAAATACAACACTACTTAATATTTAAAAATATATACAAAAATATTTAACTTTAGTAAAAATCATACGTGTTTTTGGTATCCTAGCCAATAATAATAATAAAATATACGATTTTTATTTGACTTTTGATATCAAAAACCAAGAAAAAAATAGACGGTTTATAAATTGTTGAAATTTTTGAAAGGTAATATATATATATATATATATGCATATATACACATGTATTCGGTTTTTTCGGTTTTTCTTAAAGGTAAAACCAAACCCAAACTTTTGGTTTTTAGAAAACTTACACTAAACCCATCGGTTTCTATTTGGGTTCGGTTTTTCGGGTTGGATTTTTCGGTTTTTGGGTTTGGGTCGGTTTTTTCGGTTTATGCACACCCCTTACTATAAATACAGTAATAAAAATTAGTAATCCTTTAGTAACTATGAATAAAAATTATACAAACAAAATTTATTTAAATATAAAAATATATTTTTTAATGTCTTTATTATTTAATAATAAAGAGAAATAAGAAAATAAGGATACATTTATACATATAAAGACAATTGGGCTTGATTTCCAGCTCTATATTTGGTAAAGGTGTTTTCCAACATACAAGAAGTTTTTTTATTAGTTTAATATTTTTCTAGTAGGCATTGAACATACTTTTCTCATATTCGTGTTATTAATAAATGATTTCAAAAAATATCATGTTCAATTTTTAAATAATTTATTTCATTTTATATTTAACTTCTTTATTTAAGTGATAAATCAAACTTTAACTTTTTTTTATTTATAAAATCTTCAACGGAATTTAATAAATTTTTAATTTGAAATTTTTTTAATTAATTTATACTATAGTGTTAAAGCATATTTATATTACTTTCTTTATAAAAATATATAGTCTATAATATTCTATATCAATTTATAACAAAATTTTTTATTTACAAATTATTAATTGTATTAACAATTGTTTACAATATTTATCAATTGACACCAATTTTCTTAATTTTTAATAATATAAACTTATATTAATTAACAAATTTCTTAATTTCAAGCAAAATTACAAATATGGTATACAAAAAAATGTTTAAAGAAATATAAATTGCAATTGTATATATATTTTGTATTGTTTTATGTAATAAAATTTATCAATTTGTAAGACTTAAAAAGATAAATATAAAATTTACTGTCACGTCATCATCCTATTGAAAACCTAAAAGCACACACTGTTCACTACACTGAAAAATCTTTCCCATTGTGCTACATCATCACCACTATATACATTTAATTATTATTACTTTTAGTTGTAAAAATTGTTTGGGTTCTTCTGGTGATAGGACGTGGAATTTGAGACATTTTTTTTATGCTAACGTCATCAATGTCTAGATAAAAAGGACCGTAGCCTCGCTATTAGAAGATGATGAATACGCAGAGGATGAAGATGATGATGAAGACATTTTTTAGAAAAAGTGTGGTTGTTTTAATAGGTTGTGAGTATTTATTAAGTAAAATTTATTAGTTAAATTTGTTTCCTTTTTTAATTACCGTTTGACAACGGTTGTTTTTTTGTGGGTCCCAACAAAATTAAATCAACCAATCACAAAAGAGATGAGAGAACGGAAAGCGGTGTTGGGCTGGTTTAAACTTACTTTAATGACTAGTTAATCGTGCTCTCTAAGTTTTGCTTGATTAAAAGAAGCATATGTATGTAGGAAATTAACTCACGGGGGATAAACTTTAGAAGGGAGTGGGAGATTATAATATTAGTAAAGAATTAAGTTTAGTTTTGTGCTTATCAATTTCAAGGATTTGGTAATATAGCTTATTACTTTTTAATAATGTATTTTAAAACATATATATATCCTATCATTTAATCTTACTTTTTAATCTATATAAACATTATCTTTGAATATTTATACATTACCTTTAAATTTTGAAGATTTACAAGATAAATCTTTAAATAATCATGGGAGAAACTAAACATGGTAATATTGATCCATAGCGAGATAAATTGGTAGATTTGGGTAAACAGTTATCGTACTTTAAGTTGAAAGAGACAGAGTTATAACATAGAATAGGTTGAGACACGATGCGTGCCAAAATTGGTAACTTAAAAAACCATGTGAATGTATTTGATTTAAATGGGTAAAAGTGATCAATAATATATTTGATGATAACCTTATTAAAAATTACTTGGACAAATTACTTTTTTCCGTTAAAACGCATTTAACTTCAAATAAATTAATGTTTTTTTTAAAACGACACATATAGACCCAAACTAATTTTGCTTAAAACTCATCATATCCTACACCGGTTCTCATCTGTTACCCAACTCAGCTCGTCCATTTTGTCACTCATAAGAGGAACATTAACCGGACGTCCCTTTGCTAAATATTTATGTTTTGTGAATTAATTTATTTAAGTTTTCGTCCATAACTCAATGAAACAACGAGTTGTGCTTATCTCTTCAGCCGGTTTACATTTATTTATTCCAATATTATGTTATGTTTATCAACTCAACTTGGCTAAAGATAATCTTTAGAAATTGCCATACATATTTTGTTTAATACATTAATAACACCTTTTGTTTTAGTTTATCACCAAAACATTATTTTATTTATAAAGTATTCGCTCTTCAGAGTATTTACAAGTAATATTTTTAAGGATTGAAGAAAAAAAATTTGGAAATTTTTTTCTCTTTTGCTCCATGTAGTTTGACACTTTTAACCATTTTGCTCCAAATTTTTGAAAATGATCATTATACTTCCTATTGTTTGATAGTTTAACCATTTTGCTTCATGTGAATTGACAGTTATAACCATTTTGCTCCCTGTGGTTTCGGAAAAAATGGAGTATAACGGAGACATATTGGAAAATTTTGGAGCAAAATAGTTAAACTGTCAAACCACATGGATCATAATGACCATTTAAAAAAGTTTTGATTAAAAAGGTTAAACTGTCAAAATAGTTAAAACTTTTTCCAAAAAAAATAAAAAAATTGTTTATAAAATTTGGAAATGACCATAACATTTTCTACTTAAATGTACGGTGTTCATGTGTGAAGTTTTTAATAGACTCTTTATAGGGCAATTCCAAAATTCCCTTAATAGCAATCTGATTTCACAACACATGCTTCAAAATATAACCAAAGTTCAGCTCAAAGAGAAGCAAACCAAACCAAAAAGACGTACATAAGAGCATTGAAAAATCTCGGCAGTTTACTACGTCTCGTAATCTTGACCCAAAACAAAATAAATATGTTAATTTGAGTGAACACTTATTATATTTTAGGTAAAAAGGTCGCATCATAACATAAAACTGGTTGATATACTCATATAAGTAACATCTTAACAGAATACGGGTCAAGATAGGTAACTTAAAAACTATTTGAATATAATGAAGTAAAAACTATCAGTTGTATATTTGATGTAAAAACAACCAAAGATTATTCAAGTAGACTATTTGTTTAATGAAACTCATTTTAATTTGAACTATTTGATGTATTATTACAACAACTCGTTTAAATCCAAACAAATTTTGCTTAAAATTTATTCTGACATGTTACCCAATCCAAACCCTCTATTTTCCAAACTTATCGTTTATGCGGGGGTAATTTTATAGAAACATAACCAAGTTTTGATTTTGTTCCAATTAAATCACTGGAACTTTGTTTTGTTTCAATTAAGTATCTTAAGTTTGATTTATGAATTAATACTAGATAAAAAACCTGGATAACAAGTAATCTTGATTCGTTTAGGCTTTATAAGTGCATTTTTAGATGATTTTATGACCCGTTTGATGATTTTATGACCTGTTTCTATAACATTTTGAAAAAACACAAAATGCACAAATGAGTCTAAAATACGTTTAAAACTTTCAAACGGGTCATATAATCATCTAAAAATGCACTTATAAAGCCTAAACGAATCAAGATTATCTGTTACCCAGATTTTTTATCTAATATTAGAACATAAATTAAACTTAAGTTACCTAATTGAAACGAAACAAAGTTCCAGTTATTTAATTGGAACAAAATCAAAAGTTGATTATGTTTCTATAACATTTTCCCTTTATACGTGATCGATTCTAGCAAAGTTGAATTGGGGTTTCAGAAAAATATGGAATGAGGAAATGTAAAATCAGCAACTTTCAGAAATATTTGGATCAATCCTAGAAGAAAAATCAACGAGACATTAATGGAGGTAATTATTATTTTTTTTTATCAGCGTTATTCTCACGTGTTTCCTCCTTTTTAGGGGCGATCGTCCAAGGTCGGACTGTTCCAACCACCGTGAGAATTCATACCTCCTGATACCCAGGAGCCTCGTGTAATGGGCAAACATTTGCCGCATATCGGAATCAACCCTGAGATAAACATCAAACTGACATTTCACCTGGTGTCTTTTAAACTTAC
This sequence comes from Mikania micrantha, assembly GCA_009363875.1. Classification (NCBI taxonomy): domain Eukaryota; kingdom Viridiplantae; phylum Streptophyta; class Magnoliopsida; order Asterales; family Asteraceae; genus Mikania; species Mikania micrantha. The sequence goes on along the minus strand of CM018683.1, from coordinate 3,006,521 downwards.
ACACAGATAGATTTGAACCCCCGACCTTTACAATGAAAGGTGAGAGTCATATCCATTGAGCTAAATTTTCTGGAAAAAAAAGGTAATTAATTACGTTGAATCTTGGATCAATATGGTTCCGTTTAAAATTGTGAAACTATTCAAAATTTCAAACCGTGATTAATATGTTCTCACAAGTGATAACCGATTTTTTTAGTAAATTAGTAGGTCGGTTTAAAAATTTTGAAAACATAACAAAGGGATTATTTTACAGTTTCAAAAATATCATCGGACATAAAGCCAAATCATAGGATTTTATTATATTCTAAAATATTTTACAAGACACATGGTAGATAAATTATATTTTATTTGAGTCAGGTTAACTATATCATTTGCATATGACCAACCTAACATTTCATCAACTTTTAAAACTTGTAAAATCATCTCTTAATCACTTTAATTTGTCATATTTATAATTTTTAAAAGTTATCTATTATAATTTATATAATCTGATTTTTCTCTAATAACTTTTGTTCATTAGATTAAATAAATAATTGTTTGTTATATCAACTGACAGTAACATGTTCCTACCACGAAAAATAAGATTGACACTGACTAAGAACACTTGTACCATTATATAATTGGTTTTTTACCATAATATAAATGATTTTATTTATGTTGCATCGAGTGATATGTCACTTTTGGCTTCTCTTATATTTTTTGCTATCAAATTACTTTTTAAAAAAAATAGCACTACATATGTTGTATAATAACATTTTTATAACTTAATTTCTATATTCATTAATGATCCACCACAACATCATATGTTTCTTTTATTCGTATCACTATATTGCAAAGCGTGAACTTAAATCGCAACACCTCATCGTAACACGTAGGTTGTTTGTTAGTTTAGTAAAAATGAAAGAGGTCTGATTTTTTATTAAAACAATATACTAATATTTACTAGATGGGCAAACATATGCAAACTAATGATGCACCTGTCACCAAAACCTTTCCTTGTAATATATTTTACACATTTATATATAAGCTCACCCTAACCATGAAATTAAAGTGAAATCAAATCATTAGTAATGATTTGATTTGTTTTAGTTTTAAATGATTTGGTTTAAAATAAAAAATTGTTACTAATGGTTTTGTTCACAATTGATTTAAATTAGTGACACATAAGCCTAGTATCGTTAAAGCATGAGTTGTTAAATGACATTTTAATATGTTTAACGATATTCGCTTCTGCTTAAGTTTATTAAAAATTAGTAGTTTTCGTCATATTCTTAATCCCTCTAGCTTCCATGTAATTAACTAGATAATAATTTATGGGTGAGGTAAGTATCAATGATATCATTTTTTTTAAAAATTTTTTTAATGTTAAACGGTATTTAAAAAAGTATGAGTAAAAATAATCTATGTATAATATTATTAATTTAACAAAAGTATAACGTATAAATAATGGTGTTGATATATGAATATTAAGAGCTTAATTTATTTTTACTTAACTTATGTGAATAATATTTATTCATAGTAATACACTAAAAATGTCCGAAGATGCCAAAACCCACAGTTGAAAGACAACCTGCATCGACTGTATTGCTCTAGCTTTTCATTAGTGGAGGGGTCATCATATACAAATTTATTGCACTAATCGTCAAATCAAAAAAAAAAGTTAAAAATACTTTATTAATAAAGATATTTAAAATATGTCATCTTGTTATTTAGAATATAAGCAATACTAACATTGGGAAGTTCGCAAATTTTTAATGATGGTATAAAATCTTTAATTATATAAAACAATAAAAAAACTTTAATATTTGATCCCGTTTGTATTTTATAATTTGTATACTTTGTCTTACATTATATAATCATAATATATTACTAATATATTACATAATCTAAGCAAAGTGAGACAAAATTTAAACATAAAATAAGATGACACAGTATTGTTATTTAAAATATAATTATTAAAATAAGAAGTAAAGACTCGACCATTAGAATAAAGAGATTTGAGAAAACGACATCAAACCATGAGTTGCAATGCACAAGGATAAAAAAAATAGAAATTGAATTTTAATCTAACATTGTTTTCTTTTTATTCAATTAATTACACTTATGAGAGAAGATATAATATAACATTATAACGTAGCAAGTGGTTTGAAGTTCAAGTGTCATTAGAAATAATACAAGTTTATACTTAAAAGAATTTTTAATACCAATTTATTTCAAATCATTAAATACTTAATTATTATATACACACACTAACAAGACAATTAAACACAACTTGTGAATTATATTTTTCTTCTTCAATATTCATAGTTTGTTTTTGCAATTAATATACTTATATGCATAATTGCCCATCTAATATACTTTTAGCTATATATATGTAATGGTGAAACTATAAACTCAAATATGATTCACATATTTATTTAACCCATTTACATCAATTTTAATTAGAGCTCGTCATTCTTCAATTAATATTTATGGTACCCTTAAACATGATATTTACAAATATATTCTACGTAATTTCTTTTATTTTTTTAAATAATTAAAATTAGTAGTCTATGAGGCGAGCTCTTATTGTTTTTTTTGGATTATTTACATATGTCCTTCTAATAATTACATCTATAATTAACTAGTTTATTTGAAAGAAGAAATATTTTTTAAAAAGAATAAATATATAATTGATTTTTTTACTTACTTATATATGCAATAAATGATATTAGAAAGAAAAAAATATGTAAATGCCCATTTTTTAAGCCCTAACTTTGGTCTTTTATTTTTCTCGAACTTTTAATTGGTTCAGTCGACCGCATGCATTGCCTTAATTGATTGCTTAATTGGTTTTGTTAGTATTTAGACATTTAGTAACTCTAGCAAATATGTC